>JAHDVF020000596.1:0-412595 GCA_022606425.2 Lepidostoma basale | reverse complement strand
TATTTAGGAAGTATGTTTACAAAGGATGGGCGAGTGGAGAGGGATATTGAAAGAAGGGTTGGAGCAGGCAATAAAGCGAATGGTGCACTTAAAGTTGCCATCACAAACAAAAGCCTTTCAAAAAAATTTAAGATGCCAGTGCTCAATGGTGTTCTTGTACCGACCCTTGTGTATGTAAGCGAAGCATGTAACTGGCAAAATGAGGATGTAAGTAGAATGTGTGGAAAATCTGTGTATGATAAAGTGTCTAATGAAAATATAACAAGTGAATGCAGTGCGAATGAAAGTGTTATGAACAAAAGAATGAAAGGAACATTAAGATGGTTTTGACACATAGAAAGAAATAATGGTAAAAAAGAATAAGTTAACGATGTAAATGGAACTAGAAATAGAGGAAGACCGAGGAAAACGTGGCACGATCAAACGAGTCAAATATGAAATGTCGGCCACGTGAGGAGTCGGAGAAATCGACTTGCGTGCGATAAAATAGAGTATTTATTTGGATAATCAATTGTTTTGGCGGAAACACTTTGATATTTCAATATTGTTAACTGTTAAATTAAAACCTGACGATGCTCTCATCGGTTAGCGAAACCGCTGTCGCGAAATATAATCAGGTATGATATTCTAAAACAGTGTTTTTGTTTAAATAGTTGATAGAGGATCACATCAATGTTTAAAGATTAATATAATAAATATTTATATTACACGATACCACTTCTTGTTTACAAAATGACGTAATCTTTATAAACAAATAATTGTTAACCTTCTCTCTTAATGTACTAAAAAAGTCCTGGCATTACGGTGCAGTGCAATCACTACACATTTCAAGATGAGAATTTTAAAATCGAGAAAAGTTTAAATTTTTTAGCATTTGCTTTAATTATCTACCAGCCTATATAATTAATACGAATGATAACGTCAGTTTTCTAGAAGTTTCATTATATTTTATGGGAATGGCATGTTTCGCCCTTCTAAGGCATTATCAAATGTATCATTATCAATTGATAATGCCTTAGAAGGGCGAAACATGTCATTCCCATAAAATATAACAAATCTTCTAAAAAACTGACGTTATCATTCGTATTAGTTATTTAATTAGAAATGAGATATCTTAGACGAATGTGTGGATACTCTGTGTATGATAGAGTGTCGAATGAAAATATAAAAAGTGAATGCGGTGCGAATGATGGTGTTATGAAAAAATAATGAAAGGATCATTAAGATGGTTTGGACATATGGAAAGAATGGTAAAAAAATTATATGTTTACGATGTAAATGGAACCAGAAATAGAGGAAGACCGAGGAAAACGTGGCACGATCAAATAAATCAAATATTGAATGTCGGCCATGGGAGGAGTCAGAGAAATCGACGCGCGTGCATGACACGATGTATTAATGTTGAGGAATCGAGAGAAATATGTCAGGAAAGAAAAGTGTGGCAGTCCATTCTTTCTGCCTACCCCTTCGGGGAGACGGCGTGATGGTTAGTTAGTTAGTTAGTTAATTATTTCATATGGAGTTTTACATCATTGTTCAAGAAACAATAAATACAAGTCATATTTAAAAAAACTTAATTAATTAGAAACATGAAAAATCGGCAAACGCTCATAACACGTGATAAACCATCAATCAAGCGATCCGCTCGAATCATAGGTCCGAGACCGACTGAAGTAATTTCCAAATTCTATTCGCAGGATAGAACACGAATAATAACTTATCTTTCTCGCGTTTACGAATATATAAGTATCGTGTAAGACATAAAGTGAATTTGTGTATCATTTATCTTTATTTACATCACAACGCATAATTTTCATCAGTTCGTATACGAGGAAAACTGTCCTTCACGGTTGCGGGTCCTCAAATACCATATGGTATCTATGGAGTCCTATCCTGGACTCACCCTCGGCGTGGAACAGGCTGCCTTACAATATCCGCAATTAGAACAACGAAGAAGTTGCCAGAAGCTCTCTTTAAACATTCCTTTTTAGAGAAACTCTTAGAAAATATTATAAATAATCAAATAAATTTAACGTCAAGTCCAATCTTTGATTTATTTCCTTTGTTGTAAGTAAATTACCTGAACCCCAATAAGAACTTTAAATTGTTATATTAAAATTTAAATTGATCCATAATATTTGCTATAACAAAAGCATAAACGTTCCAAAATAAATCTTTATAACATCTGTCAAAACTGATCATATTTGTAAACAATTTTATAATATTTTAAATATCTTTAAAATATCACTGAGGAAGGACCGGGTTGTCCGAAACATGTCTGATATTTAATTTTAAAATTTTTATAAGTTAGTGTTGTATAGGTACAAAGTATATAAAAAAGAAAAAGACAAATGAATCCTTTAGTATTTATTATATTTAGAAATATAAGTAAGGTAAGGAAAGGTTGAAAGTAATGACAAAGGGGTAATATTACGAGTATATTTAGACAGAAATCTCGCAATGCGAGTCCGTCTTGGGTAGGTACTTAGAACTTCCTAAGCATGAGGTATTGTGTAAGTTATCCGGTGAATTAGATTTTCTATGAAAATTACAGTATTTTGTCATGTTTTATAACGTTTAATCTAGCGGCATACCTAGAACCAACCGCATATTTTTATTAATAATCGCAATATCCTACGCTTCGTCACGTCTGACACCGCTTAGCTTTATGGTCGTATTAACCACACATTTATTCATAAAAATACGATTAGTAACTACAAATGAAAGTATACTATCTTCGAAACTTGTCGAGATAAATAAACCCAAAACATTTTATTTTATTTTGATTCTTGTAAATCCACAATATTCATCAGCTCTTAACACTATGATGCAATAGTGAAGGAATCCGAGTAAGGGCGGTATTATGAAACGATGTTTATTTCCGAGTTCTACTTAGCTACAAGAACAAATTATAATGACAGGATCATTTAGTCAAACAGAATCGTGTAGACATAGAAGGTCCCACCACTAACCCGAGGCTGTGTTATAGGGTGCAGCGGCGCCCTTTCGTCATCCTCGCTCGTACACTTCCTAGGCCTGTTCCTCATCCTTCCGTTTTCAAAGTATTTCATTCATCATCAGCCTATATCCGTCCACTCCACAATGTAGAGGAAGCGAGAGAAGTATGTCAGGACGGAAAATGTGACGGTCAATTATTTCTGCCTATCCTTCCGGGGAGACGGTGTGATGATTAGTTAGGCAGTTACTTTACATTTTATGTGAGTCTAACTTGAGAATGGATTAACAAAAAACAGGAAATGAGGCATTTCTTAAGCATGGATTGTTTTGTAATTTCGCCCCCAGGTGTTTTTATGGTACTCCCTGCAGCGGATGTGAATCGCCGAAGGTCGTTACGGTTATCCCTTTTGGTTATGCCCATAATTTTATAACCTGATTTCGTTCTGCACAACTTGGTTTCCTTTCATTTTTTTAAATTCTATATGATTCTTGGAATCGTGTGATATACCTGTTTTATTTTTCTAGTCAAATTAAATATCCTATTTGCTTTACTTTTAAAACCATAAACTAATTCCGTGGTTTTCCAACATAATATTTTTTAATATGTATGAAAAACGATAGTTTTCAAGGAGTTTTATTATAATATTATGTATGACATGTTTCGCCCTTCTAATGCATTATCAAATGTTGATGTAACTGACATTTGATAATGCCTTAGAAAGGCGAAACATGTCATACATAAATGTCAACGAAACATGTCATACATTTTTGTTTTCTTGAATGTTACCAATACTTGTAGACAAATACTGGATTTTACACATTGCGGGTTAATCATTTAAGGATATGTCATACATACATAAATACTTGTATTATAATAAAACTCCTTGAAAACTATAGTTTTTTCATACATATTAATAATTTAATATGAAGTTTGTTAGTAACAATAAATAATTATTAGTAACATTCTGCCTACCCTTTCGGAGAGAGGGCGTGATGGTTAGTTTGTTAGTTAATATTTTTTTAATATTTTTTTTATTTCAAATATTGATATTGTAAATCTTATGGTGAGACAGCATGAGCTCAGGTAGTCACCTGGAATCATGAATTGGAGGCCTTGGAATAATAGAAGAGGCATAGGAAGACCACAAAAAGGTGGACAGATGATATCCAACTTGCGGGTCGTAGGTGGCAACATATAGCCCAAGATAGAAAATGTTGAAAGGAAGAAGAAGAAGAAATCTTGGGTGAGAATCAAATATTGAATGTAGCCCATGTGAGGAATCAGAGAAATCGACGCGCGTGCATTACACGATGTATAAATGTTGAGGAAGCGAAAGAAGTATGTCAGGAAAGAAAAGTGTGGTGAGACGGTGTGATGGTTAGTTATTTAGTTTTTTTTTTAATTGACACTTTCAATCATATTAATTATTTTATATGGATTAACATCGTTGACCAGAAGTCACTTATGGCTTTAAAACATGGTCCCTAACAAAGCAAAAGAATGGAAAATTCTGAAGGAGATATTTGGACCCACGCTGGGGAATTCAAAACTTACAGAATAGAAGAAAACCGTTTTAAATCAAATCAGTTTATTTCATCAACAGACATTACGAAATTAATTTTTAAGGCATCTATTGAGAACAGGTAAAATAATATATTGTGTATAGTATACTACCAGAAACGCATGAGAGATGGTTCGACATTAGGAAGACTGGATACTCTCCAGAATTAAGGGTATTTGCCTTCTGAACGTACTTTCACTAATATGAAAGACGTCGATCTCTGAGGAGACCGCGTTCAGCAGATTAATTGCTCTTCCCACTGTTCTGGCGGCCGGTAGGTAAAACAATCTATGCTGTCGCTATCGGAGATATCTATCAGGGTCAAAAAGTCGAACACCCTCCAGCACGGCCGAGCTCTCGGAATATCCCCTGAGTAATCTAAAGAAATGGGTTATGAGATGCCCATCTCTTCGAAGCTGCAGAGAGTTGGCCCCAAGCATTCCCAAAAGAAATGCTGTGAACTAAAAGTACTAATTGACTTGAAAACATTTCAAAAGTGAGATTCTGTATGTCTCTATGTCATTCAAATCCTATTCCTGAAATATGTCAATTTCTTATCTAAATTAAGTGGATACGTGGAACATTAATTCAATCATATAACAGCTAATTTAAAAAACGGTGGATACGTGTAACATAAATTAAATAAACACAAAAGTCCGGATCGTCCATGTCAACATGTGCAACATCGGAAAAACATTATGTGCTAAATTTAAACAACGGTGGATTCGTGGAACATAAATTAAATGGACAAATGTGCACCATCTAAAAATAACATTTTGTATTAAATTATTTTTATTTTGTTATTTTATTTTATATCATTGTATTTTATATTATTTGTTTTAGATTTATTTTGTGGATGTTGGAAGATCGAAGTGTGCGCGGGAGATGCCTATTGGTGGTGATGAGGTTCGCAACCCATCACACCGCGTCTCCCGCGGGGTGAAAAGAGAAGGATGGAGTGCCGCATCGGTTAAAGTGTGACAGTCCATTCTTTCTGCCTACCCTTTCGGGGAGACGGCGTGATGGTTAGTTAGTTAGTTAGTTACAAATATCTGTTTTTTGTCCAAATTCTAAGATAATATTGTTAGATGTTATTTAATTTGTTTGAGGTTAAGCTAAAGTTGTTGTTGTTCTTGTCTGCAGGCGGAGAGGCGGAGTGCGGCGGGTCCCCGGTGGCCCCGTCCAGCGGGCACAAGGCGTCCTTCAGGTCAGCCAACAAGCTGGCGAGGCGCGCCCGCTCCTTCAAGGAGGACCTGCTGGAGCGCATCTCCGCCATGGCGCTGCGCTCGCCCGGCCCTCCTCCATCGCACAGGTGACCAACTTGTACATCGAAATTAATCATTGGGAACGGGCCGCGCCTCACATCCCCAATTTGCGACTGTACTGCAATAGAAGTGTGTTGTCATTGCTCTGGCTGTACCCAACTAATTTCTTGCTGGGTATGCTATACTACCAATCATTGGAAATTAGACGAACTATCCATTTGGGTGTTCATTTTTTTCAACTGATTCGTTCTCGAATACATAACTCAGATATTTTTAATGACTTGACTTTGTTTGTTTCTGACAACGGCAACATAGATTATTTCACCTGCCACCATGTAGAACCAATCTACCTTCTTCTTTATGTAGGCCTTGTGGCCTGTTTCTCAAGAGGGATTGGCTTTCTCGAAGTCGATTCCCAGTTATCGATACCTTGGGGCTGGCCGTGCAATATAAAGGATTTTCGGGCAACGGTGGAAACTGCACCGTCTCTACCAAAAATCTAGAGCAGGGCTCTAGTTTTTTCAGATTGTGTGAGTCCAGAATTGTCTCAATAACCATATGAGGACCCACATCCGTGAAGAATAGTCGTCCTCGGATATGGGGGACAGCTGATGATGATGACAGTGGGAGGGAGTCTGGATGAATCCACTCTTCACACACGCGCATACCAAAGTCTTCTTAATTACCTCCCTCTCAAAAATTATACCTTATAATTAACCTTCTTCTTCGATGGCCCTACAGCCCATATCGAGCCTTAGCCTTTAGTATTCTTCCCCTCCAACTTCTCCTTTCCTCCGGTTAAACCCTCCAATCTGACACTCGTAACAGTTTCGCCCCATCTCTTCCAACTTCATCCTCCCATCGCAGCCTTGGTCGTCCAATTTGTCTTCTACCACCTGGGTGCCACTCCAGCAATCTTTTTGGGGTTCGCGATGACGGCATCCTCTGCACGTGACCGACCCATCTCAGTATATTCAGTCTGACCTGTGTGGAGAGACTGGGAGCTTTGTAAATATGGTACAGCTCGTCATTATGCCGCACTCTCCAGGCTTCACCGTTATTCACAGGTCCCAGAATAGTCCCCTGTGCAACACCCTTCTCTCAAAAGTATCCAATCGCTCTGCGGATTTCGCTGTCATTGTCCACGCCTCACACCCATAGGTCGCCACTGTTCGGATGATTGTCTTATACAGGGTGAATTTGGTTTTCCTGTGTAAGTTTCTTGATTTGAGCACTGGTAGTAGAGAGAAGATCTATAATCAACCATCACTTACAATCAATCAAATTTGTTTTTCTTCTTCTTCTCCTCTAACTCTTTGCCATTTATTTGGAACTGGCTCTCCTAATGGAACAGCGCCAGGCTTCTCGGTCTTGGACCATCCCGCTGTCAATCTGTTGCAATTCCATGTCAGCCAAGTTGCCAAGTGTTCGATCCCGTCCTCTCCTTCCCGCGTCTAGTTGTAGGGCTTTTTGAACAATGTGGTCCTCACCTCTTCTGCACACATGACCGTACCATCATAAATGGCGCTCCTTCGCTTATTTCATCAGCACCATAAAGCCAAATCAACCAATCAAGTCAATCAACCAAATTTGTTATTTTTATATTATTTTTAAGGGGTGCATAATCAAATGTTTTGAGGACTGGTGAGTTAATGGTAATTATATATTTCCTTGCAGATCACATTCTCCCCTCAGTCCAAAAGCGAGAGGCCAACAGAAGATGGAGGACCCGGAAGCCAATCCTGCCAAGGAGCTAGAAGTCCTAGTTCGCCAGGTAATGCCCTTCTTTGTCACCTCTTCAACTTAACCTTTCGTCTGCAGCTGATCGTACAAAAGATTGTAAAAATCCTATCAAAACTGGAAACATTAACTGTAGATGGTCCGCGATCTCTTTCAGACCTGACAAGACACGGATACATAGTAGAAAGCATTTCTCGCTAGTATTTTCATTCAATCCCTAGGCCTGTCCCTTGTCCATGCGGGACTTACGTTAGAAAGAAAAAATAAATGTATGAAAGAAATCAAGACGGACCAGGCCACATTTAATCTACTGCTATTTTGCTATAAAAAGAAAAAAAAGACACGGGATAAAATGAGAAGTGGACTCATGGACACACGACAGTGTAAAATAAAAGGAGGAACAGAAGAGACAAATGCGGAATGGTGTGAGTACACACAACGTTAATATATAGTGGACAGGGGACAGGTCAAGGGAACAGAACATTACAAAAATCTCAAAAAATATACATTTTTTTAAGAAATCGCCGCAATGGGGAGGGCGAGGCCCTGCCCCTAGCGAGGCAATCAGTACACCCTCAGAGGGGTGAGAGACGGCATATTACGGCGACTTCCGGCGAGACAGCCGACCATATACCAAATAAGAGTATAAAACATATATATCGGACCTCTGCGTGACACCCATGCCAACGGAAAGGCAACGTTCACTCCGATCAGTAGAAACAAGTGCAAACAACATAGCAATTCCAGTCAGAGCCAATAAAGCATGTTTCTATGTTCGTGCTTTCAGCGTTGCAGGTCCGTTGGCGTGGAATAGCCTCCATGTTAGTATCAAGTATGAGGATAGTGACGTTAAATTGAAGACTGCACTGTTGGGTCAGTCATTTCCTAGTGCGCCCTTGGAGTAATTGATTTTACAAAACGACGCACTTAAAATACAAATCATCATAATAATAAATAAATATACATAACAAGACCATGGATTGTAATATTTTTGTGTTTTAATTCCAGGTGCGGTTTGATCTGAAGCACTTTTCCGATGTGATATCCAAGAAAAAGCTGGAGATGCTGCCTGGCAACGGGACCATCGTTCTGGACACCATCACCAACATCCACACAGGTCTTTATTATGTTAAACTTGCTTATAATAAATTCATATTTTATCACAAAATACACATATTTTTCGTGATGTAATCACCTCAAGGGCGTATTAAGACGTGTTTTAAATCTAAAAATCTAAATATGAACGCTGCATCGGATATTCGCGATCGGTAAGGAAGTATCTTCTTTTTACGGTGCCGTGTCAGGTCCCCCCAATGTTGGGGATCGCTGCAGCAAAGACATCTCTGTCCTGCGCATTTCTCGTCATTCCTGTCCAATCTTTTATGTTCCACAGCCAAGACAGCTGCCTTTTACAAACCCCCGACATCCCTCTACTTAACCCATTAATATCAGTCGATGGAGGTGGTATTTTTCTCCCTTAGCAAATGACCCAAATATGAGACCTTTCTAATTTTCACACTCGACAACAGCTCTCTATTGGCTCTGGCTCTCTGTAGTATGTCTGCATTACTGACTCTTTCAGTCCATGGTATACGGAGCATTCTGCGGTATATCCACATCTCAAACGCTTCCAACCGGTTCATTACATTCTCTTTCAGAGTCCAAGTTTCTCAGTCATATAGTATAACAGACCATATATAACATTTAATCATTCTTTGTCGGAGTTTCAGGTTAAGATAAACTAACTAACTAACTAACCATCACGCCATTTCTCCGAGGGGTAGGCAGAGAGGATGGAACGCCACAATGCTCTGTCCTGGCATACCTCTCGGGCTTCCTCTACGATTCCGTAGAGGAAGCCCGAGAGGTCGTCCTTCTCGTCGTCTTCCTCCGTCGTCCTCGGCTTCTTTTTCCACTCACGCTGCTTGTGTACAACATTTAAACCATTCTACTCTCATCCATTCATTCCATATGTCCAAACCATCTCAGGGATCCTTTTTTAATTTTATCCATGATGCAGTCATTTGCCTTACATTTCTTTCTTCTTTCGTCGTTCGGTATTCTTCTTAATGATCTCATTTCTTCGGCGTTTATCCTGATTTCATCCTTCTTTTGCCAAATCCAAGCTTCACTTCCATACATGAGGGTTGGCACTAGAACTCCATTGTGTACTGCCATCTTTGCTTCTGTGAATATTTTTCTATTTGCAGTGATGACTTTGAGTGCGCCATTTATTTTATTCCCAGCACCAACCCTTCTTTCGTATCTTAAGTTAAGATTAGGAAGTATGAAAAATGAAAAAGTTGGGTTTTCAGCTTAGATCTGATATCTGTCGGATCATTTATGCATCTAAGGTATGAAGGGAGATTGTTCCAAGCAGATGACAATGACAATGTCATCTATATAGCCTTTAGTTACAAAATTAACTAAGTGACAATGTGGTTCAATATTTATTCATTATCTCCGATGTGCATTCTGAGAGGATATTTCCAGAGTCATGTATTCTGTTTCGCATATGATATCTTTCTTATTACAGAAATATTATGCACCATGTAAAGTTACATTGCTTGATGTAACAGTATATTTTCCTTGGCTTTGTCTTATTATGTCCCCGTGTTTCCTGTTTGTATTCTCTGTGCACACATGTTGCAGATGTGTGATACTTTGACCATTTCATTTAAAGTTGACCCAGTTTTCAAATCATGCCAATCCGAAACATCTGAACAGAGATGCAATGATTTCCGCTTGTACTTTTTATCTTCCTGTCGCAGACTCTATTTTTATTTTCCACTTTACCATATTCGCTGCTTTTTATATTCGAGCGAGTCTTCTGAATTGTCAAACAAACCATCACGCCATTTCACCGAAAGGGTAGGCAGAGAGAATGGACTGCCACACTGATCATTCCTTACACGTCTCTAGCTTCCTCCACATTCATACAGCGAGTCATACACCCACGTCGATTATTCTGACTTCTAACATGGCCGACCTTTAAAATTTGATTTATCTGGTCGTGTCAAGTTTTCCTCGGTCTTTCACAACTTAGTACTCCATTCACACTTTCTTAACCATTTCAACCATTTGTTTCATATGTCTAAAGTTTAGAATCTAAACCAACGCTGTGATCCTTTCATAAACTAACTAACAGGATGGACCGCCATGCCATTCTGTCCTGACATATCTCTCTTGCTTCCTCCACTTTCATACTTCGTGACATGCACGCTCGTCGATTTTTCCGACTTTGAATGTGGCCGCCTTTCAGTATTTGATTAATTTGATCTTGTCATGCTTTCCTTGGTCTTCCACGGCTTCTCTTTCCACTCACACTGCTTGTGTACGGCATTTTAACCATTCTTTTCGTCCATTCGTTCCATATGTCCAAACCATCTCAGGGATCCTTTTTTAATTTTACTTATGATGCAATCATCTGCTTTACATTTCTTCTAAAAAGTCTAAACAGGTCCCAAGATCTACATAAAGAAGAGAAATAAGATTATTTCAATTAAAATTTGTGTAACTAAAACCTTAAAAATTTGAGGTTTTTACACATTAATAACTGTTTGATTATTTCTCCAGCCATACGGCCGTACGTGTCCCCTCTGGTGGCATGTCCATCCGCATCGCTGGGCTCGGCACTTGGACGACTGTGCCAAGCTCTGGCGCTGCTCATCCGCCTGTGCGACCAGGGCATGCTGGGGGGTGAGGGATGCGCCGCGCTGCAGCCGGACAACGTGGACAGCGTCACCAAGGAAGTGCAGGAAGCCGTCGAGGTAATACCGCCTTTCCTCTAAGATGTTATCAAATAAATAGTTTGACCATGACTTGGTATACTGGTGTCTCTTTGAATTCTTTCAGGGAAATGAAAAAAAATTGTCACTGTTGTCCGATAAAAATGAAATGAAACTTTCTGAATGTTGCAGCTTTGATAGTCCCAGTATTCAGAATGTAGCAGCTTGACTAGTCTCAGTTTTCCAGGAGAGACCACTTGAATAGTCTCAGTATTATAATTGTCAATGCTTTAATACCCTGTCTTCTGAATATGATTGCTTTTATAGATGGACCCAGTATTCAGAGTATAAAGCTTGACTAATCTCAGTCTTCCTGTTATCAATTCTTCAATACCCGTCTTCTAAATGTGATGACTTTAATAGTCTCTGTATTCGGAATGTTGCAGCTTAATTAGTCTCATTTTTCTGAGAATGACAGCTTGACTTGTCTCAGTATTCGGAATCAAATCAAATAAAATCAGTTTATTAACTCAACAGACATTACAAACAGCAAAATGTTTATGGCATCTATTGGCAAAACATAATACCAGGAACGCATTAGGGATGGTTCGACATTAGGAAGACAAGATACTTTCTAAAGTCAAGAGTATTTGTCCCCTGAACGTACCTTCACTAATATGAAAGACGTTGATCTCCGAGGCGGAATGTGAGGCTTGACTCTAATATCAATCTTCTGGTTTTCAATTCTTCAATACCTGCCTCCTAATTGTGAATACCATATGAGCAGCGTCTACCAGCGCGACCCTCAAAACGATTAAGAAATAGCTGACTCTTAAAAAGGACTCAAAGTCTACATCAAGTTGAAAAAACAGAAGACAATAATATAAGCATGGATTATAATTTCTTTTTCTCCTATTCTCCTCTACCGAGTCTTTATATTTAGTGTTTCTTTTTTATAGGAACTGGCAGCAATAGCTTTTGAGAAGATGGAACGGGGCAACGGCCCGGCAAAGAGCAACGGCACAAGCGGGGAACCAAAGAACATGAAGCTGCAGGTCCGGCCCACCGTCACCACCGAGAGCCAGAGGAACTCTTTGCCAGGTGACTATCGAAAAATCCTCTTTTTAACAAATGCATCTTAGATTTTTTTAAATAATTTGACGTATTAATGTTTTTATTTGGAATTTCTTGGTAAAGAAGTTCACTGAAAGTAATAAAAGTATATTTTTTTTAGCATTAAATTCCTTTGTAAAATATATTTTGTTTGATTCCACTTGATTTTTATGCAGCTTGCTGCCATCTTCTGTTATCTTCACGAAAGTTTGTTAGGCTTATATATGGATTGCTAATGGTGTGGATTGAAATTTAATAATTCTATATAATCCATATGTGGTAAGGTGATTTTAAAAGTTTTTTTTTTTGTAAATGAAATTATTGTTTTACATGTACATACAAAACTATTAAAATTACATATCAGACATGTTTCGGACAACCAGTCCTTCTTCAGTGATACATATTTAAAATATTATAAAATTGTTTACAAATATGATCAATTTTGACAGATGTTATAAAGATTTATTTTGGAAAGTTTATGCTTTTGTTATAATAAATATCATGAATCAATTTAAATTTTAAAATAATAATTTTAAGTTCTTATTGGGAATCACTTACAACAAAGAAAAAGACAAAACATCTAAAACACAAAGTATGACGAACATAGAAGAATTTACCGTTAAATAAAAATTAATGAAAACAATGTTTTTTTTAATTACTTCCACTTTTGTATTTCAACAGCGATCGGTTTCACCAGGGTCCCTGGCATCGACAGACTGGATGCCAGCGAGCCTGGTGAAACCGGTTGCTGTCGAAATAAAGACAAAAGTGGAAGTAGTTTAAAAACATTGTTTTATTTAATTATTATTTTAAATGAACTTCCATCAAGAGATTTCAGTAAAATTATTTGATTATCTTAAAAGTTATTGTTAGTTTCTGTTTAATTACACCCCATAAAATTATTATTAAATTTCAATCCCTACCTTTAGCATTTCATACCTAAGCCTAAAATCTTTGATTTAGGTAACAGAAGATGGCAGCGAGTTTCCGAAACCGGTTGAAGCCAGTTAAAATCAAGTTTAATTAAACTAAATATATTTTTCTTCTCTAAGTGACTTCTCTTCTGCGAAGGTTGGCGATCATCAGGGCTATTTTTATCTTGTTGACTATGGCCCAGCGATGTGGTGCTACTTCTGAACCATTGTCTGAACAATCGTGCAGCCAAGATATTCTTCTATATTAATATATAATTTCATTGTTTATAATTTGACATTGTTAAAATGATGAGTAATATTTTTCTCCATCGCTAGACATCACCCTGACGCCGAGAGAAAGACTGATACTGGAGGGAACGGTGGGTGGAATAGCCGTGAGGAGCTCTCACTCCACCGAGTCCATCCTGGACAGCGTGTCCACCACGCCGCATCCCGAACCACCGCCCAAACCTCCCAGACCAGTCAGGTGAGACATCCCTTCATTCTCTACAACCAAGCCCTCAAATCGTCTTTCAATAAAATAAAATAAAAAATAACAACCCACCAAAACGCCTTTCTAACAATGTTCCTATCAGATCTTAGAGGAATAGCCACAAGAGCTGAACATTCAAAAGCCGGATGATCCAAGTATTTTTTCAAAAAGGGAAATGAAACATGATATTGTCAGAAGAAGGATGAGAGAAGAGTAAATGCAGTAGAGATGAGTAGAAACTTAGACGTGTGTGTGGTAAAACAATGTATTTTGAATGGTGATATCAGGAAGGAATGTAGAGCGGAAGAAAGTATTATGAAAGGATGGTTACATTAGTTTGGACATATGAAACGTACGTGGATGAAGCAAGTATCCATTAACGGATTACGGAGTCGAGAAAGACCGAAGAAAACAGTGCAAGACCATTAATTAATGCATTAATCAAGTTGAAGGCTGGAGACAGGACTGAATGGAGGAAACGAGTGAAGCTTGTTGCAGACCAATCCTCATGATTATAACTATGAAGAAGAATCAAGTTTAGATTGTTGCAACGGAATGTACGCTGGATTGCCAAATAATAAATTAAGCAGAATACAAAGCGTATTCAATGCTGCTGCCCGATTGATTATGGGGCAACACTGTCATATCACGCAGCTCATGGCTTAAACTCCGAGAGCGAGTAAAATATAAATTGTGTTTGACAGTGTTTAAGGCTCGACACCAGAGAGCGCCAGCGTATATATTGGACCTCTGCGTGACACCCATGCCAACGGAAAGGCAACGTTCACTCCGATCAGTAGAAACAAGTGCAAACAACTTAACAATTCCAGTCAGAGCCAATAAACCATGTTTCTATGATCGTGCTTTCAGCGTTGCGGGTCCGTTGGCGTGGAAAAGCCTCCATGTTAGTATTAAGTATGAAGATAGTGACGTTAAATTTAAGAAATTTCTAAAGACTGCACTGTTGGGTCAGTCATTTCCTAGTGCGCCCTTGGAGTAATTGTTTTACAAAACGGCGCACTTAAAATACAAGTCATCAGAATAATAATAAAATAATCAAGTATTAAATGTTGGAAATCAGAAGAATCGACATGCATGTATGACTCGCTGTATGAATGTGGAGTAATCCAAAGAGATGTGTTGGATAGAGTAGTGCGGTGGTCCATTCTCTCTGCCTACCATTACTGAGAAACGGCGTGATGTTTTTTTTTAATAAATTTTAAAAATATATATATTTTCAGGACACTCGACATAGCCCCGCCCCTCCCTCCCAAAAGGAAACCAAACGATTCAGCTCTGCTGGGACTCTCAGCAATCGACAGGTGACTATTGAACTAATATCTCCACTCCATAAAAGAGAAATCATTCATCATTGATGCTTAGAAGCATTTTCAATAATGCACAGGCAAGTTATTTTCAACACTTTAGCAACTGCGGATGCCACATTGGCTTTCTCTGATACAGTGGACCCAAACTTACCCCATGGAACTCTTCTTATAGCAAAAGCCATGTACTTACTTTCTTACTTCCTATGGCCATACAACTCTTGAAGAGTTTTAGCCTCCTTGATGATATTCCTCCAAGCGGTCCAATTCGCCCAACCTAGCCAGATCAGCTAGAACAAGTGGTCTTACTTCGGTTGGTCTAGACGCGTACTGTGTCTTAATTCCTCTGATCTCTCTGACTCGGCAAATGTGCCCAATCCATGTTAGGCGACCGGTTCTCACAGTGCTCCTTATAAGGGGTTGTTGGGTCATCGTACGGATCTCTTGGTTGGTCCTGTGCCTCCAGGTTCCCGCTGCAACACCAAGTCTGGGTCCCAGGATCATTCTCAGTATCCTATTCTCAATCCAGTAGATTTGTGGTTCTTTTAGAGTCATTGGTGTACCCCTAAGTAAAATAACTAAGGTTCAGAAAAGTTTTCTGATGTATCTCTACATGAGGGAGTTTGGTAGCTAAATGTTGCTTTATCCCACTGCATTTCTCTTGGGCATGCTGGGGACCAAATTTTTGCAGATTCATATCCCTTCTTTAGGATGGGTTCATTAAATATGTCATATTATGAATGTGGACATCTGAATTAACTTGGTAATCATTATTTTTCCAGAGTGTCACTACAATCGCACAGCAGTGGCTCCCTGGACTCCATATTGAACATATCCAACGATGACGAGATCAGGGCCATCATGGACCGCAGTTCTACCCATCTCGACGACACTTCCGATATCACAGGTAATATTTGGTTAAAATGTTATTTTGTGTCCAACGTTCTCCTGTATTGAATGCATTCGTCTTCTAAACTAACTAGCATTCGTGATGGCTCCCTCCGCTTACCCGAAGCTGTTATAGGCGCAGCGGCGCCTTTCATCAACTTCACTCGTGCACTCCCTTGGCCCGTCCCCCGTCCATGCGGGACTTACGTTAAATAATAATAATATATAAATGTATATTTGCAACCAAGGGGGACCCAGACCACATTTAAGCTACGCTACTCTCCCTCGATGTCCCGCCGTACACACATAGCAATACAACAGCAAAATAATCTAGAAATCGCTGTTTACCAGGCCGTAATGTTGAATTAAATGTGGGGTAGATCTGATCTGATAGCTGTCAAATGTCAAAAATTTGTAAAAAATATCTCACTTTTTTATAACAATTAACATTTTTAACAGCGTTGTTTGTTTAATATTGTTGGTACTTTACAAATAGGAAAGATTCTACATCACATTCTTTGAAATTTTTATGTAGAATCTTAAGTGTAGAGAGGTTAGGCAGCCAAATTGATATACCAGCACTGCGGAAACACAAATATATTTTATTAAAAGGTTTGTAACACATATATAATGAGTAATAATACAATCGTAGTCGTGTTTCACATTAATTTCACATTTATAATCGAAATGAAATGAGATCACAGCACGAGACACATAGTAACTTCACGGATTCTAGTACTGATATGGCGGTACATTTGGCCCCATAATTCTCCATGTTGGAAAAATTATTTATGGTGCTTACAGCCTGGTAAATACTTTCAAGACGTCATTGTCATAATCCATAGTTGTGGTCTATTTATCGTGATTCATTGTCTAAGTGCAGAGTATTATCATGTGTTTACTAAGAGAAAGATTTTTATTTGTCGATGTATTAGTAATGAGATAAACTCTTACAGGTTCGTGCCACTGCCCGTCATCAGAGGGCTACTCACAGCCCAACGGAAACCGTCTCTCGCTGGAGTCCAGCTCCACGGTGG
This sequence comes from Lepidostoma basale, assembly GCA_022606425.2. Taxonomy (NCBI): domain Eukaryota; kingdom Metazoa; phylum Arthropoda; class Insecta; order Trichoptera; family Lepidostomatidae; genus Lepidostoma; species Lepidostoma basale. The sequence continues at coordinate 395,572 of JAHDVF020000596.1, read as the reverse complement.
GCTCCAGTCCTGCGGGGCACAGCCAGCGTCTCTCTTCTGACACGGGGGCACCGGCGCCCGCATCGCCAGCCGCCGCCAACCATAAAAGGTACATTACTTGACATATCTGACTTTTATGTTTGTCTTCAAGTCTACTATTCTCTTGTCATTGCATTGGAAAGTTTGGCCAACTTTTATATAAATCATTTAGCTTGTGTCTCCTTATAACTGACTACCCTAGTTAAAACATGAATGACATATATTTGTTTATTATCAATTTTTAAATAGACAAATTTTATCTTTCCATAACGTGTATCTTAATATCTTTCAGATACAGAAGCCCTTTGTCAGTGTTTTGTTAGTTTTTATATATACAGAATAAATATTTAACCCTTAGAACACTGCGAATTTTTGATAACTGTCCTGGAATAGCGTAAATTTTGACATTCGGAATGCTCTCATACAATAATTAATTATGAGTAAAATAAGACTTTCAATGAAAAAATAAAAATGCCAAATGAACTATTAACTTATAATCTATCTTTATAAATAACAAAATATGTGTATTCAATACTTAAACATGTTTTATTAAAGTGTTTATAATATATTATAATTTTTAGATATTATCTAAAAAATACCATATTACGCAGCATCCACAAAAAGAAACACTCATATCTAATCAATGATATGAATTAACATAAAAATTCTTTCACAAGACCCGAGAACATACTTCTTACTAAAATAATGAGTCCTTTGAATATCATGTTACTATTTTGGTAATAAATTATAGAATTTTTAAATAAACACTAAGAAATTATTGCTGCGTACACACACACTATCCCAGCTGCGCTGTGTAAACATACAAGAAGGTGACTACATGTTGTTCGTGTTTGGACAATCACGTTGCAGGATGCCGACCTGATCCCCTCCTTCTGTCTTCCAGTTGCAGGGTCTTGTGAACGATGTACTCATTGTCCCTCCTGCTCACATGACCGTACCACCACAGAGGACGTTCCCCAGTTTTTTCCGCTATGGGAGCGACTTTTAGGCTACCTCTGATGTGCTCATTTCTAGCTTTATCCAGCATCGTAACCCCGGCGGCCCACCTCAGCATCTTCATTTCTGCTACGTGTAGCCTCCGTTCTTCTTGTCGCTTTGCGGCCCAGTATTCCGATCCAAGTTAAATTTATTTATTTGTGAAGTAAAATTTATCTTTGTTAATTTTTCTCAGATTTTCAAATGAATCCGGCTTCGTCTCAATGGGAAACGCGAGATGTTCGGAGATATCATACTCCAGCTTCAACAGCACGACGGCCCAGCATCAGAAAACATCTCTCTCCTTCATAGACTCCACGCCGACACCCGGAGACATGCCCCCGTCCATTATGGCAGACTTCGCCAACGACAGATCGCTGAAGCTCCCGTCGCCGCCTGGAAAAACCCTCGGCATCACGAGCATGGCCAACGTCGTGCAGCAATCGATGAAGCACTCTTCCAACTTCTTTGAACAGAATTCAACGAAGATAAACGCAAACGGGAAGTTGAGCCAAGCGTTCAGCCAGTCCGCGACAATCAAAGAGGTCGAGCAGAGGTCATCGCTGCAGAGCTTCACCAAGACGCAGAGGAACGTCTCGCAGACTGTCATGATCGGCGGGAACCTGTCCAGTATGAAGAACATGATGTCGACGCAGTCCAACCTGATGGAAAACGGCGAGGATTTCGTCGATGCGGCCACGCTGCTGCCGCCCGCATTGCCCGTCAAAACGAGGAAGCTGAAAGCGGGATCGCAGTGTGATAGTCTGAACGAATCCAGCTTCAGCTCGATGAATTCTACAATGGATGATCAGTCTATTGAGTACCGGTTAGTTGTGACTTTTAATTTAATATTAATAATTTATTAAATGTATGAACTAATCCTAATTTCTTCTGATATATTCCCTAGCCTTATCTCCTTGGATGAACAAGGATGTAGGCCTTAGACACTTTTCACTTACTTTCACTAATATGAAAGAAGTCTATCTCCATGGAAATCGCGTTCAGCAGACTAACTGCTCTTCCCACTGGTGTCACCAGAGGCAGATTAGTTCTGGCGGCCGATAGATAAAATGCACAACACAAAGACCAACATCCTCCGGCACGGCCGAGTTCTCGAAATATCCCCTGATTAATCTAAAGAAATGGGTTATGAGATGCCCATCTCTTCGAAGCTGCAGAGCATTCTTAAAAGAAATACCGTGGGATAGAGCCTTTCTAAAGTTTATATCGTTCTCCCGATGATGGAGGCGTGCTTTCAAAACAATTCAAAAGTGGAAAAATCATTGCTTTAATTCATAAAATATTCGTCACCAAAGATGTTAATAGATGATGTGTATTTTATGTTTTTAAATAGTCTCGCCACTTTGCCACAAATTTTATGTTTTATCCTTCGGCTGAGGATTTTTGGGATGGGATAACTTCCAACACGATTTAATTTTTGAGTACAGAACTTTATTTAAGACGATGTTACAAGCAAGAAATTACAATGATATAAAGATGTGTTACAAGTAAGGAGTTGCAATTGTATCTAGACGTGTTACTATTAAGAAGTCGCAATTATGATGGGTTCAGCTTAAATAGTGTGCATTTCTTTGTTCGATGACATGTGTACCTGTGGGAACAGATCAATAAAAACATCCTCACATTGAGCCCTTAACTAACTAACTAACTAACCATCACGCCGTCTCCCCGAAGGGGTAGGCAGAAAGAATGGACTGCCACACTTTTCTTTCCTGACATATTTCTCTCGCTTCCTCAACATTCATACATCGTGTCATGCACGCGCGTCGATTTCTCTGACTCCTCACATGGCCGACATTCAATATTTGATTTATTTGATCGTGCCACGTTTTCCTCGGTCTTCCTCTATTTCTGATACCATTTACATCATTAACATATAATTTTTTTACCATTCTTTCTTCATTCATTCTTTCCATATGTCCAAACCATCTTAATGATCCTTTCATTATTTTGTTCATGACACCATCATTCGCACCGCATTCACTTCTTATATTTTCATTCGACACTATCATACACAGAATATCCACACATTCTTCTAAGAGATCTAATTTCTACTGCATTTATTCTACTTTCATCCTTCCTTTGCCAGTTCCATGCTTCGCTTCCATACATAAGGGTCGGTAGAAGAACACCATTGTGCACTGCCATTCTAGCTTTTTTGGATAGGTTGAGCCCTTATGTTTACAAAAATATTAATAATATAAACAAACCTTCAATGAGTCAGGCAGAGATGTGGGAACAGATCAATTAATGCATCTCTGAATCCCCAAATGTTTACTTAATATAATATAAACAAATCTTGATTCAAAATATAGAGAAGTAGGGAAGTGCTTCTTGGGAACGGGTGGTTAGGTACATAACATGTAAGGCAATCTCTAGGATTGAAACTAAAAGATAAAAGTTATCATGTATAGGGATCACTTAGTGATTGGATATTTTACTGTTAACAGAGAACACAGCATTTGCAACGCCCACCATGGTCCAGAGGGATACATGCAGCGGCCTCACACCCTGATGGACCAATCCATGTCCGGAAACCAGCCTCCTCCGCTTCCTCTCAAGAAAAAACACAGTATGTACCATCCATAAATCCCTCTTCACAGATTATAATAAAAATATGTGTATTTTAATCATCAATTTTATGTATTTTTAATTGCATAAAACATTATAAAAGATGTGATATTAATATAATGTTTTATTATAATGATTAAAATTTCCAAAAAAGCTAGAATGGCAGTGCACAATGGTGTTCTTCTACCAACCCTTATGTATGGAAGCGAAGCATGGAACTGGCAAAGGAAGGATGAAAGTAGAATAAATGCAGTAGAAATGCATGATAGAGTGTCGAATGAAAATATAAGAAGTGAATGCGGTGCGAATGATGGTGTCATGAACAAAATAATGAAAGGATCATTAAGATGGTTTGGACATATGGAAAGAATGAATGAAGAAAGAATGGTAAAAATTATATGTTAATGATGTAAATGGTACCAGAAATAGAGAAAGACCAAGGAAAACGTGGCACGATCAAATAAATCAAATATTGAATGTCGGCCATGTGAGGAGTCAGAGAAATCGACGCGCGTGCATGACACGATGTATGAATGTTGAGGAAGCGAGAGAAATATGTCAGGAAAGAAAGGTGTGGCAGTCCATTCTTTCTGCCTACCCCTTCGGGGAGACGGCGTGATGGTTAGTTAGTTAGTTAGTTTTAAAATTTCCATTGTATAGAAGTGAAGCATGGAGCTGACAGAAGAAGGATAAGAGTAGTATGAATGTTGTAGAGACAAGATCTCTTAGATGGATGTGTGATAATATCGTCGGTTCAAAGGTAAAACTCATTAAGTGACATTTAATTTTTTTATTTTTTTTTACAATTTCTGTATCAGACTTGTGAATTCTACGTCAGAAAATAATCACCAAGTGTATTTATTAAAGAATAACAGTTATTCTTTACTAAAAACACTTGGTGATTATTTTCTGTCGTAGAATTCACAAGTCTGATACAGAAATTGCAAAAAAAAAAAAATTTAAATGTCACTTAATGAGTTTTACCTTTGAACCGACGATATGATGTATAGAAAAATTTCGAATGCTGACATTAGGTAGGAATGTTGAACAGAAGAAAATATCGTGTACATATTTTTAAATGTGATTTATATATTAATTTAAACATCGGGAGAATCAAATATACTCAGTGGATAAAACAGTGTTTTAATTTATATATAAATCAAAATTATGGAATTCTACAGTATCTTCTTCTTTCGGTGCCGTGTCAGGTCCCCTAACGTTGGCGATTACTACAGTAAATGCATCTCTATCCTGCGCCATTTGGAACAGGTTCTGAACACTTGTTATTCCTGTCCACTCTTTGATGTTCTGCAGCCAGGACAGCTGCCTTCTACCAACTCCCCGACGTCCCTCCACTTTACCCATTAATATCAGTCAAAGGAGGTGGTATTTTTCTCCCCTTAGCACATGACCCAAATATGAGACCTTTCTAATTTTCACACTTGACAACAGCTTGACTCTGGCTCTCTGCAGTTCGTCTGCATTACTGACCGTATCGGTCCACGGTATACGGAGCATTCTGCGGTATATCCACACCTCGAACGCTTCCAACCGGTTCATTACATTCACTTTCAGAGTCCAGGTTTCGCAGCCCTATAGTAGAACAGACCATATATAACATTTAATCATTCTTTGTCGGAGTTTCAAGTTAAGATAATCATTGCAAAAGAATGTCCTCATTTTATTAAATGCAGCTCATGCAAGTCCAGAAATGCCAAGAAAGACATGGCATGACCTAATTAATCAATTACTGAAAGGCGGCCACGTTCGAAGTAGGAATAATCGACGAGCGTACGTATCACGATGTGTGAATGTAGAAGTTGCGTGAGAGTTACATCAGGACAGAACAGTGTCCATTCTCTCTGCCTACCCCTCCGGTGAAACGGAGTGATGGTTAGTTAGTTAGTTTTTACACTCTTTGAATGTGGAAAAACATTGTGGTTGGTTAGTTTTGTTTTTTTGTATTCTTGTTCTTACCCATTTTAGTGAAATATTAGTCCCGAAACTATGTAGACTTTGATCACGGTTGGTAGGATAATTCCTAGATTTTTGTGTGTAAACGTATTCCTTGACACTATCCGGAAACAACAAACTTCTTATTCTTAAAAGCTGTGCCAGACTGTTGTAGACAACCTTCTAACAGGGGTCACCTTGATGGGAAGCTTGTGGAGCCCACGGTTGGTATTTGCATCCACACTGGTTTACAACAAGGCTCCCACCTCATACAACAGTGGCATCCACACGCGGTTTACAACACGCATCCGTCCACAGAGGTTGTTGAAGGTCAAACGAATTTTTGTTGCAAACAAGTGTTTGCACTGTTGTAAACCGCCAGTGGAGACCGATGTGAGGGCTTGTTTACAACAGTCTGGCAGGGGTTTAAAAGTCTTCATCGGTCAATTCTTAGGTTGTGTCGAAACGAATTGAATCCAAACGAATCTAAACAATTTTAACAAAGAACACGTTTACACACAATATCTAAAAACTGGTTTTATAAAATAGATATTATTTATCCATAGATAAAATTATAAACTGTCTTAGAATTTGCTTGATTTTTGGGAATTGAAGGTTCTGTAAGTATATATTTTTATAAATATTTTTCTCCCCGTATACATGTTTTTAACATGTAAATTATTTAATATTAAGATTCAAAAAAATTGTTACATTTTTTTTAAATATGTAATCATGATGTTATTTTTTTCAGTGTTGCTTCCCTAAAAAAATGTTGCAATTTTTAGAATCCTGTTCATTCATTTATATTTAATGATGTTTGGTGAAGGTTTTACTATATAAGTATATATTATCCCTATTAAAAATTGCATTCAACGTGTCCAGTTTTATATTAAATTTTGTCTTATTTTTTTTTTTAGCAAAGGCATACTCCTGCTATTCATATAACAGGTCAAATCTCATAATAACGAAAACCAAAAGTATATGTTAACGATGTAAACGGAATTATTTAACAGAAACAAAATTATGAAAGGATCGCTGCGTTGATTCGGACATATGGAGCGCATGGGTGGAGAAATAATGGTTAAGATAGTATACGTTAATGATGTAAATGGAGTACGGAGTCGAGGCAGACCGAGGAAAACATGGCATGACCAAATTAATCAAATTTTAAAGGTTGGTCATGTTAGAAGTTGGAAGAATCGACGTGCGTGTATGAATGTGGAAGAAGCTAGAGAGGTTTATCAGGATAGAGTAGTGTGGCGGTCCATTCTCTCTGCCTACCCCTGCCGAGAAAAGGCGTGATGGTTTATTGTTGTTATTGTTGTTGTAAACGGAACTGGAAATAGGAAGACCGAGGAAAACGTGGTACAATCAAATAAATCAAATATTGAATGTCAACCACGTGAGGAGTCAGAGAAATCGACGTGCGTGTGTGACACGATGTATGAATGTTGAGGAATCTAGAGAAATATGTTAGGAAAGAACAGTGTGGCAGTCCATTCTTACTGCCTACTCCTTCGGAGAGACAGCTTGATGGTTAATTAGTTTCTAAAACTAAAGAAAAAATAAACAAAGTTTTTGGCAGTAGCCAGATAAATTCACAAAATGAATCTATTTTAGCAAATTTCAAATTTAGAATGATAAAGGTGAAATAGAAAATGTTGCTTGACAGTCACATTTCTATTTCGGATGCTAACGGAGTGAAACGTCGTCCAGTACTGGCTATCCCAGAAAACAAACTTTTCAATTTGTATGTTATTGAAATAACTTTATTGAATGCGGGAAATATTTTTTAGGAAACGAAATACTTATATATTCATTTCAATTTTACCTGCAGTCATGGACTCGTTAAAATAGGTGTGTTTTCATTTGATAAAAGGAAAAGCTACAATTTAATTATTATCAGCTATGAAAATGTTTTTATTGTGATTTAAATGTTGAATAATATACAGTAGGTGCACTTAAAGTTGTCATCGCAAACAAAAACCTATCTTAAAAAGCTAGAATGGCAGTTAAGTTTATTTATATAGGTAAGAAAATTTCAGTTATCGAAATCATTTGATTTCCCTGACTTCGTTATAATGAGATTTAATCTGTCATTTTTACATATTATTTCTGATAATTAATAGTTGGAAAAAATGCCTCGTTATTTATTAATAATTGAATTTGTTCTAATATTTTTAGTTATGAATATTTGTTTCTACTGGACACGTTTTAGTAATTTTCTATATATATATTTCATCTTGTTTTCTAATGGTATATTGGGATCATTCTCGTATTAATTTAAGTAATGGGCTCATGGTTTCAATATGTCTATTCTATTATAATCTTCTGTAATAATAAGAGGTTTGGTTTTTAAACTGGCACAATTGTTTCTACAGACTGTCAAGTTGACAGTTGACAGTTGATTTGTAGTCAGCACGTTTTGCCATTTCACCCAAATGCTCAATAAAGGTGTCGATGTTGGACTTCACGATTGCGCTTCATTCGAGCTAGCCGTGGCGCTCATATACCCGAAATCATATTTAAACAATAATGGCAAAAAATTATCTATTAAATAAAACCAATATCATAGACATTAACATTATTTTAATGTGTTTTTTTTTTCATTTTGAATTTGTATACCTCTAAAAAAACACCCTTTATATAACAATGTGTAAAGTGTGTTTTTTTTAGAGATATACAAATTCAAAATGAAAAAAAAAACGCATTAAAATAATGTTAATGTCTATGTTATTTATTTAATAGATAATTTTATGCCATTATTTAAATATGTTGGCGATGAGGTTCGCAACCCATCACACCGCATCTCCCGCGGAGCGAAAAGAGAAGGATGGATGGAGCCGCATCAGCAAAAGTGTGACAGTCCATTCTTTCTGCCTACTCTTTCGGGGAGACGGCGTGATGGTTAGTTAGTTAGTTTGTTTAAATATGATTTCGGGTATATGAATGCCACGGCTACCTCGAATGAAGCGCAATCGTGATGTCCAATTTACGACACCTTTATTGAGCATTTTGTTGAAATGGCAAAACATACCGACTACAAATCAACTGTCAACTGTCAAATTGACAGTCTGCAGTAACAATGTTGCCAGTTTAAAAACCAAACCTCTAAAAAAAAACACCCTGTATTTGTGATATTAATTTACTCAAGCATTGGTCTAACATCAATAATGGAAAAAGATTTTTTTTTAATTATATAAAGTTTACAAGAATGTTTCACAGATTATTACAGCCTCCGTCAGCTAAGTGTTGAGGATATATTGAATCATGGGCTCAATACAATTGTATTAACACATTGTAAACGGGTGTTTTAAACTCATACTTTTTATTGAGAGAATTTCGTTTGCATAATTTCTCATTCTAATGTTAAATTTATGCTTTTACTTATTTTTCGAGACATTTTATTTTACATTTATTGTGGTTTTAATTATTATTTATTACTCCATTTATGGAAAAAAGGAAATTTGTTATTAACTAGAATCCAAAAAAGCTAAGATGGCAGTGCATAATGGTGTTCTTGTGCCGACCCTTATGTATGGAAGTGAAGCATGGAACTGGCAAAAGAAGGATGAAAGCAGAAATGAGATCTCTTAGATAAATTTGTGAATACTCTGTGTATGAAAGAGTGTCGAGTGAAAATATGAAAAGTGAATGCGGTGCGAATGATGGTGATTGGTTTGGACACATGGAAGCATGAATGAATAAAGAATGGTAAAAAAATTATATGTTAACGATGTAAATGGAACTAGAAATAGAGGAAGACCGAGGAAAATGTGGCATGATCAAATCAATCAAATATTGAATGTCGGCCACGTGAGGAGTCAGAGTGCATGACACGATGTATGAATGTTGAGGAAGCAAGAGAAAAATGTCAAATTGACGAATTTTTATGAATTAAAACATTGTTTTTTCTACTTTTGAGTTTGTTTTTCTCGACATGTTTGAAGGCTTACACCTTCATCATCGGTCTCTCTCTCTCTAAACTCCGTTTATATCATTCTCCCGATGATGAAAATGTAGGCCTTTGAAATGTGACGAGAAAAATAAACTCGAAGTGGAAAAAACAGTGTATTAATTCATAAAAATTCGTCATTATGGAATTCCAGTGTGAACGCCTTAAGTTTATCTAAAATTAAAAAGAAATATGCCAGGAAAGAAAAGTACGGCAGTCCATTATTTTTGCCTACCTCTTCGGGAGACGACATTATGTTAGTTTTTAGTTGTATTTTTGTGTAAGAATAAATAATAAAATGTCAAATTTTTTATGAATTAAAACATTGTTTTTTCCACTTTTGGTTTCGAAGGCTGATGAAGGTGTAAACCTTCGGAATATGTGGAGAAAAATAAACAAATGTGGAAAAAACAGTGTTTTAATTGATAAAAATTCGTCATTATGGAATTCCACAGTGTTAAAAAAATGTGTGAAATATGTAACATTACCCGCATACAATGTGTTAAGTACGGTAAGCAGCGAGCCCCCCTAATACGTATCGTGGAGTTGGTGTAACATGTTGTAACGTAAGCTAACATGAATGTTTTGTGTACCCCCTCCCGCCCTCCCGTCTGTCTGCATTTCACCGCCCAGTGTTCCAGAGTGTCGCTTACTCTGGTGAGTTCCCCTTTATTATATATCGCCCCCCACCCCCGCCTCCCTCGTCCCCTGCAACGTCATCAACCGGACGACGTAGGTTCGATCTTGGTCCTTTCGCTTTAATTGGTAGCTTATAAAATTTGAAACAAGTCGCTAGACGCAAATGGCAGTGGATCGGCCACACTCTGAGACGGAACCCAGCCTGCATCGCTCAGGGCGCACTAGACCGGTCCCCTATGGGGGGAAAGAAGAAGCGAGGCAGACCTAGAGCCACCTAGAGAAGAGCCCTTTAGGACGAGGTTAAAGCAGCAGGCCTCACTTGGGATGATGTTAGGCATCAGGCATGCGATAGAGTCGGGTGGAGAAGGTTCCTTGAGGCCCTATGCACCACGGAGGTGTGGCAGGACAAAAAAAAGAAAGAGAAAGAAGAAAATAACATTTTAAACACTTGCTATACATATCACAATATACCTTTGTGACCGAGTGGTGAGTGTTTCGACTGCCACCCCGAAGGTCCCGGGTTCGATTCCCAGCGATGGCACTGTGATTGTCACGCTGTCTTTGGTCTGGTGCAGAATTCACGAGACAATAAAATTGGGATAGATTAGCTACCTATCACTCATTTTAATTTATTTTAATAAAAATTACAAACATTACAGATATATATTTCCAAATCGTTTGCACTTACATTATGAGAATTTATAAGAGAACCATAAAAAAACCCATTAAGATTAAGAATTAGAAAGAATCATAGCATTGATATTGCATCCCTGAGGCAACTCACACTATCACGAAATATGTCAACCTCCGAGGCGACCCAATTAAGCAATAAGATTGCCCTATCCAGAGGCAAAACCATTGGCAGGTTGGTTCTGCAGCGCGGCACATAAAACAATCTGTACTGTCTTTGACGAAGGTAATTATCAGGGACAAATAGACCTACATCACTCAGGACATCGGAGTTTTGTATATGGGTGCCAATCAGCTGAAAGAAGTGAACTCCCAAGTGGATATTCCTCCTTCTCTCCAATGATTGGTAGCTTAGCATACCTAGCAAGAATTCAGTCGGAAAGAACCACGGGTAATAACCTCCCTGAGGTAAAGAAAGTGCAGAAATCCCTCTTTAACTGTCTGCTCCGTCTTACAATATCCTCAGCCTCACGTATCTCTATCATTCTGATGTTCTTCATACAATCTCTTAGAGTTTTGCCTTTTGTCATTCTCAGCATCTTAATAAAAAAAAGATTTATTACAAAGTATTTTATTATTATTATTATTATTATTTAATTAAAAAAAAACTAAATATTTCAACAAATCTTCATATAAAGCTAAGCACATGCGCTGTGAAGAAGGGAAATGATCTTGACCAGGATCGAACTCACGTCCTCTAGAACAGGAGCCAAGCATTCTACCCCCTAGACAAACACCCTAAATTTTTATTTATTATTTCTATATAAGTTATTTTTAAATAGTATCTTAAATGCAGAATTAGCTGATTTATTAATTGAAATTAGTCATTTTTCGCTATTTCATTTTTTAACCCCATTGTGAACACGACTATATTTGCAGTAATAAATTGCTTTGACTGACTACATTTGCAGCTCCGAAAGATTATTTCAGTTTTTCGTAATTTTAAGCAATATTTTGTAGCAAGAAATTAAAGTAGATTCGTTCATATATAAGCTGCAAATGTAGTCGGCTGCGGTTTGAAACTTTTTTTTTTTGGACTGCTAATGTAGTCGGATAATGGGGGTTAATATGTCATTCATCAAAATATTTTATAATTTTTTATTTAAATAGATATCTATTATTATGCATGTTCACACCTCATTTAGTTGAAACCGGTCGAAACTAGAAAAAAATGGAATAAAAATAAATATATGTATATATATTTTTTTCATTAATTATTCTTATTTGTCGTCACATACAGGTTCTTTTTGACCACCCTGTATACGGGTTTTCTTTTTTTTTCTTTCTAGAATTTTTGTACAACTGTCAGAATTATAACGAGTTATATTTATTTGGATAGAGGGTATATAGTCATCAGGTTTCTATTAAATTATGGAAATCTTTGGTCAGCGTATCTCTGCTTTGCATGCTTTTATTAATTTATTTCTATTTTAATTGCATGGGCTTATCTTACTAATATCTGCGGCTTGTAAAAATATGTTTATATTATCATAAGTGTAATTTAAACTTATTAACTGTTAAATTTAACACTGTTATAATATTACATTTTTTATTATACACCTTTTGATCAGTGGCGGTACTTCATACAAGCCGAAAAGCCGGGCTTGCCTTAAAAAATCTATAATGAAACGATGTTTTTTGCGCGTTTAAGCTATCTACGAATAAAATGGTATTTTGAATTTTCGCGCGAGTTAAAGCGATTTAATTCGTTGCGTTGCAAATGACTCCGCTGATATGCGCAGAAATGACCTAAGTGTATATTTTGTTCCGCTCATACGCACCGTATTTTATTTCACTCATACCTACCGTAGGTGAGATGCCCGCGAAATCGCCTGCGTCCATATGTTTTGTTTCATGTTTTCGATGGGCTTCATTTTGGGCTTGCAAAATGTTAAAGTGTCTTTGTCGCACTTAGGTAATTTTGGCTTGTAATCATATAGCTGGGTGCATACATACCAGAAGATATTTACAATTTTTTGTATGGATTTGAAGCCGGGCTTTATCACTCTGAAGTATTTTACTATTCAATGTGTCACGAATTTTATTTAAACGCGCCTAAAATGGGATTTAAAATCAATTTATTCACGTAATTAATTTAAAAGATAAAACTCTTTTAAACCGGAAAAATACGACTCCCTACTAATATTTTTATATGATAAAAAATTGGACGGACTTGCCTTACTGGTTGACCCTAGGCACGCCACTGCTTTTGATAATGTCACTACACCTGTTTCGCCAACCTATGTTGGCATCATCAGGTGCTACAAACAACTCATCTGATGATGCCAACATCGGTTGGCGAAACAGCTGTCGCGACATTCTCAAAAAGTGTATTATAAAAAATCGTGATATTAATAACAGTGTTATAAATTTAACAGTTAATAATGTTGAAGTATCATAGTGTTTCGGCTAAAACAATGGACTATAAAATATATTAAAATTTTGAAGGGTTTCTATAGTTTTATAAGTAAATTTTACTCTAGCAATACTTGTAGTTACTTGCAATACTTATCGCACAGAAAGTATTTATAATCTAGCAAAGAGATAACGCGCGGAGCGTTAACCTGATTTGTGCTATCTCTTTCTTGCTTGTCCGTACAAGAGTGCGAGCGAGATGCAATACTTGTCACACAAAAAGTATTTATATTCTAGCATTTATGAGTTTTGTTCATTGTTGACATTTTAACTGGTTTTGCAATTCACAATATACCGTTGTTTAGCATTCTTAACGGTTTAAATTGTCACCCTATTTTGATGTACGCGAATGCGTAAATTTTTTGTAATATTTAAAACAATAGCCAGAAAAAGTCAGTAATGCGTCTGCCATATCAGATTAAATGAAAAATCTGGTCTGGAAGAACAAGCACATGCATGAGGTCAGAATTTATAATACATGCGTGCGACCTATCATGACGTATGCTATAGAGATGCGGGCCGACACTGTGCGAACCAAGGGGCTGCTAAGAACATCTGAGATGAAGGTCCTAAGATCCATTACTGGATAAACTCTCAGAGATCATGTCCATAATGCAGAGATAAGAAAAACTTGCAAAACAGAGGATTCATTCGGTGGAGTAGATCCAGAAGAAGATACTGGATGGACTATAGCCAGACTGTAAAGTGACAGACTCGCATATATTGTCGCTTACGATTTCCCCACTGGACACCGTCCACCTGAACACATCCTAAGAGATTGAGGGACAGCTGGATCTATCATCTCAGGAGACATGATTTCTGTGTCACAGATCATGTGATCTATTAAAAAAAATTAATTAGATTGAAAAAAAAATACACAATATTTTTCAAAAGTTAAACTATCATTTAGTTTTACTTTTGCACGCTTTTCTTATCATCCCTGTATATAAAGGCACTATACACATTATAAATCACATGTAGCACTGAATGCCAAATAATATTAATTTAATTATACTTTTTTTCATATTATTATTTTATTAATAGCAGCCACCTTATAGAAAAGGAAACGCGTATTAGTAAATATTTTTCTTCATAGTCTTCCTCTTACCTTTTTACTGCATGGCTTTAGAATTCAGAACCCATATAAAGAAAGTATACTCACAAACTGATGCATAACTTTTTTTTTATATAAAAAAATAGTAAAGACACTATCAAAATAATCATAGGTGGGGTAAGTATATTTTAATTTGTTGAGTTGCAAAAACATAAACATGGTTTTATATTTTTCATATTTTTCCTAAATATTAATTAAGTTTTAAAACTAATCACAATACTTTGAAATTTTAAATATGGTATTCTAAAATCACATGTGATTTTTAAATTTGGAATTTTAAAATCATTAATGTTTATTCAATATGGTATTTTAAAATCATAAATGTTTATTCAATATGGTATTTTAAAATCATAAATATTTATATTAAATGGTATTCTTAAATCACCAATGATTATCTAATATGGTATTTTCAAATCACCAATGATTATCTTATATGGTATTTTTAAATTGCCAATCTAATATGGTATTTTAAAATCATAAATGTTTATTCAATATGGTATTTTAAAATCATAAATGTTTATTCAATATGGTATTTTAAAATCATAAATGTTTATTCAATATGGTATTTTAAAATCATAAATATTTATATTAAATGGTATTCTTAAATCACCTAATATGGTATTTTCAAATCACCAATGATTATCTAATATGGTATTTTAAAATCACCAATGATTATCTAATATGGTATTTTAAAATCTAAATATCACCCCTTTTCACATACAATGTGAAAAATGATTATTTTTGTCCCTTTTGAGTTTATTTTTCTCGTCATTTTTTACATCTTCATCATCAGGAAAACGATACGAAGTTTATAAGGTTTAAAACCTTCGAAACGTGTCGAGAAAAATAAACTCAAAAGTGGAAAACCAGTGTTTTAATTCATAAAAAAATCCTTGTTGTGGAATTCCACTTTTTACAACTTAAGTTTATCAAACATTTATGTTTAGAATGTCAAATAATATGACGTTTGCTCTAATCTAAATGTGGCTTTTCCAGTAATGGCATACATGGAGATGTTCGGCAACTGCAGCCACTCGCCGCAGAGCAGCACGGAGTATCTACGTCACTCCGTACACGCGTACAACGCCGTGCACCACCAGCACTCCTTCGCCTCATCCTCGCTGCTGGCCGGCGGGGGCGGGGTGCACCTTCAGGGCGACGCGACGCTGCCAAACGGGGCCATCGTGTCCGTCAACGGGCAGCCCCTTGCACTGCCGCAGAACGGGATGGCTTATAACCAGATGACGCAGAGTCACACACTGCATCAGTTCAGCATGTCCTCCACAAACTCTTCCTGCCAGCAATTGAGGTAATGCAAAATATATTAACTTCGATACAAGCAACACATTTGAATAGTGCTCTAAAAATTTAGGGCTGGAAATTAACCACCCTACCTATTTGAACGTACGTGATACGTTCACTTTGACTGTACCATTCTACGATATCCCGTATCACGTACGTGCTTGAGAAAAAGTAATGTACCTAAAATGTATAAAATTTTAGGGATACGCGCGTGTGCCATCAAAACTTGAGCACAAGTCTTCATAAATATGATAGTTTTAAAAGAGGCAGGCCAAGTGTGCGGCCGAGTATTTGACGTTTCGTAATTTAAAAAAATAAAATTAGTATATAATTAAATTTCATTAATAAAAAACCTGCTTGTTTTTTGCACGTTTCTCGGAAAATAACCCACAGGTAGGGCGGTTAAAAAGGTGCCAAGTATCAACTGGCAAAAGAACTATGAAAGTAGAATAAATGCAGTAGAAATGAGATCTCTTAGATGTATGTGTGAAAAATTTGTGTAGAGTGTCAAATGAAAATATAATATAAAATAATAATACACTTTTAATATTTGTATTTAAACCACTTTATTTGTTATTTCGCTCCCTCCGGAGCTTCGTCGGAGTGAGAGAATAAACTAAACATAAAATCAGAGAACAACATATGAAAAAGAAATATAAAATGGAGGGGAAAAAGAGGGGTACGAGAAAGTGTGCACGAGGACGAATAGGATGCTAGAACGGTGAGTCATGATCATTAGGGAATAATTATTAAACTGGTTGGTGTTAACAAATAAAGTGGTTTAGATACAAATATTAAAAGTGTATTATTATTTTATTTAAAAATGTCACACTACAAATTGAGTACTTCATACGAATGAAAATATAATAAGTGAATGCAGTACGAATGAAAGTGTTATGAACAAAATAATGAAAGGAACATTAAGTTGGTTTGGACACATGGAAAGAATGAATGAAGATAGTATGGTAAAAAAGTATATTTTAACGATGTAAACGGAACTAGAAATAGAGGAAGACAGAGGTTCCAAGTATCATCTGGCAAAAGAAGGATGAAATTAGTAATGAGATTTGTAAGTAGAATGTGTAGTAAATATGTATAGGATAGAGTGTCAAATGCAATATTTTTATTTATAGCAGGAGAGGATCTGGGCTTGAAAATCAACGTTAAGAAGACTAAATGGATAACATTTGGGTTAATTCTTCTACATCCATTCTGCAACTGAATGGTGCGAATGTTGAAATGGTCGACCAATTTAAATACCTTGGCAGCTTTATCACTAAAGAACTTGACTCCGACATTGAAATAAAATAAGAACCTTCTTTTGCAATAATAATCTTAACTTGAAACTCCGACAAAGAATGATTAAGTGTTAAATATGGTCTGTTCTACTATATGGCTGCAAAACCTGGACTCTAAAAGTGTTCGAGATGCGGATATACCGCAGAAAGCTCCGTATACCATGGATCGATAGGGTCAGAAATGCAGAAAACTACAGACAGCCAGAGCCAATAGAGAGCTGCTGTCGAGTGTGAAAATAAGAAAGGTCTCTTATTTGGGTCATGTACTAATGGGAGAAAAATACCACCTCCTCCGACTGATATTAATGGTTTGGACACATAGAAAGAATAAATGGTATGTGAAGAATGGTATAGAAAGTATATGTAAATGACGTAAACGGAACTAGCAATAGTAAAGCTAAGAAAACATTACACAATAAAATATTAATTGTTGGCCACGTGAGGAGTTGGTGAAATTGATATGCATGCATGACACGATGTATGAATGTTGAGGAAACGAGAGAAGTATGTCAGGGAAGAACAGTGTGAGGATCAATTATTTCTGCCTACCGCTTTCAAGAAACAGCGTGATGGTTAGTTAGTAAGTTTTTAAATCTTTATAATACAGGTTATTTCTTTCTAATTTTATAATTATTTATTAAAATCATACTTTAATTTACAGTGGCTTCTCTTCACCCCTACGCTCGCCCCGACTCACCCGAGAGGACTCCGTGAAGTCCACTAGCTCCTCCGTGACGGCGAGGGGAGAACCCCCACCCTTACCTCTCACTGCCCCACCCGCCAGCCCGCTGCCCCCTGAAAGGGAGACTCCGCCCCCCGCGCTGCCTCCTAAAAGGGGGAAACCAAAACCGGTATGTCGAACTAACATTTCCTATAAATTGCAGCAATATCCGAAGTAAAATTGAAAATCTGAATAAATATAATTACACTTGATGATGATGATGATTTTCAGAGTGCCATTTTTGTAAGAGATTCACTTCAAGGGCGCTCTTCGTCCGGAAAGCTTCTTTTAAAAAGAAAAGTTTTAAGAGAACTTCTGAACACTCCTTTGTCGTCTTGATTGCGGATATTGTGAGGCAGCCTGTTCCTCGCGATTGGTCCCGCGATGCCAAAAGCGCGATCTGCGAAGTTTGAAGCTCCTTGGCGCCGCGGGACAAGAAGTTTGTGTGTTGCTTCTATCTTCGAGGATCGTAGAGTTGACTGCCGAGAGCTTGCAAAGTTCTGTGAGGTAGTGGGGTGTTTGTCCATGTAAGGCTTTGGGAACAACTAGACGTAGTTTATAATCGATTCGCTCAGGTAACCTTAACCAGTGAAGTCGATAAACCATTGAGGTTATATTTTGATGCACTTAAAATTAATCGTGGATTGTTCATTATGGATTGTAGTCTATCCAGTTGCTTCTGGGGTTGTCCGGCATATAGTGAGTTGCAGTAGTCGACACATGAGATGACAAAGGAATTTATAAGGGTTTCAATGGCATCAAATGGTAGATATTTACGGATATGTTTTATTTGTCTTGATCCAAAGAAACTAGTTTTGACGACATGGTTGATTTGTTGGAAAAGACACAAATTACTATCAAAATTTTCTCCAAGAAGTTTAATGTTTTTGGATGGGGCTATAGAAGAATTTGATGTTGGAAGAGAGAGGGAATCATTAATTAACAGGTGGCCTCTTTTGGCAGCTGCCACCCTTGGTATTACAACACCTTATTTCACTTAACACAGATATATGTTTCGGTTAGTGACATGTTTCCATAATAAATCATTATGATGAAGAAGGAATCTGGTCATGTCAAGGCTTGAACCCATGTCCACTGGATCAGGAGCCAAGAGTTATGTCCCCTAGACGACCACCCGATTGCTCTAGCAAGGTGGAGCATATTAAACCCCTAAATATAATAAAATTAAATAGATGTAGTCCTCAATTTTAAATGAATGATGGAATGATTGTTCTAGACTCCGACGCAGAGCCCCGCCAAGCCTGTCAGTCCGCTGCCCCCCTTGGCGCCGCCCTCGCCCCGCCCTCTGACACCCCGTGTCAGCCCTGCCCCTAAGTTCCAGTTTGACCCGCCTCCGCACACAGACGACATTCTCCTCACGGTAATTACAACATACATAAGATTCATATGTTTAACACATTCTTTTTTGATAAACTTAATCTGGACCTTAACTTGGAGTGGTAAGACCACTCCAATTTCAAGTGTGGCTCGACAATGTATATCTTACACAAACTCCAACAATTATGTAGATTTTCACGGTTGGTAACAATATTTATTTCATTTATTTATTTAAATATATCCAAATCATTACAGAATTTTTTTCCAATACACTAAAGATACAAAGTTGAGATACATGACAAATTAATAAAATGAATATACAATTATTATAATAAAGGCAGTGTCTACCTCAGATGAGCTACACTCTGAGGTGTCACGATTTGCTCTACCTACAGGCATAACCATTGGTAGGTTGGTTTTGCATCGTGGGAGATAAAACAATCTGTGGCCCCTTTGTCGAAGATCAGAGACGAACAGACCTACATCATTCAGGATTTCTGAGTTGCTTATACAACCGCCTATCAGTCGAAAGAAAGGAACATCCATTTTTGGGATCTTGCGAAAATCCTCATCTTTCTCGACCGACGTTTCAGAGATCGTTACAGCCTCCATATTCAGACTGAGACTGAATATGGAGACTGTAACGATCTCCGAAGCGTCGGTTGAGAATGACGAGTCACATGGATTTTTTTAAGATCCCAAAAAACTTACCAACTTCAATGTTCGAGTTAGACTCGAGATTATACAAAGCAATTTTTAAAATTAACTATAAAATATTAATTTTCTGTAATATTTTATTTATAATACAGAAGATGGAGGAAGAGGGTACGTGGCCCAACAAGCCCGGAAAGTTCCCAGTGGAAGATTCAGATCTGGAGCAGAGGACAAACGCCAGTTCTAGTCCGGGCAGTCGAGAAGCCGAGCCTAGTATAGAGAATGAGGTATGTTTTTCTCTCCTGTGCATTCTCACTTAATACAATATTTTAAAAGATATCCGTAGACTTTAATAATCAGAGAGAAACTCGTAGTACTCAATCATTTTTATGGCAATAAGTAAGCAGATGTTAATATGGTGTTCTTTTACCGACCCTTATGTATGGAAGCGAAGCATGGAACTTGCAAAGGAAGGATGAAAGTAGAATAAATGCAGTAGAAATGAGATCTCTTAGACGAATGTGTGAATATTCTGTGTATGATAGAGTGTCGAATGAAAATATAAGAAGTGAATGCGGTGCGAATGATGTCATGAACAAAATAATGAAAGGATCATTAAGATGGTTTGGACATATGGAAGAAAAATGAATGAAGAAAGAATGGTAAAAAATTATATGTTTAATGATGTAAATGTGCCAGAAATAGAGGAAGACCAAGGAAAACGTGTCACGATCAAATAAATCAAATATTGAATGTCGGCCATGTGAGGAGTCAGAGAAATCGACGCGCGTGCATGACACGATGTATGAATGTTGAGGAAGCGAGAGAAATATGTCAGGAAAGAAAGGTGTGGCAGTCCATTATTTCTGCCTACCCCTTCGGGGAGACGGCGTGATGGTTAGTTAGTTAGTTAGTTAGTAAGCAGATTATTCAAGCTTTATAGTGTTGTCCATAAATTTATTAAACACCTCATTGAAAATCATCATTTCTTTAACCCCTATAGAACTGCTGGCTACATTTGCAGTCCTAAAATTGGTTTTAACTGCAGCAAACTATATTTGCAGCTCATATTTGAATGTATCTTATAAATCATTATTAAGGTACACGTTTACTACGAAAATTAGCAATTAATTTATTAATTTATAAAGTTAATTAGAGCTTGATTAGTAACAAAAATATGCCTATAATCACCCCCGTATTCCACTTAATCAATTTACCGAGGATCTGTTCAGGAATAACCGAGGAAAAGGTCTTCACATAAACACACATTGAGTTTTATTTATATGTAGATTGTACATTAAATTGTAAGAAATATTAAGATGAAATGGGAATATCTGTCTATTTTGTAAATGTAGCTAAACGCAATTCGAGACACGTTAATAATAAAAATAAATCATAAAATTGTATAAATTAAAAACTTCACGTCCAATTATTGATTTGTTCCCCTTTTCTTACAATCGTAATAAAATAATAATTACCCCTACCTCTTGTTTATTTTAAGAGTGAACAAGAACCGAGAACAAGTATTTTTTGTTGTTGTATTATTTAGTTAATTTTAACCATAGTTAGTTATTGCATTGAAGCGTTCCCAATGTCAATACTTAAGCCACTCCACAAGGACACCTCACGATTGTAAGGAATTCGCAGTGCTCTAAGGGTAAAGAGATTTTAGTTTTCCGTAAATTCTTATAAGTGCCCTTAAAGTGATCTATTATTTATTTATTTTATCGATACAAATTTTAAAATTCGATACAATATAAAGGAACAATACATTGAAATTAAAAAAATTAACGTCTTCTGTTGTCTGACCGCATATTATTATTATCCATCAGGGTGAATTGGATCTGATCCTGGAGATGGACGTGTCCAGTTATCTGGTGCGGAAGAGGTCTGGCGAGGAGGGACCAGACATCCGAGGGGGACACCCTGATGCTCTCGTGGTCCATGCCATCAAATCTACCAAAGGTAATGAATTTGTTTAATTTGAAATAAAATGAGAATTAGCCTTAGTTGTAATGATGTAAAGACATTGTTTGTTTTAAATGAATTTTTGAGCACATATGCTAAATATATTCATCATCATCATTTATATCTACTCCTAGATGTGTAGACCTCATTCTACTCTCATGTCTGTCGATCCTGGTCAACACGCATCCATGTCGTACCAGACGGTCCCTTTAATTTTGTCCGGGCATCGAAGTTGGGAATGTCTTGGGTTTTCTAGGACACCAGCAAAGAAGGCGTTTTGTTTGTCCATCTATTATCAGAGCTGTAAGCGACATGGCCTCCCATGATGTCCAACACTCCTGTTCTGGCTCTAATAGGGGTGTTTCTCACCCTGTCCGCTATTAATTCAATTGCTAAGTATATTACATATGGATTAATACATATTTTTTTGTTATATTTATATGCTTACCCATCCAGACAAAGATACTAGTAAGTTGATATGAATTATTTTATTATTTCTAATTTTTATTTTAATATTTAATACTCCAACACACCAACCTTATTTTTTTTAGTATTGGCCTCTTATTAGAAATATTTGTCTCTTATTTGGGGTAATTGGTTTGTATTTAGAATATTTATTATTTCTTGAACAATGATATAAAGCTCTATATATGAAGAATTCGCACTCGGTTGGTCCTGATTTTCTTCCCATCTATTTCTTAAAAGGCTGCTCTGAGCTCCTATTATCTCCACTGTATTTTCTATTTAACCTATCGTTAAGTACAAATACTTTTCCTGATCTCTGGAAACTTTCCAGGATCAGTCCTATTTTCAAGAGCGGGGCAAAAGAGTCGGTCGAAAACTATAGACCTGTAGCGATACTGTCGGCTCCAGCCAAGCTATTTGAATTTATTTTACACAAATTTATATTTCCCAAAGTAGAACCCCACATCATAACAGAACAACATGGGTTCAGGAAGGGGCGTTCTACTGAAACTAATCTCATGGTATTCACAGAATACATATCAAAGGTCTTGGATAGAGGTCACCAAGTTGACTGTTCTTATAATGATTTCTCAAAGGCCTTTGATACTGTGAACCATGACATTCTGATAGAAAAGCTATCTCAAATTGGATTCTCCTCTCAGTTGATGATGTTTTTCATTAGTTACCTCAAGGGGAGAAAACAATTCGTCTCATACGGAATTTTTCAATCGGAACCTTTTCTTGTAAATTCAGGAGTGCCACAAGGTTCAAACTTAGGGCCACTCCTCTTCACCATCTTCATAAATGATATTGCGAAGGTGATAAACTTCTCGCGATTTCTTTTATTTGTCGATGATCTGAAATTATTCCTGGAAATTAAAAATCCTGAAGACAGTCTTCGCCTCCAGTCGGACATCAATAATATTGTTAACTGGAGTCACAGTAATCAAATGCAATTCAATGTCCCCAAATACGTTATGCTATCATTTACTAGAGCATTGAGAACTGTATATCATAGATACACAATGAACAACCAGCAACTGGCACATGTATCTACGATGAAGGATCTCGGAATCATCTATGAGAGTAGGCTGACTTTTCGTGCACATATCGAGAGGATTTGTGGCATTACACTGAGGATGCTGGGGTTCATCGTCCGGACCGGAAGAGTTTTCAGGGATCCCAATGTGCTCAGAGTCCTATACAACGCATTGGTTCGAAGCAGGCTCGAAAGTGGTTCTGTGATATGGAATCCTCACGAGGCGAGATATTCCGTTATGCTGGAGAGGGTTCAGAAAAAAATTCCGAGGTATCTCTACATGAGGGAATATGGTAGCTATCCGTGGCTCTATCCCACGGCATTTCTTCTGGGAATGCTCGGAACCAATTCTTTACGGCTTCGAAGAGATGGACATCTAATAACCCATTTCTTCAGATTAATCGGTCGTACTGGAGGATGTTGGTCTTTTTGTCCCCGATAGATATCTCCGACAGCGACAGCACAGATTGTTTTACCTACCGGCCGCCAGAACCAATCTGCCTCTGGTGACACCGGTGGGAAGAGCAATTAGTCTGCCGAACGCGGTCTCCTCGGAGATCGACGTCTTTCATGTTAGTGAAAGTACGTTCAGGGGACAAATACTCTTGACTTTAGAAAGTATTTTGTCTTCCTAATGTCGAACCATCTCTAATGCGTTCCTGGTACTTTGTTGTATTTTTATGATATTTTACCTGTACTTAATAGATGCCTTAAACATTTTTCTGTTTGTAATGTCTATTGAGTTAATAAACTGATTTGATATATTAAATGATTAATACAAATGAAAAAATCTGTTTTCAAGAAGGTTTTTTATATGGGAATGACATATTTCGCATTGCCAAGGCATTATCACATTTGATTACCCTTACAAACAAAAAGAAATCATTTCCATAAAATAAAATAAAACTTCCAGAAAACTGACAGATTCGTTCATATTAATTACTTATTTTATGCATTTGCCTCTTGGTCTTTGATTCATCAATATGAAAAATGTTGATTGTCTAAGCAACCATGTTCAGCAACTTGAAAGCTCTTTTCACTGGCATCAGATTTAACAGGTTGGCTCTGCATGATAAGATTACAAATATCCAAACAGAAGGCTATTGTTCACCAGCATGCTAAGAGGAATGCATTTCATATGATGATAGATATATACATATTTTTTTTACTGGATCATTTGAAATAGGGGGTGTATTGAACGTGGTAGTTTATTGGATTGTTTACTTCTAGATTTCTCGTACCAAGAAGCGTTCCTGACAACGTATCGCACATTCGTGTCGCCCGTGAGCCTGATCGAGAAGCTGAACCGGCGTCACGCCTTTCTCGCCGGGCACGGCAAGCCAACCAAGGCGCGGGAGGTGCAGGCCTTGCTCACCCGCGTCGTCGGAGACCTCACGTGAGTATCCTACCCATCTCATTACGCTAGTTGACCTAACTTAGCTTAAACTAGCCAACTCAACTGGCCTTGTGGAGAATCTGAACCTAACCTTTTCCTCGGTCTTCCTCTATTTCTGGTTCCATTTACATCGTTAACATAGAATTTTTTTACCATTCTTTCTTCATTCATTCTTTTCATATGTCCGAACCATCTTAATGATCCTTTCATTATTTTGTTCATAACACCATCATTCGCACCGCATTCACTTCTTATCTTTTCATTCGACTCTCTATCATGTACAGAGTATCCACACATTCGTCTAAGAGATCTCATTTCTACTGCATTTATTCTACTTTCATCCTTCTTTTGCCAGTTCCATGCTTCGCTTCCATACATAAGGGTCGGTAGAAGAACACCATTGTGCACTGCCATTCTAGCTTTTTTGATAGGTTTTTGTTTGCGATGACAACTTTAAGTGCACCATTCACTTTGTTGCCTGCCCCAACCCTTCTTTCAATATCCCTCTCCATTCGCCCATCTCTTGTAAACATACTACCTAAATACACGAACTTATCTGCTTGCTCCTTATTTTAATAAGGCTTTTGTGTCCATAACATGTTGGTTTTTAAATATTTAAATATAGTGGTGTTATGTACAAAGTTAAAAAAGAAACATTGTTCTTACCTGGATAATTCAACTAGTCTTGTGGAGAAGTTGAACCATACCTAACCTATCCTTACCTAGCCAATTTAACTAGAATTGTGGAGAAATTGAAACAAACCCAAAATATACATTTTCTTTATTTATAAATATTTAATATGAAATTTTACATCATTGTTTCAGAAACAATTTATAATGTGTCACCAACTTGACAATGAATGCATCTTTCTGTTACAGCATGGCCGACCTGGACGACGAGATGCTGCAGCTGATAATGGACTTTGTGTACGGGCTGGTGGGCTCCGGAGACCTGGCCATGGCCAAGGTGCTGAGGGTCATCATATTGGAAAAGTACAGGATCAAGCAGGCCATGGTTAGTCCACCGTTTTGTCCTAATACCGATTTTTACTGATCATTTTACAAACAAGAACTGCCATCACATACACTTAACATCATTACATTGATTCAAAGACACTTTAAAATAAACAAAAAAAAATAAAGTAAAAAGATTTATAAGATACATTTAAATATGAGCTGCAAATCTAGCCTGTTGCAGTTCAAAACAATTTTTTTGGACTGCAAATGTAGCCTGTTGCGGTTCGAAACTATTATTTTGGACTGCAAATATACCCTGTTGTTCATATATCTATTTTTGGACTGCAAATGTAGCCTGTAACAGTTCAAAACTATTTTTTGGACTGCAAATGTAGCCTGTTGCATTCAAAACTATTATTTTGGACTGCAAATGGAGCCTGTTGTAGTTTGAAGATAATGATTTTGGACTGCAAATGTAGCACGTTGCAATTGAAACCTATTTTTTTGGACTGCAAATGTAGCCTATTGCAGTTCGAAACTATTTTTTTGGACTGCAAATGTAGCCAGCCGCACAATAGGGGTTTCACAATCTTTTTTATTACATTGTTCATAATAAATAATAAAAAATAGTCTTAGATGATTGGGACACCTCCAGCAAATGGAAGATAACCAAATTCTAAGGAAGATTCTCAATACACGACCAGATGGAAAGCGAAATGTGGGAAGACCAAAACTGAGGTGGATGGATGGTGTGGAGGGGAACCTCAGGGCAATTGGTGTTACAATCTGGAGAATAAGGGCGATGGACCGAGGAGAGTGGCGTAGCATTCTGGAAGAGGTCATGGCGCATAGTGGGTTGTAGCCCAACCATTGATGATGATGAAAAACTTTAACCACCCTACGTATTTGAACGTACGTGATACGTTCACTTTGACTGTACCATTCTGCGCTATCCCGTATCACGTACGCGCTTGAGAAAAAGTAATGCACATAAAATGTACAAACTGTTAGGGATACGCGCGTGTGCCAACAACACTTGAGTACAAGTCTTCATAAATATGATAGTTTTACAAGGGGCAGTCCAAGTGTGCGGCCGAGCAATTGACGTTTCGTAATTTAAAAATATAAAATTAATATATAATTAAATTTCAATAATAAAAAACCTGTTTTTTTTTTCACGTTTCTCGGAAAATTACCTGAAGGTAGGGCTGTTAATATAGAAATAGTAGACTAACGCCTTAACTGAAATATTCAATGCAATGACCTCTGTTTTTTTATTTTCACAGCAGCAACAGCAGATGTACCCGGGCGGGTGCCAGTGGACTATGGTGACATCGGCACGGAGGGACTCGGTTCTTGAGCAGAAGGCAGAGGCCGTGGCGGAGCAGATGACCCTGCTGGACGCGGAGCTGTTCACCCGTATCCCCGCGCCGGAAGCACTTCTCTGGGCCAGGGACCAGTGTGAAGAGCGCAGCCCCAACCTCACCAGATTCACCGAGCACTTCAACAAGATGAGCTACTGGTGAGTGCTGCAAGCAAGCTATAGATAATTTTTTTGGAACCGCGTTGAAATATCTTAGACCAGGGATGGCGAACCTTTTTGAGCCTGAATGCCAAAAAATATATATTTTTTTCAATATAATAATATGTCGCGTGCCACATGCCATTGAAATAAAAATGCATCAAATGTTTGTGTAACTTCACAAACATTAATACATTGAAAAAAATATTTAAGTACTTATTAATGGCAAAATAAAAGAAAAAAAAAAAAAAATGTAGAACCCTCAAAATTTCATTATTAGTGAGATTTTTGTTGTTGGGTGCTAATTTTTTAAATATTAGGTTCATAGCTGGTAGCTCTTAATAGAATACAAGCAGTAGTACTTTCGTCTGTAAGTCTACTTCTTTTGTCTGATTTAATAAAGTTCATTGAAGAAAATAATGATTCACAGGAATAAGTCGATAAAAAAAATTGTAAAATGCTCATTGCTATATTTTTAAGACAAGAAAAAGTTTAAAAGTGCCGGAAGCGATGTTTATTACAAAAAAACTTCACCTCAGGGGACTAGCATCGTGCGGGAAGTATTAACCAATGCGATCTATTTATGCATTAATGTCGTCATATCCTTCGTTTTCGTCGTTTGTGGAACTATTGATGAACGAATAAAATACACATGGCTATTTAAATGTTTTTTGAATATTTTTATACGATTTCTAAATCTTTTTGGAATTTTTTGTATAATCACTTTTTTTTTTTTCTTCATTCGCGTGCCGCCTGTGGCACGTGTGCCATAGGTTCGCCATCCCTGTCTTAGACGGATAGAATAAATCTATTTATTCAAATGTTCCTGTTATTCCAAATGTTCAAATGGCATGACCAAATTAATCAAATACTGAAAGGCGGCCACATTCAAAGTCGGAAAAATCGACGAGCGTTCATGTTACGATGTATGAATATAAAGGAATCTAGAGAGGTTTGTCAGGACAGAGCAGTATGAACAGTTTTTGAACAGTTTTCAAATGTTCACTTGTGGAAATTTTCTTGCGATTGGACTATTCGCTTTATACATTGATGTATAGAATTAGCAAAAGAAGGATGAAAGTAGCAGAAATGTGTATTCTCTTGAATTGCGCTTCCTACCAGCATCACCAAAGGCATGTCGCTTCCGCGATCACAATTTTAATGGCGTGTTTTTATATCCAGGGCCCGCTCGCGGATCCTAGAGCAGGAGGAGGCCAAGGAACGAGAGAAGTACGTGTGCAAGTTCATCAAGGTGATGAAACACCTGCGAAAGATGAACAACTTCAACAGCTACCTGGCGCTGCTCTCGGCGCTGGACTCGGCGCCCGTGCGGCGCCTGGAGTGGCAGCGTCACATCACCGACGGTCTCAAGGAGTACTGCGCGCTCATCGACTCCTCCTCCAGCTTCAGGGCATACCGCCAGGCACTGGCCGAGACCCAGCCGCCCTGCATACCTTATATGTAAGTACTTCCTGATCCACGGGACTTGTGTTCAAGCCTGGATACGACCTGATTCATTCTTCGTAATAACCTTTAATAAGATCAGAACTATTTTCTGCGATGATAATATTAATTTAAAATTACGACAAAGAATGGTCAGATGCTATGTTTGGTCAGTGCTGTTATATGGGGTGGAGTCATGGACCCTTAAAGTCAATATTATGAACCGATTAGAGGCCTTTGAGATGTGGATACACCGAAGGATTTTACGCATCTCTTGAACTGACATGGTTCACATGACCAACACAAACGTTCTCCATAGAGCCAGAGTTGACAGAGAGTTGCTGACCAACATCAAAGTCCGTAACGTGTCCTACTTGGGCCATGTTCTGAGAGGCGAAAAATACGCACTGTTACAACTGATCTTAAAGGGTAAGATTTAGGGTCGACGAGGTGTTGGAAGAAGGCAGGTTTCCTGGCTGAGGAACATCTGAGAGTGGACAAGGCTGAGGACCGTGGAGGAGCTGTTCTGAGCTGCCCAGGACGGGGAGGCCTACTCAAGGGTGATATTCAACGTTGGGGAGACCTGACAGGACACAGAAAGAAGAAGAATAACGAGCTATATCCACTTTGATTTAATTCCTTGATCCTAGTCTTTTTTCAGCATAACAAAAATATTTAACAAGATCATTAATTTAATAAAGATAATGAGGTTGAAATTTTGCTTAATTTCAGGATTTTCCTATAAGGACGGGTCACCGCGTCTGCCGTAAAATGTTCTAGCGCAACGTTAGCACTAACGAACACTCATTTTGAAAGTAAAGTTTTATCATTTGGACATGCTACTCTATCGTGTAATTTGCCATGATAATTTGGCATCAATTATTGAATAATAAACCATAGATTTGAAAGACGCCGCCAAAACAATATGGCTGCCACAGTCTGCCAACATCGACCCGTCCTTATTGGAAAACCCTATAGAAATATAAGATTAAATGTCTACTGTCTGTGACATCTTATTATTATTATTATTTTGTTGAATTGTGTAAGTGGTATAACTATTGTATTGACATGTGATAGGTAGCTAGTTCATCGCCATTTTATTTTTATACATCTTTGCGTCGACACGGTTTACACTGTTCCGAATAAGTAAAAAAATATTACCGGGTGTTTTAGGCCCAAATGAATAAAACAATAGCCTATGCATTGTATAATTATTTCTTTGAAGAATAAGAGACACTCTTGTGAATACCATGGGAAAACAAAAGATGTGTCAAAGGTCACAAAAGAGACAACGATGTAGCCTCAATAGCTGGTAAATATTGACAGCAACAGAGAGGAGTGGAAACATTTGGAAAAGGTCTATATCCAGCAGTGGAAAGCTAAATGCTGAGGAAGAAGAAAAAGAAGATATAATTAAATTATTATTCAATCGTTATATAAATTTATTTTCGACTTCCAGTGGGCTGGTGCTGCAGGACTTGACTTTTGTGCACATCGGCAACACAGACCTGCTACCGGACGGAAGTGTCAACTTCTCCAAGCGCTGGCAGCAGTATCACATCCTGGAGAACATGAAGCGGTTCAGTAAAGCGTGAGTATCAATGTTTTTTCCCCTATCTTTATTGTCTACAGAGTACTACAGAGAGCCGGAGCCAATAGAGAGTTGTTGTCGAGTGTTAAGGTTAGAAAGGTCTCATATTTGGGTCATGTGCTAATTGGAGAAAAATACCACCTCCTTGGCTGATAATCATGAAAAAGATAGAGAGACGGATAGGAGTCGGCA
This sequence comes from Lepidostoma basale, assembly GCA_022606425.2. NCBI lineage: Eukaryota > Metazoa > Arthropoda > Insecta > Trichoptera > Lepidostomatidae > Lepidostoma > Lepidostoma basale. Next base: position 365,314 of record JAHDVF020000596.1, on the reverse strand, counting down.
GAAGATTGTCCTAGCTGCGGAATATAAGAGATTGGACAGGAATGAAGAGAGCTTAGAACCTGTCCCAAGTAGCGCAGGACAGAGATGCTTTCGCTGCAGTGATCGCTAATGTTAGGGGAACCTTAAGAAGAAGAGGATTACACTGTCCTCTGACAGTCCTTGTCATTGCACCAGAAGAAGAAGATTACACTGTCTGTACTTTCTTTACATAACTATAACTAATCACAATGTATTTATGTTATTAATATAGGGTGTTTTGTTTAAATATGATTTTGGGCATATGAGCGCCACGGCTAGCTCGAATGAAGCGCAATCGTGAAGTCCAATTTTCAACAACTTTATCGAGCAACTGGGTGAAATGGTAAAACGTACTAACTACAAATCAACTGTCAAATGTCAAATTGACAGTCTGTAGAAACAATATTGCCAGTTTAAAAACCAAACCTATATATCATTTTGTGTTTTCTCTGTCCGTAGTCAATACACGTTTAAGAAAAACGAACGCATCATGGCCATGTTCAACGGTTTCGACGACGTTCTCAACGAGGAGGCCATGTGGCAGATCTCGGAGTCCATCAAGCCCCGCGGAGGCAAGAAGCCAGTTGCCACATAGCACCCGCACAAACAAAGAGGTTTGCATCTTCCCTATAATAAAATCTAATCCTTCGTCTGCGTTTATTTTGCTCCATTTATTTAATTGGGTATTTAAATTAACACTACTTTATAAAATAGGGAATTTTCATTTTCATTCATTTATTTCATTGCAATTAAATATTTTTTATTTGTCTTTGAATGAATGTAATTATTTGCCTTATTTAATAATACCATAATAAAAGAAGATTCATAGTTGATTCATAATTGATTCATCCGACCCTTACTTATGGAAGCGAAGTGTGGGACTGGCAAAAGAAGGATGAAAGTAGAAATGAGATCTCCAAGACGAATGTGTGGAAACTCTGTGTATGATAGAGTGTCAAATGAATATATAATAAGTAAATGCGGTGTGAATGATGGGGTTATGAACAAAATAATGAGAGGATCATTAAGATGGTTTGGACAAATGGAAAGAATGAATGAAGAAAGAACGGTAAAAAAACTTACATGTTAACGATGTAAATAGAACTAGAAATAGAGAAAGACCTAGGAAAACGTGGCACGATCAAATTAATCAAATATTGAATGTCGGCCACGTGAGGAGTCATATAAATCGATGCGCGAGCATGACTTGATGTATGAATGTTGAAGAAGCGAGAGAAATATGTCAGGAAAGAAAAGTGTAGCAATCCATTCTTTCTGCCTACCCCTTCGGAGAGACAGCGTGATGGTTATTTAGTTTAAAAAAATCTAGTGCATTTTATTTAATTCCTTAATATTTCTTGTAAAATATATATCGCCTCTTTGCAAGAATAACGTGACATTTCGAAAATCAAATCCGTCGTGTTCAACTTTATTTTATACAAAAACGTGGTATTTTTAAAGTGAAAAACAGAGAATTTATGAGGGAAAGAGACAACACAACAGTGGTATATTGTGTTGTCACGTTGTCTCTTTCAGACGGGTATCTTGTTTCATTTTTCAATTTTTCTAGATAACACGTTATTCTTGCAAAGAGGCAATACGTTGAAGGTGGCCCTGTTCGATGTTCAAAATGATTGATTAATGAGCGTATGTGATACGTTGAATGAATATAGAAGAATGTCAAGATGGAAGATTATGACAGTTCATGCTATCTACTTACTCTTCCATAGAAATAATTTATTATAATTTAGTAAATATTCTAAAATCGTACTTTTACAATGTTCTTTTTTTTTATTATTTCAGGATGCCTAAAATCCGTGTGAAGCGTGGGCGCTATCAAACTATCCTGAACTGAACCAACCCAACATAAACCATGCCAAATATATCCTCTACTCTCACATCACGGCTGTTCCCTAGCGTGTGTACATATCAGATGTCATCCCTCCCCCCTACGCTCATCGCATTTGCCCACAGTGCATTCTGTATCACATACGTCACGGCCTGCATCACGTCGCTCAATTTAAGGCAGACGCGTGTCGCATATATCATGACACGTATCACATATGTAACGAAGGTGTCATATGTAATGACACATATCACATATGTACCGAATATGTCACATATGTAACAACATGTATCGCGTATGTAACGACATATATCACATATTCTCACATATGTAATGATAAATATCATACATGTATCACATGTGTAATGACACGTATCACATATGTAACGGTACGTATCACATATGTAACGACGTGTCACACCACATAACGATGCATTTCGCATATTACGGTGACATGACGCTTTTCACATCACATATGACACAGTGTGCTGTGTTAGATTGCACTCTGTGACACATACGGCATGCCACGCACCTAATCGCACGCGTCGTGGCTCGCCTCGTATCATATATGTGACAGCGCGTGTAGCCTCACGTATTGGTAAGCCGCGTCGCGTCACGTGTCGCCCGTGTCACGGGGACCCTGTCTCGCGGTCAATTTTTAAAACGGTGATGAAACTGCAACAAATTAATTTAAATTTTTGTATTATTTATTGTCTATGAAATGCCTACATAATTGTATTATGTAATGTGAAATATATATATTTTTTATTAATTATTTTTATATGGCCTAATTTTTGCTGTGTCGTTTTTTCGGCATACTTTAATATTAGCGTAATCCTCAATCAACGGCTTTTATACAATTAAAAAAATATAAACTCGTTTCGCTCAACTGTCAATTCAAAATTTCAGAATGCGATAGTTGATTTAAAATGGAATACAATTTAATTTTAATTATCTATGGTTGTATAATAATTTGAGGATTTTATAATGCCAATAAAATGATATTTCGGCCTTTTAAATTATGCATGTTTATACAAAATTTTATTATTTTATTATTAATGGTTACCTTGTATTAAACTGTGTAATATCAAATTGATTAGATTAATAATGAATTATATTAAATTGTCAATGTTCCAATCGAAATAATGAAATTAATATATTTTATAATGTCTGTATATGTTCGTAATGTAATATTTTATTAACGGGTTATTTTTTTAACCGCGGAATCACACCGTTTAAATTACGGAACATTGGCAGTATCGAAAATATTATAAATAACCACCTTAATTTTATTTAAGTACCTACCGCATTCACCGCACATAAAATTAGTGTGTAAATACATATTTTAAAAATAGTTTTATAGTATTCTGTGAGAATATTTTTTTTTTATATATATATATTAATATATATTTTAAATAAAAATTGATAATTTGTAATCGAATTTATGTGAGCTAAAACAATCGAGTTACCAATGTGCATAGATTAAGTTTAAAAACGGTTATAATTATTTTTAATGTTCTATTTTTGAATAGTATTATTTTTCGAAGTGTTGTATTTATCTGTCGTCTTTTGTTCGTATCCGTACCTATTTGGCAAAAAAACTTACGTCATTTTTTTTAAGTTTAAAGAAATTCCTCAAATCTAATATTTTTAACGCATATTCATCGCTAGTTTTAATCCAAGGGATTGATTTGAAGCAAACTGTTACATTTTCACTAGGGCCTTTTTATGCGGTAGTTTTCCGTTGCTTTCCAATATTCATTTGAACCCAATTATTGTACACAACTTTTTGGTTATTGATTCTCATGACATGTGATAGGTAGCTAATCGCCATTTTATTGTCACGTGAATTCTACACCAGACCAAAGTCACATATTTATTAAAAAATGATAATAAATTTATTTGTCGAGTTATCCAGCTTTTAATGGCATATAGGGTTTTGGCAGACTTTTGATATTTCTTTCAAACATTTGCCACATTTGATTTTGATATTTTACTTCATGTGTGTATCATTTTTCTAATGTATTTTGTGCAAAATCTGTAAGTTTTATAAACATAAGCTTTTGCCTTAATATGTAAGTTGGTATTCAATGACATACAAGTTGCAATGCATGAAATATTCACGGAAGTAAAGATTTTCTAACCCTTAAAAAATCACTGTACAATCGTACGTATTTCACAATTCTTCTTCTTAAAGTGCCCTGTCAGGTCCCCCCGACGTTGGCGATCACTCTGGTAAACTCTTCCCTATCCTGCGCTGTCCGGAATAGCTCCTCCACAGTTCCGATTCCCGTCCATTCCCTCACATTACGCAGCCAAGAGATCTGCCTTCTCCCTCCCCCCTGCGGCTCTCTATTTTCCCTTCAAAATTAGATGCAGCAGGCGATATTTCACAATTAACAACACCAAATTGTTATCCTTTTGTTTTCTACACTACTGTCATACATCAATAATCAAAATAAAATTCAAAATAATCTAGAAACGTTCTCAGGCATGTGCATCATGTGCATTTTGAATTTCTTTATTTCGATTTGAAGTATTCCTCTCTCGTTCTCTTGAATTCAAAATATTCGCGTACTCTTTCTTGATGACAATCTTAGAATTGGCATTAAAATCTTGTGAATGACAAATACTGGCATTATTATTATTATGATGATTTATATTTTAAGTGTACCGTTTTGTAAAATCAATTACTCCAAGGGCATACTAGGAAAAAACTGACCAAACAGTGCAGTCTTTAGAAGTTACTTAAATTTAACATCACTATCTTCATACTTAACCGCCTTACCTTTGGGTTATTTTCCGAGAAACTTGCAAAAACAAGCAGGTTTTTTATTAATGAAATTTAATTATATACAAATTTTATTTTTTTAAATTACGAAACGTCAAATACTCGGCCGCACACTTGGCCTGCCCCTTGTAAAACTATCATATTTATGAAGACTTGTGCTCAAGTTTTAATGGCACACGCGCGTATCCCTAAAACTTTGTACATTTTAGGTACATTATTTTTTCTCAAGCCCATACGTGATACGGGATATCGTAGAATGGTACAGTCAAAGTGAATGTATCACGTACATTCAAATAGGTAGGGTGGTTAATACTAACGTGGAGGCTATTCCACGCCAACGGACCCGCAACGCTGAAAGCACGATCGTAGAAACATGCTTTATTGGCTCTGACTGGAATCGAAATGTTGTTCGCATTTTTTTCTGCTGATCGGAGTGAACGTTGCCTTTCCATTGGCATGGGTGTCATGCAGAGGTCCGAAATATGACATGTGCTTTTGCCAAATAGGTACGGATATATACGACAAAGGTGAGAGTCGAATCAAGTTGATTATTTGATACATATTTTAGATAATTATTTTGCCATTAGAGTTGATTTAGCTTTATGTGGTACCATATTTTTAAATGTAAAATTAGTATTAGTATAATACGACCTAGAACAAATATTTTCATGAATCTTTAAGTAGTCTTTAAACATAGTTTTTCCATCGTATTTATTTTATTTTATTTTTTGGTATTTTTTGAGATTAAAACATTATTTATCATCTTGTATTTTGTGTTTTTTTTTTAATTATTTTTATTTTTTAAATAAACATAATTATGATTTTCATTTTTGTTTATTTTTTATTTTAACCTTTCATTTTCTATTCCATTCATTACGCCACTTTTTAAATAAATAAAAATAATTTTATATAAACATAAGGCGTTTACACTGAAATTCCATAATTACTATGTGTTATGAATGAAAACACTGTTTTTTCCACTTTTGGGTTTATTTTTCTCGACATGTTTCGAATAAACCCGAGAAAAATTAACTCGAAGTGGAAAAAACAGTGGTTTAATTCATTAAATATTCTTAAATAAAATTTACCCGCCTGCCTCTTGTGATGCCAGTTGGGAGAGCAATCATATCTTATTTTATGCCCCAAATTGCCGCACAATGACACTTTGAGGTTCTACTGTATTGAAGGTGAATCGTCTTCTAAACGAAGTGGCAATGGAGATAGACCTCTTTAGATGCAATTATAGCGAGTTTGTGAATACCCTCATGATAAAATCAACTAACATTTTTTCCCACCCTAAAGGGTAAACATGTAAACATCGATTTGGTTCGCGCTGTAATGATGGAAATGATGGTGCTTCCTTGTTGTAGACCTGTGTGGTCTGTTCTCCAGAGTGTTGCTCCTCCCGTGAGGTAGACTCCCAGCTGTCCTTCCATCTTTTAGGAGGTATTTCACGTGAACAAGTCCCATGAGGCTGATTATGCAACGCAATATAGGGGAGTCTGGTGGTGTCCATTCTTTGAACATGCCCGTACCAGTCCCTTTTTGCTGCTGCTCCATCTTATAATATCCTCAACCTCACATATCTCTCTTATTCTGGTGTTCCTCATGCAATCTCTCAGCGTCTTGCCTGCTATCGTCCTCAGTGTCTTCATCTCGGACAATTTGCTCTCCCATCCTATATCCCAGTTGTAGCGATTGGGTCTCCTCTATAAGTTCATCCATTATCAGATTGAACATAAAAAGGGCTTAGGCTGACTCTCTGTTGTATACCTGTCAGTTCTGGGATTGTAGTACGGGGATTTAGTAAAATAATAATTATTATAATTCCACATGATTCACCATGTCACCTAACACTTGCCACGTAACAACAACGACAAAGTTTTTGTCACGTCAGAGGTGACGTAAGTCAGTTAAGTGTAAACATTTTTAATTTTGATTCCAAATTTCTTTTACAATATATATTTTTAAACGTTTTCAATATGGCGTAATGATTAGATAATCAATCACTTTTCTCATGCATCGTGTAGATAGATTTTTTTGCTTTTCTCATATTTTATCATTTCTATTGTTTTTAATTATTTTTTTACTTTTATGTAAGCTTTAATGAAAAACGGCCTAACGGAATGGAGTTACTTTCGGTATAATCTCTGTACAACGTAAAGGTATTTGCACCAATCAGTGTATTCTAGCATATAACGTGAACCAAAACATGTAATAAAAGCAATATGGATGTTTGGTTTGAGGTGTAGTCTAGTGTAATATTAGGGTAAATTAATTATATCTTTGATATTTAATATTGATCACTTTATAGTCACAAATAATGACTACGTAAAACTGTGGTTTGCACCGAGTTTTAAAAAAAACATGTAGTGTGAAAACTATAGACAGATTACAGAATAATAAATTTCATTTTACTTTTTTGTGAAAACGCTTATATATGCGTGATTTAAATTAATCATTTCGGTTTCGCCGGGCTTCAAGAAAGAGAGAATACCCAATACCGTTATGGTCCTACCAGACACAAAGCATGGTCTTCTTGCCGAAGCGATTTGATGAAACCATGTCTCACATGTTCTAATCGATGGAGTTTCTACCAACAAACGATGACTTTCCACAGTCTTTTTCTTTTGATTAAATCAGAAAAGCAATGCGTGCTGCAAATGTTATTTTTCAGGCACAAAAGTCGACATGATCACTGAACGATACAACACGGATGCTATTGTTTGGCGTACTCAACTTGTGTGTGTGTGTGTGCATGTAGGTAAATGTCAGACAAACAAACTAACGTAGTGTCACATTGAGAGACAAATGCTTGGCATAAGTCCGAGGGACAAAATATCAAATACTGAAATCAAATGCCGGACCAAAATAGAAATGACTGGACATGTCACCAAATAGGGAATGGATAGATAGGCACCCAGAGTCTTGATGTAGACACTATTAGAAAGGCAAAAGGGTATCGGTCGACTCCAGAAAAAATAGGCTGACAACATAATTCCAGTTAGGGAAAGAAGATGGATACATGTTGTGCAAGCTAGAAAAAAATAAGACTATTTGAAGAGGCCTACATCCAGCAGCGGAGAAATGGAATTATATTTGGTTGAAATTGGAATTTGTAAATTATAAATATAAGCGTTTTCACAAAAAATTTCAACATTTATAATGGAAAGCTAAAGCATTAACACTGTGGAATTCCATGTAATATACTTAGGAAATTGAAAATATCTTTGTTTAATCCACTAATTATTAAAAAACATGACATATTTCGGAGGATACCTCCATCTTCAGGTGTAAAAATAGAATAAAAACTAAACAAAGAAAGACTAATATAAAAATTCGATACAATAATTCAAATTTTAAAAATTAACCTGGGCTATTTGTTATAATTACTAATAATTATTTTTTTAACAGTAAGAACTAATAAATAATATTAAATAATAATAATAGTAATTAAAAAAATACATTTGAAAAGACATCATTTATATAGAAATTAATAAATGATTAATTTGCATTTGATTGGGAATGGGAGCTTGGGAGATTAAATGTATACAAAGTATTTAAGGAGAAAGGAGTAAAAGGAGGAATCTGATTATTAATTTATTATTATTATTATTGTATTGAATTTTAAATGCGTTTTTATATTAGTCTTTCTTTGTTGAGTTTTTATTATATTTTTACACCTAAAGATGGAGGTATCCTCCGAAACATGTCGTGTTTTGTAATATTTTTTTAATAATTAGTGGATTAAACAAAGTTATTTTAAATTTCCTAAGTATATTTGTATACACTGGTGAATTATGTATATTATTTTGATTTTCTAATTATAGTTCAAATCCGAAGAGAATAAATTAGATAATGTGTGTTTAGACTAGTGTAAATTTTATAGGGAAATGCATTTAATTCAATAATCAGTTAGGTAGTCACTATTTAGAATTTTTTTCGTAGTTTTTATCTGTGTATAGACGGCTTACGGAATAGATATTTATGTATTCAATTTAGAATACGTACAATGCTAATTATTCAATGAATAGATCGAACCATACTTATTTCTGTCTTTGTATAAATATTAACCTCTAGTCCTCGAAAAAAACATCATACCCGCGCCATACTTTTTAAAACAAAAAATGGAAGGTACGTAAATGAATGTTTTTATTATTAAAATAAAAATAATGATAGTTTCACCTCTATTGTTATGTATTGAAATTCACAGAATTCAATGTAAAACTCTATGAGCTGTCAAACTAAGCATTTGGCAAAACATTATACTCGTATAAAGTATTTTGTGACAAGTTCAATAGATGTCTCTGTGTCTGATACATTGGCAGCCATCTTGTCATATTGATATATCTTGCCTGTATTAGTAAATCTTTAAATTTATTTCTCAAATACTAATATTATTATTCAAATTATACATTATTTATAAATGATAACTTCTAAAAATATTTTTTAGTGTGTGAATTAAGACTTACTTCTGTGAAATTTTACTTTCTTATGCGACCCGAAGACACTATAAAATTTTCAATGTATATATGATTGATGCACATTGATGTGATCAATTGATGGTTTACAGATGTTTTCCATCTGTGTACAAAAACAAATTCTCACTATTTATACACTGTAGATAATATTTCTTCACATGTATTATAAATAATACAACAATTGACACTTAGATTGATATTGCATCAATTACACTTCAATTAAAATATAATCATGGCAGACAATTTATGATAATTATCATCGAAGATTGAAAATCTAGCATCTTAATCAAGAATTACATCCAATAATTGCGTATATCTATTAGTAAAACGAAGTGCTTAACAATATCAAAAGAGCCTCTCAAATGTAAGCTGATCATCGATAACACACCTATTGAGCAAGTCATGCGATTCACTTACCTAGGTATAGAGATCGGTAGCTACAGTGACCTATATGACGAGGTGCGAGCACAAACCAACAAAGCGACAGCCGTGGCTGGCTGCTTGCGCGACACCATATAGAGGAACAAATACATGCTAACTGAAAGTAAAGTCAAGATATACAAGGCATGCGTTCACCCCATCATAACGTATGGAATAGAGGTCAGAGCCGATATGAGTCCATAACTAAGAACCTTCTTAGAGTAGCAGAAATGCAAACCCTACGCTCCATCGCAGACAAAACCCTCAGAGATCGGAGCAGAAATTAAACGATATGGTCTGTCTGTTGTGTTGAAGACATAGTGAGATGGGGAAGAAGCAGAAGGCGCTTTTGGAGAGACCACGTGGACCGCATGGAGAATACAAGAATTGCAAAAATTGTTAAAGATGAAAACCCAAGCAGCAAGAGATTACCAGGAATGCCGCCAAAGAGACGGAGAGTCATCATCCCAGGACAGTCACAAACAGGTCATAAGACCTAAACTAAGAGGAAGAAGAAGAGATTGCGTATATTTTCACAGTTGGTAGCACTGTTTTTTGAAATCTTGGTTATATACGTATAACTCGTCCATTGAAACCGAAATCGTTGCACTCTCCATCTTCAAGACAGTTAAAACTATCCTAAAGATAGAGACTGCGACAATCTCAAAGCAAATAAAGAAAATAAGAATAATTCCAGAATCCATCTGGCGAAAATATTGACGCTTTGATTGAACTGAAATCATCAATTGTGTACACATTGACAATTTTACAATCTGTCTTCAGTCCGCTTAACATCTTTGCATTCTGGATTATCTTGAATGCTATGTGAAAATCAAAGAGAGATGATTTAGTTAGTGAAGTAAACATTATTTTCTTATAGACGAATATTCTTTCATCTTTTGTTAGGCTTTTATGTTGTATTTCAAATAAACCCAATTTCGTACTCTTTACAAATTGTATAAAAAAAGTTTCTTCAAGAGGGATTGAAAATAAAGGTATAGACAACATTCATCCTTGTATCGTAGTGACAACCGGGTTCAGTGAGATATAGTAAATCTGATATTATCTGGAAATAGCAATATCGATATGTTACAATCAAACGAGAAAAAAAACTAGTATTGTGGCACAAGTCAAGATTTGTGTCACTGATCATATTGTTTTTTATCGTAAAGTTTTTTTATTATTACTTATGTACAAAGAACTGAGAAATTTTAATAACCCACATTAATATTTTGCTAGGGCACAATTTATTGGTTTTGAAAGTTATTAAGGCAAAACATGTCAATTTATTGCAAGATTTTCAGAAATGTACATTTTCCTCAATATCAAATATCGGAATGTTTTATGTATATCATATATGTTTGTACAACCTTCCACCACAATGGCAAATATGTCACAATGGCAAGAATGTCACAATGGCAAGAATATCACAATGGAAAGAATGACACAATGGTAAGAATACCACAATGGCAAGAATGTCACAATGGCAAAATGACACATTGGCAACAATATCACAATGGCAAAAATGTCACAATGCTAAAAATTTCACAGTGGAAAGAATGACACAATGATAAGAATGTCACAATGGCAAGAATGGCATAATGTCAATAGTGACACAATGATAGGAATGTCACAATGGCAAGAACGTCATAATGGCAAGAATGTCACAGTGGAAAGAATGACACAATGATAAGAATGTCACAATGGCAAGAATGGCATAATGCCCAGAGGGACACAATGGTAAGAATGTCACAATGGCAAGAGTGGCACAATGATAAGAATGGCACAATGCCAAGAACGTCATAATGGCATGGCAAGAATGGCACAATAGCAAGTTTTTTTAAAATTTTGTACGATTATTTTCAGTGTTTAAGTAAAAGTTGCCCTGGAAGTTGATCAATGTCTTCATTTATTACATTTTTTTTTCAATATCACACAAATTGTTGAATTGTAACATGACGGTTTTACATTTCTTTTGATTGCGTTTCCATCAGATTCTCACTGATCCCATCGCATAGTGCAGCTGTCTCGTGTAATATGTGATGTGTACAATCCGTATAGGCGTCGTGCGGGGGTTGGGAGAGGCCGGGGGAGTGTGGACGGGGGATGTGATTCTTTCAAAGGTAAATATTTTTTATAAATGTACATTTGACACGAAATATATATCAAAATAAGACTGTGTAATTACTGTTTGAATGTGTGTAGTCGAGTGGTTTTGGATGAGTTGTTAAGAACAATAAAATTGTAACCGTTTTGGAATCGAAACATCTATCTTATTAATAATATTTCTTCGTTTATATTATAGTTTTAATCCCATATCTTCTAAACTATAGATTCCCAACGGGGCTGGAATCATACACCAGTGGGCGCTAGAGCTTTCCAGGATCGGCAGTGGGTTAGGAGCTAAATGGCAGGGCGTTAAAGCATAAATTATATATTTTAATAAATAATTATTAAATTCAAGAATTATTTGTATCTCAATAGAGACGAAGATGCAAATTGGAAACAGAAAATGGTTGATCAAGGTGTTTACAGGACTTATGACCTGTCATTGGTTGGGTTAAGCGCACGCTTTATGTAATACAACATTCCCCATTCCACTTTTCTTATGATCACCATGTCTGACAAACTTTTGGAATTTGTATATATGTTAATCTCTAATACTACTCTTTACGTGGTAGTTAATGCAATCTACATACTAACGCCATCTATGTAGATTTGTGTTTATTAAGCATTAAGCAGAATATATTTTTAACACAATGTGAAAGGCTACCGCCATTAGCGTATTGTTAGAAACCGCCTGGAGATGTCACTCCTATCTATATGCCAAACTTATTATTAAATTGATAGCTATCTCTCCAATAAGCTTAAAAAAAATCATTATTAAAGATAGATTAAATGTTTATTCATGAAAATAGTATTTTCAAGGTGATTTATTATTAATTTCTTATGGCAAGGGGACGCTTTTGACTGTCTTCTTCGTGGGTCATGTCGGAGCCCCCCGACTTCGACTCTACTTGAGAGTGCGTGTTCTTGTCTTGAACGGTTTTAAATAGTGACTCAACTGTTCCAATCCTAGTCCAGTCACAAATGTTCCGGAGCCAAAAGAAACAGCCCTCTATGATCAAGTGCTGAACCTCATACTTTTCACCTCTAAGCACATGGCCCAGGTAGGAGACTTTCCAGACCTTGATATCAGTCAGCAATTGTCTATCTATTCTTGCTCTTTCTTAGTTAGAAAGTTTCAATCCTCGAATTGGTTTGCAGCAATTTCTTCTATTCTTCTCTTCCATTCTTCCCTGTCTTGTGCGGCTCTTTTGAAATGTGCATATGATGAGCAGCGCACGTCCACCAACAGGTCCTCCAGGTACTCTCTCCCCTAGAGTTTGTCCCTTCGGTCAAACCCTCCATTATGGCATGCAAGAGGCCTTCTTGTCGTATTACATAGCCGATCCATCTTGCACGCCTTTCGGACAGCTGTAGCACAATAATATTGCCTAACCTAACCTAACCATATCATTTGCTAGCTACTAATGATATGGTTAGGTTAGGTTAGCTTGTTCATAGGGCTTATATTTTTGCAGGCATCAAGACAGTTCATTTTGCACTGACTGTCTTGAGGCCCCCAATTTATCTCTGGACACATTACCGCCAACGTGGAAGACTCCAGCCCCCACTGGAGAGCAGTATCGTCCCCGTTACGAATCTATGGTATAAACATTCATAAAACGTATTTGAATATTAAATTGTTTAAAAAATAATCTTAAAACAATTTCTACTGTAAGACCGGTACAAAGAGTAATTTCTGACATATCGGGAGTCCATCATTTTTTCCTTAGATGCAGCGTGGAGAATCCTCATCTCATCGGCGTGTCGTCTCTAGTATCATACAGCTTCTTGAAATTTTCTGTACATATATTTTGTGCAAGTATTTTTATAATTATTATTTTAAATTCTCCATTAAATCTCGACATATCTGAATCTCAAATAAATCTGACTCGGATCTTATTGTATTTAATCTAAGATAAAGCATAGAGAATTATACCTATCTATTGTTGATAAGGCAGTTCCTCTCGACAAAAAATATATCACAATTGATTCATTTATTGTTTCTTGAACAATAATGTAAAACTCCATATTAAATTATTAATATGTATGAAAAAACAATAGTTTTCAAGGAGTTTTATTATATTATTTATGTATGACATGTTTCACCCTTCTAAGGCATTATCAAATGTCTGATATACATTTGATAATGCCTAATAAGGGCAAACATGTCATACATAAATATTATAATAATGGTGATGAGGTTCGCAACCCATCACACCGCGTCTCCCGCGGGGCGAAAAGAGAAGGATGGAGTGCCGCATCGGTTGAAGTGTGACAGTCCATTCCTTCTGCCTACCCTTTCGGGGAGACGGCGTGATGGTTAGTTAGTTAGTTAGTTAACTTCTTGAAAACTATCGTTTTTTCATACATATTCACAATTGATTCCTTTTTTTTGTATCAACGAAATACAAAAAAATGTTTTGAAAAATCTCTTGCAAGTTATGTTATTTTATCTATAATGCATTATTGTAAACGGTATTTAAAAGCGGAATAACAATGATCTAGTATCTCTCTAATAGACGATCCACTTGTATTCACTATCATATAAATATTTACAACACAATGGATCTCATTTCCACTGCATTTATTCTACTTTCATCCTTCTTTTGCCAGTTGCATGTTTTGCTACCATACATTTCAAATGTTTTATAATACCTTAGCAAGGCGAAACATGTCATTCCCATAAAATATAATACAACTACTATAAAAACAAACATTATATAAATTGGTTTTACACATTTTTTTCTTTCTAATTGAATTCATATAACAATTATTACAATGTTTGGAAGCTGGTTATTACAAAGGTGTTGACTAAATTAAATCAAATCAAATCAGTTTATTACGCAAAAAACATTACAAACATCTATTGTGTACAGGTAAGATATTATACACATACAACATAATACCAGGAAGGCATTAGTGATGGTTCAACATTAGGAAGACAAAATACTTTCCAAAGTCAAGAGTATTTGTCCCCTGAACGTACTTTCACTAATATGAAAGACGTCTATCTTCGAAGAGACCGCGTACAGCAGACTAATTGCTCTTTCCACCGGTGTCACCGGAGGCAAATTGGTTCTGGCGGCCGGTAGGTAAAACAAACCAACTAACCATCACGCCGTTTCCCCGAAGAGATGGACTGCCACACTTTAACCGATGCAGCACTCCATCCTTCTCTTTTTTCGCCCCCGCGGGAGACGCGGTGTGATGGGTTGCGAACCTCATCGCCACAAAAAGACAGGTTCATGTTAAGTGGTTTAAACATAAAACAAGGAAAAAGATAAATGACTGTTTATTGTAATATTATTATTATTATTATTATTTTGTTGAATCGCTCTTTACATAATTACAGTGCGAACCAAATCGATGTAAATGGTATAGCTATCATATTGATTCTCGTGACATGTGAAAGGTGGCTAATCTATCGCTATTTTATTGTCACGTGAATTCTACACCAGACTAAAGACAGTGTGACAATCACACTGCCGTCGCCAAGAATCTAATCCGGAACCTTTAGTGTGGCAGTTAAAGCACTTACACAAAACACGAAGGTCGTCGATGTCTTTAGGGTAACGTTGGAACTACACTATATTATTCAATCACTTTGCACAGTTATTGGACTTTATGTTTAACACCAATTGGGATCATAATCTCTTTTTTACTTTTTTGATACTTGACACCTTTGTAATGTCCTCAAAATAAACTTTTTAACTGGATACTCCAGCGTCCAGGAGTTCAGCACCATTGGTAAAGGATGAATTTAGAACCGTTAAGCGAGTGTCAATCTAAAACATGTATTTAAAAAAGATCTGCTCTTATATACCGTATGTAATTACCATGTACTTAGATAACACAGCTATTTAAATGTAATTAATTGTTTAGTTTTGTATGTAGTGACTAAAATGCGTGTAAATTTTTCAGACAGCAAAAATCTGTAAAACATCTTATGAAGAAATTACCGAAAACACCAACTTTTATGTGTGTTGTTTTACTTTATTTTAATGTTAAATCTAGCATGATCTAGGAAATTCAGTCAATCGAAGTTTGCATAAGGGAATCTATAATCCGTTACCACATTGTTATTGTCTGACAATCAAATTTGAATTCGAATCGATATCACAAACTTATTATACATGTATGAAAGACCTAAAAGGTATAAATGCTGGTTCTAAGATGAGTGATCTGTCTGTAAATTGTCTGCTTTATGCGGACGATGCCGTTCTCGTTGTGGATTGTGCGGACGAATTACAAGTCTTGGTGTCGAGAATGTTTGAAGCAAGCAAGTCAAATGATTTAATGATGAATGTCGGGAAGTCAAAGGTGTTAGTTTTTGAAAGGGAAGAGCAAATGACAGTTTGTTACATAAGTGTGAACGAAGAGAACTTGGAGCAGGTGAGTGAATTTGTGTATTTAGGTAGCATGTTCACAGCGGATGGCCGAACGGACAGTGATGTTAAAAGAAGGGTTGGTGCGGGTAACAAAGAGAATGGAGCTTTAAAAATAGTTATTGGAAACAAGAACTTTTCGATGAAAGTGAAAATGGCCATTCGCAATGGATTTATGGTCCCAACCCTTGTGTATGGAAGCGAAGCATGGAACTGGCTGAAGAAAGATGAGAGCAAAATAAATGTGGTTGAGATTAGGTCCCTAAGACTTATGTGTGGTAGAATGATGTACGACAGAATCTCAAATGCTGATATTAGAAAGGAATGTAGAGCGAAAGAAGGTATTATGAAAGGATCGCTGCGTTGGTTCGGACATATGGAGCGCATGGATGAAGAAAGAATGGTTAAGAAAGTATACATAAATTATGTAAATGGAGTACGGAGTCGAGGTAGACCGAGGAAAACATGGCATGACCAAATTAATCAAAATTTAAAGGTTGGTCATGTCAGAAGCCGGAAGAATGTGGAGAGAGATGTGCCAGGATAGAGTAGTGTGGTGGTCCATTCTCTCTGCCTACCCATGTTGTGTCAAATTGTGAATTAAATCCGGTGAAAAATGGTCATCTTGTTGTTGCTACATTTTGTCTATAGATGGCGCCATGTATATTGATTTTTTCTTTTTCAATTGAGTGTAACGATGTGGCAACGGAGTATCGGGACCGATTAGAAATAAAAGTTTAACTTAATGAGTAAGATCTTATGATTTTTAAGTAATGTGTTCATTGTATGTGACGGCACCAGTTGCTTTCTGTAGCACACTCAATAATGTTCAAGTTAGGAAATATTGTACGGCAATGCTTAACGATAAGTCTGCGGCTTCCCTGTGTTCCAGATTATGGTAAAACACTTCTACACAGGTGTCCAGTAAAATGGAAGAACAGAAAAATAAATAAATTCTGGCATATAAAAGTGAACTTGGTTCAAAACACCATTTGTACTTGAATGTTACCAATATTTGTAGACAAATACTGGATTTTACCCATTGCGGGTTTATCATTTTTAACGATTGATTGTATCTCAATAGAGACGAAGATGTAAATTGTTTTTTTGGAAACAGAATATGGTGGTCGAGGCGTTTACAGGACTTATGATCTGTCATCAGTGGCGGTACTGCCATAGAAGCCCAGAAGCCCCACTTGCGTAACAAAATTTTGAATTAAAACCTTTTCTGGCTTACAGAGGTTCAGCTCTTGTGCCTATTCCTCTTAAGTCTGATGGAAACATTGTTGGAAGGTGATTTGGTGGGTTGTTGGTTAATGCGGGGGCATGATTTCTTAGATTTGGGGGTTTTGATTCAAAATTTCTTACGCAAGCCGGGCTTCTGGGCTTCTATGGTAGTACCGCCACTGGCTGTCATTGGTTGGGTTAAGCGATCGCATTATGTCAACAACATTCCCCATTCCGCCCTTCTTACGAACACACCACGTCAATTTTTTGGAAGTTGTATATATGCTACTATGTTGCACCACACTTCACATGTTTTTAGTTCAATCTACACTAGCGCCATCTATTAAGAATAGGTGTAAGCATTAAGCAGAAAATATTTTATTAATGCAATGTGAAAGGCTACATTTGCTAGACAACACCAGGAGAATACTTAAGTATTATGTTTTTTTTTTATACAAATACTTGTAGACAAATACAGGATTTTTACCCGTTGCGAGTTAATCATTTTTATCCAGTATTTAAAAAAAAAAATTCTGTAAAAAACTAGTACAAGTTAATAGCATAAAAATTGGAGTTTCACTCCAGGCGTTATCTAGCAATGTGATAATTGCGTAAAAGCCTTTCACATTGTATTAATAAAGATTTTCTGCTTAATGCTTACAAATTATCTTAATAGATGGCACTAGTGTACAACAATGTGAAGTTATTAAAAAATAGTAGCATATATACACGTTCCAAAAATTTGTCAAATGTGGTGTCGTAAGAAGGGCGGAATGGGGAATGTTGTTAACATAAAGTGATCGCTTAACCCAACCAATGACAGGTCATAAGTCCTGTAAACGCCTCGACTACCATATTCTGTTTCCAAATAATTTACATCTTCGTCTCTATTGAGATACAATTAATCCTTACAATATTAAATACTTTAAATGGAGTTTTTAAATGAGGAATTAAAGTAATTTGATAAGCATTCCTCCACACGATGGTTATAGACAGCCCCAAGGATACAATACACTTGCTTACGTATGAATATATTGTAAAACTATTTGTTATACTTTAATGGACATCTTTCAAACGCTAATGTTTAGATGATAGCAAAAGGAATTGATTTGTAAAAAATTTCCTGTGTGAAACCGTGCGAGAATCTCCCCAGTAATATAATGCCAGCACAACGAAACCCAAGGAATACTCGACATACGTTAATAATTGACTGTTTACTAGGAATTAGGCGTAGCTAGTGTCGGAGGGGTGGGGGGCTTCTATTAATACTCTGTTACTAGATTGTAAACAATTTTGCTTATGATGTACATTGTAATGCAAGTTAATCCCACACGAGACAAGCCGGACGTGACGCCAAATTCTCACGTGATGTTGGTTGAATTGAGCAAAATATAATATTGTTCTGAATTTATAATTAATATTTAATTACTGACTGTTCTTTGTCTCTGTAACTTTGGTGTACTGTACTGTACCGTACCGTACTGGGCTATGCTGTACTCTATTGTACTCTACTGTACTCTACTGCACTCTAATGTACTCTACTGTATTCTATTGTACTATGTACTCTATTGTACTCTACTGTACTATATTGTACTCTACTGTACTCTACTGTACTCTACTGTACTATATTGTACTCTTATGTACTCTAATGTACTCTACTGTACTATATTGTACTCTAATGTACTCTACTGTACTCTAATGTACTCTACTATACTATATTGTACTCTAATGTACTCTACTGTGCTCTACTGTACTCTACTGTACTCTACTGTACTATATTGTACTCTAATGTACTGCACTGTACTATACTGTACTCTAATGTACTCTACTGTACTCTACTGTATTCTACTGTACTCTACTGTACTCTATTGTACTCTATTGTACTCTATTGTACTCTACTGTACTCTATTGTACTCTACTGTGCTCTACTGTACTATATTGTACTCTAATGTACTCTAATGTACTCTACTCTACTGTACTGTACTGTGCATGCTGTAAAATATAATTTTACAGTATGCAGACTACAGAACCCACAGTATAGTACCGTACAGAACGCAGAGTACAGCACAGAGTACAGTACAGTACAGTACAGTACAATCCAGTCCTGTACTGTACTGTACTATATTGCGCTATAAACATGTTAATTATTTTCGCCCAGGCACCAAGTCTCGCAGCCGTACAGTAAAACACTCCACACCAATGTTTTTATAAGTGGTTTTCGGAGGTTTTCGACATCTTTCTTTGATAGGCCTCGATTCTCACATCCGTACAGCAGTACACTTTTAACGCTACTGCTGAATATTTGGAGCTTGATTTTCTCAAAATGATACCGGAACGCCATACAGGGCGAAGCATAGCGAAAGCTCTCCTTGCCTTGTTGAGTCTGCTGGCTACATCTTCCTCCGTACCTCCCGAGCCTGCTATCCTTCTACCGAGGTAGCAGTAGCTGGTCGTGGTCACAAGGGGGACACCGTGGAGCAAGAGTGGAGAGGTCATCAGCATAATCCAGATCCTCCAACTGGGTATCACGTATCCATGGAATGCCATGAGGACCGTCGAAAGAACGGCGCAACACATCCTCCAGAACCACTTTGAGAGCAGGGGTGATAGTAGACATCCCTGTCGCACTCCCGCACTCAGTTTGGAGAGTCTGCCCTGGTGCACTACCGAACAAGAACAATCGTCATACATTGCCCTGATGACATTCACAATCTTCCGTGGGACTCCTTTGAAGACCAGATTGAAGTCCACAATAATGTATCGAAGGCCTTTTGAATGTTAGGTACATGCTGTACTACCATTCAGAGGCCTCTTCAATTATGATGCGGAGTGTATTTATGTGCTCAACGCAAGACCAGCCACTTCGGAAGCCAGCCTGTTCCTCTCGCATACCTTCTTCGAGTGCACTAGTCATTCTCCTCAATATAATTCTCGCAAGGATCTTTGTCACCACGGAAAGGATAGTGATTCCCCTCCAGTTGTTACAATCAATGTTATAATGTTTGCCAATATCAGCGGTACGTCTTGAAGATTGATGGACGAATCCGGTTTGTCTCGGGGTCAACTAGTGTAATATGTTAAGAAGAATATTGCTTTATGTAGCTAATGTAATAACTATCCTAAGAATAGTGATGCGGTGTTAAATCTAATCTAGAGTGTTAACTCCTGCGTGTTTTATAAATGTTGTGAAACTTTTAAATATTGTGAATTAAGCGAGCGAGGTTTTCTATAAGACATTATCTTTCTGAAAGAGTATTGCATCAGCGAGTAACCTTATTTCAGATGTCCCTTGTATTATATTACTATACTAAAGTGTAAATCAAAACATTTCTCTTGTGTCCTTTGACTTGCATATATTTTTCTATTATGTACTGCGGTGTCACCTTGAATGTATCTGCTACGTCTGTTGACTTTGAATTAATCTTTATTAGGCGACTCCTACTTTTCTATACTGTGAATATTTATAATTTAAAAAACATATATATTAAATTTTAATCAGCGGAGACCTGAATTATACATTACTTTTATTATAATACTGAGAGAATTAGATGTACGTATATGAGACCTAATTTATTTTACGCTCCAAATTTCCACACGGGAGCGCTTCGAATCTCTCATCTATCAAAGGTGATTTGTCTTCTCTTCAAATTCAGATCTGAAGTGCACCACCGACATAAATGATGGGAGTATAATATTTTATATTCCTTTATAATTTTTTACATTCATTTTTTTTGCATTGTAACGATGTAAAGATTTATTGAATTTAAAAATAATTGTATTTTGATCAAACATTATAGTTTATATTGTACATTATTTTAAACCCAAATTTTATATCATATAATTATCATATTTTAAATTTTTTTATTAAGTGTTTGGGTCTCCAGAGATCTGTTGAGAATTTGTCAAGATTTTTGTACAAAAATTGTTTTTTTAATACAGCAATACTACGAGTTACATTGTATATAATCAGAGATGAAGCTACCCACTCATGTAAAATGAATTTAATAACAATATTGCCCATTATATAAGAATAAATTCATGAAATTTAGTTAAGTCATCTCTGATACACACAGAATGAGAGTCAAAAATCTTATTCCATCTGTAAAATATTCACAAAGACACAAATTTGACTAACAAGTGACATCTAGTCGTGATGCTGTGCAACTATTTCTTTACACTCGTATTTGACACGTTTACTTGTCAAAAAAGGGCGGGAAATATTACAAAATGGATGACTCTATGATCTATGGCTTGAAAAGTTAAGTTCAAATAAAAGATAGACAAGATATCATGTATTAACAATGTAAATTGGAGTATTGCTAAATGTGGTGTAGTGGTCTCTATCTGCTTATTTGCATGTATCTGTGTATGATAGACACAGTCCTACAACGAAAAACTTTCCTTCTGCCACTTTGAAGTGTATATTTCGTATCTACATAGTATGTGTGAAGTATATTGGAAGTGACTTCTTTTTAAACATACATAAAATAATTCAAAGGCCTAATGGATGTGTAGATGTAAAATCAATAAATATTAATAAAAAAATAATGTGGTTTTATTTTATTCATCTGATAATTTCTATTTCATCATCAAATATGACATTTTCATAAATCTTCTTCTTCTTCCTCCTAATTTAGGTTGTATTACCTGTTTATGACGGTGGGCTGTCCTGGGATGATGATGATGTCCAGCCATCTCTCCATCTCTTCGGCGGCCTTCCTGGTAATCTCTTGCTGCTTGGGTTTTCATCATTAACAATTTTTGTAATACTTGTATTCTCCATGCGGTCCACGTGGTCTCTCCAAAAGTACCTTCTGCTTCTTCCCCATCTTACTATGTCCTCAACATCACAGATAGACCTTATTGTTTCATTTCTGATCTGATCTCTGAGGGTTTTGCCTGCGATGGAGCGTAGGGTTCGCATTTCTGCTACTCTTAGAAGGTTCTTAGTCCCATCGGTATCGGCTCTGACCTCTATTTCATACGTCATGATGGGGCGGACGCATGCCTTGTATATCTTGACTTTACATGTGGTTAGCATGTATTTGTTCCTCCATATGGTGTCACGAAAGCAGCCAGCCACTGCTGTTGCTTTGTTGGTTTGTGCTCCCACTTTATCATATAGGTCACTGTAGCTACAGATCTCTACACCTTGGTAAGTGAATCGCATGACTTGCTCAATAGGTGTGTGATATCAATGATCAATTTGCATCATAAATCAATACTGTGTAACACGTCACACCCATATAAAGAATAAAACATCTAAAAAACTGATGTTTTCCCCAATAGTAAATATTCAATAATGGATTTTTACATATTCTTCTAGAAACAATTGGAAAAGCCTTTTTTTGGCAAAACTAAATTGTAAAAATGAAAACAAAATATTAGTATCATACCTAATCGCGTGACAACATCAATATCGCCATTTTTATAATTTTCAATCCATTTTTAAACATTTTAATTTTGTGCCATATTGTCCCTGCAACTTTGTGACTGTCCTTGTGATCATTTTCCCTTTACTTACAACAATAACAAACCATCATAACGTTTTTCTCAGAAAGGGTAGGCAGAGAGAATGGACTGCAAAACTACTCTATTCTGGCATACCTCTCTAGCTTCCTCCACATTTATACTCGACTCCGTGTTCCATTCAATTTCTTAACCATTATTTCTTCTACCATGCGTTCCATACGTCCAAACTAACGCGGTGACCCTTTCATAATTTTGTTTTTAATACTTTATTCCGCTTTACATTCCTTAATCAGCATTTGAAATTCTGTCATACATCATTTTCTCCACATACATCTAAGTGATATCATCTCTACCGCATTATGCCATCTCATTCCGAGTTGTCCCGATCTCTCTGAGCTGTGTCCAGAATATTTGAGCACATTCTTAAAGCATACCATCGAGGGTCTTGTCCAGATACCCAGCTGGCCAAAGATCAACTGGTTAAATCTTTTCGCCGTCCAGAATCTCCGCATGATCGCCTGCACTACATCTTCAAACTATCAAGGTGGTAAATGAAGTAAATAAAAGACAAATTTATTTGAATAATATATTTGATTGGTTAAATATACTCATATTTTATAAGTGTAAAAATATCTTTTTTGGCATTACAAGTAGAAAAATAATTATGGAAATGTTTAATACACAAGATGTGAATGAATAAAATGTGTTTAACCTAAAGGAACTGTTGAAGAAAAACAAATACAAGTCAAAATCTCTTATATCGAAATGAAATGTATCTTTACATTGACAATTTACAATTGCGGTTAAAAAAAAATTACGTTTCAATCCTAGGATAGGTTTGCAGCAAAGTATTACATCTTTGCTGGTTCTTAGAATGCCACTTGGACCTTCAATGTAGTTTCTCTTTGCTTTCCCCATTTTTGTAAACAGGTTATTTGAACCCAATTACTTGCATACAACTTTTTATCTATTGATTCACATGACATGTGATAGGTAGCTATCGACATTTATATTGTCACGTGAATTCTACCAGACTAAAGACAGTGTGATTTTTTTCACACTGTCATCGCACTGTCATTCACAGCAGTCATATCTGTTACTACTCTGCCACGAAGCCCGAGGTTAAGTTAACCCTTCAAGGACGAGCGTGACCATATGGTAACACTACACGCATTTATCAAATGTCATCCCTACCCAAGCTATTTTTTCTGGATGTGGGCAGAGTGGGGGATAATTCGGTTCGTAATGCAGATACATTCATTACATTATCCCCCACTCTGCCCACATCCGGAAAAAATAGCTTGGGTGGGGATGACATTTGATAAATGCGTGTAAAGTTACCATACGGTCACGCTCGTCCTTGAAGGGTTAAGGAAAGTTAAATAATTAAATATCATATCATTTCACCGGAACGGATGGACAGTGAAAATGGTCCATATGCATCAATCATACTATTATACACTTCTGAAAGTGTCTTAAAAAATTCTAACATAACATCAGAGACAGAATTCAATTAATTTCGATGTTTACCACGGTTTCTCGCTATATCACACACTACATTCACATATACTTTCTTCATATGTAAGTAAATAACACTTTTCTAGCTTGCTTCAAATTTGTACTGCATACAATGCACGCACATCGATTGTTCGATTTATAATACAAGTGATAATTAATTTAAAAATATTAAAATGTTTCATGAAATGTTGGATAGATGTCAGTGCAAGTTTGATGTAACAGTGTTTTGTTTTAACACAATAAAGTACCTAAGTGCTTACATAAGCAGGGACAAATCTTGTCTCTGATTAACTAACTGTTGTCTCATCTATGGCCAAAAAAGGCTGAAAAGAATAAGATAAAGAACAAGTGCATTACACACAGAAAATAAGTGCTAATATAACATAGTTAAATTTAGATATTCAAATACTAATAAATTATTAATGTATAAAGATATAATTATTAATGAATAAGATATGATTTAAAATAGTATTAGAATAATTATAGAAAAATCAAGTGTCTCTTAGTTTTTAAGTGAAATTACAGAAAGTTCGAAAAGATTTTAAAAGATACATATATATTGGTTTGCAGTTCCAAAAAACATATCCTAAAACATCTCTTCTTTTGCATTCGCCTTCACTTTGTGTTGTGGATTCACATTTAAATAAATAGAATTAGACTTTGTATTTTCACAACACTTTCTTTTTCTTTTTACAGACATGTTTCGGTTGTATCACAACCTTTTCAATGCACAAATTAAAACAATGTAATGAATTAAAACACCGTTTTTTCCACTTTTCAGTTTATTTTTCTCGACTAAGTTTATATTGTTCTCCCGATGATGAAGTGTAAAGCCTAAAATAAACTAGCTGATATAACTGAATTTTTAACGTTCTCCCGATGATAAAAGTTTAAGCCTTCAAAACATGTTGAGAAAAATAAACTCAAAAGTGGAAATAACAGTGTTTTGATTCATAAAAATAAGTCATTATGGAATTCCACAGTGTTAACGCCTTAAGTTTATAAATAAAATAAAAATTGTGTATAGTAAAAGGTTATCACAACCGAAACATATCTGGTAAAAGAAAAATAAAATGTTGTGAAAATACAAAGCGTAATTCTATTTATTCAAACTTTATATATCTTTGAGACTTGGGTGTATTATAATTTAAATTAACAATAAACATGAAAATGAATAGGAATGGGTATTTACAAAAATATTCTGGATACACACACAATAAATATACAAATACTATATTAGCTTTGTGATGCTATACATGGGAAAAAATATTTTCCCTTGCGGTTACCGTATAGGCAATATTGTTTTGAAACTTTTTTGGGGCGTTGACAGTTTAAAACATCTTTTTCTTGACAGCAGTGAATCTCGCCATGTAGTCATCGTAACCTTCGAGGTTCATCAGCTGTTTGGAGTCGAACAAGTTTCCATCCAGGCAGAGAGTGTGCACCTTGGAGTCACGGAGGAGCGCGAGGTGAACTTGTGCGAGCGGCAAACAATTCTCTTCCAACCTTAAAACCTTTAATTTCGGGCAATTCGCCAGGTTAACAGACAAGCTGGAGACTTGGTTCTGATTCAAATTCAATTCGGACATCTGCAGTTGCTCTACGGACGCTGGAATACTGGTTATTTTATTATGCGATAATTCTAAAACATCTAAATGCTTCATCGCGCAGAATTCTTCTGGGAATGTTGTTAGTAAATTGTTGCTTAAGTTCACTTGTTTTAAGTTCGTTAGGTTCACAATAGTAGGTGGCAGACTCACCAACACATTAGAAGAAGCGTTCAATATTTCTAGCTTGGATAGTTCGCCTATACGTTGCGGAAGGGCGTGCAGTCTGTTTTGACTTATATTAAAGTGTTTCAATACTTTAAAATCTCCTATACTGTCTGGCAGCGTTTGAAATCTGTTGACAGAGAGGTCTAAATTCCTGATGACCCCGCACAGCTGCCTCAGTTCCGGTGGCAGTTCTTTTAGCTTTAGATTGGATATTTTCAAAACACCCGTTTTTGACGCGGTGTCATAATGCTGTTTTAATCCAGAGTTACCCATTTTCACACAAACAAAACACTGATATTGAAAAATTCAGATCTCTATAATATTTACGCTAGCAAACCAGCTACACCCTTTATTTATTTACAATGTGCCAGTTATCGAAAGATTTGACATTTCGTGACTTACAAGGAATATACATTGTTACCATAGTAAAAAAATATTTTTTGTCGCAAGTAGTTCAGTACTTCGAAAGTAGTCTGGAAATTTTGTTTTTGTATATGACAATACTCGCGCGAGTTTGTTCAAAAAAATCTAATTTTGACAGACGCACAGCTGATGCGGATAATGTGCTCGGATAATAATAATGTTTAATTAGTGTTTTTTTATAAATAAAAATGGACGTGTTGAGATTGTTCACAAACAGTGAAAAAATCGAGAGTGCAATATGGGTGGTGTACGCCATGGAGGCGGTCCAGCAGAACCAGGTGAGCGAAAAAATCGATTTCAAGGCTAGTCATGTTTGCCAAGATTTTGCGGAAAAACAAACGTTGCGGGAGATGTTTACGATTGCATCTATTCCGTAACGTTTCGCCACGTTCGTTTCATTGAGACCCACATAATACTACGTAACGCGACGTGCGACGGTAACCGGCATCTTGACGAGCTTATTCGATAAATTAGCTGTACTTGCACCATAATATTGATGTTCTTACTCGTGTCCACGATACTGAAACGTGCCTATTGAAAACAAACAATAAGCCGTGACGCTTTGACTACGATTATTGTCATTTTCCTCGCAAATAAAATCATATTACCGAATTTTCCAATAATTGTTTTATATTAATGATTTCTTTGTACATTATGAGTCATAGTATTCTTTAAAATTAATTAGAGTTTGTATCGTCTTTTGTGTTGGTTCAGACGATTTTTTATGAGATAAACTTTTAATACAGGATATGATAACTTTGTGTTGTTATTTTGACTTTCCTTTGTTATATTCAATGTCAATATTACTTATGGAAAACAATTCGATAGCCTTTGTCAATTAATATGTAAAAAAAATGTATTGTCGATTTTTTAGATAGTGAAAATCTCGGACAAATGATCGCATTTACACAGTGACATCTATTAACCGAGGGTTTGTATTCTGCTGGTAGCGCACTGATTTTATATTGAAATTATATATAGTCTAATAAAATCGAAAGCGAATGCATGTTATCAATAAAAATATTTTTTTAAACGCCTTCGCACCTGTTTTAATCAAATATTTTGAATTACATGTCGCATACATATTTTTTTTAATTGTTAATCTCACTATATTAAATGTGTTTAGTCCAATTCAAGAGCGCACTATGAAAAGTCTGACCGAACTGTGCAGTCTTCATTATTTTAAATCTAAAAGAAACATAATTTTTTATGTATTAAAATAAAACTTCATTGTTCAAAACAGCCCATGAACTCTATTCTTGAAATGGTGTTAACCACTAACGATTTTTGTTTAATCTCATATATGGTATTAAAACATTGTAGTTTCAATGTTATTTTGATATTCGAAAGAGAAAGGAGTCACACGAAACTTAATCAAGTAAATACGGACGGTGTTGTAACATTGCAGTCATTTTTTGCTCGAAAATTAACGATTAGCCAACGAAGCGTGAATCAGATCATCTTGACAATATAATTCCGTTGGCCTATAATTCCGGTCTCTTACGATGGATATAATCGTCCAAAAACTTCAAGATAATACTAGACCTCTTGGCAAGAATAATTCATCTTGCACTATGCCCTTGTAATCAAAGAAAACCAATTTGATGTTAGATTTTTTAACCCGCGTCTGACCCACCATATTTGAGTATTTCATTTAACTATTATGGGAGAGTCTCACTATATCTAGGCAACCTACAAGATGTAAGCTGACTGTTGATGATATACCTGTGGAGCAAGTAATGAGTTTCAGATATTTGGGAGTAGAGATATGCAGCCAAAATGACCTTTAAACCGAAGTACGAGAACAAGCCAGTAAAGCTTCTGCCGTGTCAGGATGTCTGAAAAATCTAGTCTGGAAGAACAAGAACATGCGTATCGACAGCAAGATCAGAATTTATAAAACATGCGTGCGACCTATCATTACGTACGCTGTAGAGACGCGGGCCGACACTGTGCGAACCAAGAGACTACTAAGAACATCGGAGATGAAGGTCCTAAGATCAATTACTGGAAAAACTCTGCGAGATCGTGTCCGCAACGTAGACATAAGAAAAACTTGCGAAATAGAGGATATTGTTTAGTGGAGTAGATCCAGAAGAAGATACTGGAGGGACCATGTAGCCCGAATGGATGGTGACAGACTTGCATATACAGCCGCTTATGAAATCTCCTCCGGACACTGCCCACCTGGAAGACCGACTAAGAGATGGAAGGAAAGCTGGACCTCATCATCCGACTAGACATGATTTCTGTGTCACAGATCGTCAGATCTATTAAAAGAAGAAGATTATGTGGAGGGGGCGTTAGAATTTTTTTTCTTGGGAAGGGGGCGGTGTTCCAGAAAAGGTTGAGACCCTGTAATCTCTAATATAGTGTTGAAACATAGAGCCTAAAAGGTAGGTACTATGAACCGGCTGGAGGCATTTGAAATGTTTCTGAATCGCTAAATATTTCACATTCCTTGGGCCGATGTGGTTAGCAACATAAATGTTCTCCAGAGAGCTAGAGCCGATAGAGAATTGCTGACCAACATCAAAGCCCTTAAACTGATATATTTGGATCACGTGCTTGTGGCTGGTTGCTGAACGAATGGTGTTTGGAAAAATACAAATATGCTAAAGGAGAGCAAAATTCGAATCTACAAGACATGCGTACGTCCTATAATGACATACGGAATAGAAACGAGAGCTGACACCATCGGAACAAAAAGTCTCCTAAGAACCACAGAAATGAAGATTCTCCGATCCGTTGCGGGAACGACACTCCGAGACAGAATAAGAAAGATCTGCAATGTAGAAGATGTCGTGCGATGGGGAAGACTGAGAAGACGCTACTGGAGAGATCGTGTGGAAAGAGCATGTTCTGAAAGAGTGATAAATATAGCCGCAAATAAAGTACCAACAGGAAATCGACCTGCAGAAAGGCCACCTAAAAGATGGCGAGACAGTTGGACCTCTGCATCCCAGGAACAGGCTCCGAGAAATAACAGGACACAGTCCTAAATAAAGCAGAAGAAGAAGCTTAAGGGAGAAATGTGTGAATTGCTACACCTGATCAGTAATGGTAAAATAGAGGGTCGAAGAGGTGTTTGCAGGAGGCAAATCTCCTGACTCCGCAACATAAGGGACTAGACTGGTATAAAAAAAAATGTTGAGAAGCTGTCTCCAACTGCCAGGGACAGATACGCCTACTCTGAAGTAATTGTCAACGTCGGTAGGACCTGACATAACACCAGGAGAAGTATTTCATATCAAAAGTATAATTAAAAATACCGTATAAATGTGCCGCGTTGCGGGATCATTGCCTTGTAAATTGCCTACGTGGATTGGGTTAACAAACCTCGTACTAAATATTTAAGATGGAGATTATTCCAAGTGAATAGATCCCCAATACCTTAACAGGCTGTTTAATATTAAAATAATTGCTAATATAAATCTTGGACCGCGCCGTTAGTATCGACTAGACTATAAAATATTGTTTATTCGATTTTACGGTTAACGCAATGCAATCAGCACGTGTACATCCAAGGCCATTTATTTCTATAGTACCATGCGAATCGCTCCGATAGGTACTGGCGAGTACCTACCTACATAGTTACATATGTACCAGATGAATAGTGTCACTGAATAAAATGACTCTAGCCGCGCGTTCACGCAATTTCAAATTTAAAATATGTTCTTTTTTATTTACTAAATAACCATCGCACTTTTTCGCAAAGACAGACAGGATGGACTCCTTTGATTTGTATATAAATATGTAACCTTAATGTATTATTACTTGTATGACACACAACACTCCATGGTGAATGTGTCAAATAAATAAATATTTAAAAAAAAGAATGGACTCCTTCTATTTGACATACTTAACGTATGTTATTCAACATGCATTCAGCGTCACGCATCGCGTCGATTTTTCCGACTTCTAACACTGTCGACTTTGAGATGGTTTGGTGCACGCAACATAATTTATGATGCGCTAAAAGTTGACATCGCCAACTGAAACTGATTGCGAAATAAATACTGCAGGGCACAATCGAGTTCTAGTGTCAACCATTATGAATGGAAGTGATTCTTGGAGTTAGCAAAATAAGGATGAAAGTAGGATAACTAACCAACTAATTTAACCATCACGCCGTATTCCATAGAAATCTTTTCTGAACCTTCTCTAATACGAGTAGAAGACTTTGCTGGTTGCAATGTAGACTTCCTCGCATTCGAGTTCCCCTTATGTCGGAATATCCAAGTTATTGTCCTTATTATTTGCAATAATCAATTGTTTCGTGTTATTTATTACACTTAAAACAATGGAACAATGTTTATTATTGTTTTTATTGAATTTTAAATAGTGTTACGATTGTTTATTGTGGACATTTCTACATTCCGCTTCTTGCAGACTCGATATTCTAGCATGAGAATAATAGTAAACATGTGACGTCAGATGTTTTGCAATCTCCGTGCGTCTCCCGCCATTTTGTTTTCGATGACGCGCGATCGACAAAAGACACACCTCCGCTCCCCAATGCCATTCGATCATAATGTTACATGTGCCAACACCCGCCGCAGGTGTCGTCCAACTTTATTTCCCTTGCGCCGGCACGTGCTGTTTTGTTTTCGTGCTGTACGGCTGCGTCGACACCATTTGCATGCGCGAGGCGATGCGTTGGATTTGCAAATGGCGAACTGGGCGGAATCACATAACCTCTCAAATGCACATAGTCGCGCCATTAGATGGCTGGTGAATATTTTACCAACCGCTCACTTTACTATACACTTGGACTTATATCTTCTGGCTTCCTTTGTATCATCGTCACATTTGATTATAGCGACCTCATTCTTGTATCTTATTCTTTCCGTGTCCTTTCAGGTCTCCCTTACGTTGACTATCACCCTTGTTTATAGTGATGACCTGGGGAAAAAAATATCCAGAGTGATATCCCCTTGCCTTCTCTTGAGGATTTTCTGTCGGGGTTACCTTCCCTTAGCTGGGTGTATCCAGTTTCATGGTGCTGGAAGTTCGCCATTCGTCCTCTCTCTATCTGCTATGGCACTAAGTAATATGTGCCACATTGCCCGGGGTTCGCGGGGTCTTTAAAAAGACCTCTCGTGAACGCTAGAGAGTTGGACTTGATAGTAGTGTTGCAATGCAACATGGCGCCTTACGACATTTTGTAGAGGCATATTTTCCAGCAAAACATACCCCATCGTAGCCCTACTACCCTTTTGAACCCCTTAATTCTTGTATAGCGCCTGAATTATTCGTCTATCTCTATATTTGATATCAATTATCTTCAAAATCTCGAAGAGTCTTTTCCATTCTACTTTGTCGAAAGCCTTCTCCAGGTCTATGAATGCGATGTATGTGTTTTGGTTTCTTTTTATTCTCTTCTCTAGTAGTATTCGTAACGACAATATTACTTCTCTGGTTCCTACACCTCTTCTGAAGCCGTACTGGTCTCTGGAAAGGATGTTCTCTACTTTTCGTTCAATTTTTTTTAGAATGATATTAGTCAATATTTTTGAGGCATGGGATATTAGGCTAAGAGTTATGTGTTGCTCGCATTTCGTCGTACCTGCCTTCTTTGGTAGTGTGACAATTAGGCATTTCTCGAAGTCCTCTGGTATCTTCCCAGTCTTATACATTGTCTGTATCATTTTAAACAGGGCATCTGCAAAATTATCTACATGACTCGAAATACAATTTTTAGTATTTAATCTGGACGCCTACACATACAAAATAACAAAACGGATATGAACAATCATACAATAATACCATCTCCAAATTAGAATATTTATTATGGCTACTGTCACGACTTCCGGAGAAGTATCACAAACATTATACAAATCTGCGCACAGTGGCGCATGTGTGACCCAAGATGGCGACGATGAAAAGCTGCGCGGATTGGCTCACGGTTATTCACTGTCGGTTTCTTTCTTTCTTTTCTTTCTTTCTTTCTTTGCGTATGGCGGCAAAATTTTTTTTTTTTTCTGGGCCATTGGGCCGCGTCACAGGCGAAGATCCAGGCCCTCCATCCACTTCACTGCTCCTGGCGTGGCTCTGTGAAGGTCATCAAGGCCAGGAGGGTATCTTCTGGTGGGGCAATCCTCCACAATGTGCCGGATAGTCTGGCTCTCCGCCCCGCAGTCACATCCAGGAGATGGAGTAAGTCCCCATCTATGCATGAGGAAGCCGCACCGTCCCTGCTCTGTTCGGATCCTATTTAGGGTCGTCTACAGCCCCCTTGGGAGACTGAAACCTGGCGCCTCCTGGTGTGGTACAGCAACTAGTTGGTGGTTTTTCACGGCGTGCTCCTCCCATATGGACTTCCAATTTGCCTCAACATCCCTACAGCGATCATCAACCGTCCAGATGGGGTTTCTAGACTTGAGACGCTTATCAGGGTGTTGGAATATGTCCTTGAAAGCAGGAAGAAGCGGGTTGTTACGCACTCTATCAACCATCTTGATTGATGCCAGGGATCTACGCAGAGGTGGAGGAGTGATATTAGACAGGACTGGGAGCCACTGGACTGGTGTAGACCTAACGGTTCCTGTGATGGTGCGCATTGATTTGTTGAGCTCCACGTCCAGCTTCCCGCAGTGGTCACTGCGAGCCCAGACAGGTGCACAGTATTCCGCCGCACTGTACACCAGAGCCATTGCCGAAGTCCTCAAGGTCCTGGCGTCACTACCCCATGTAGTACCGGCTAGTTTTGAAATAATATTGTTCCGGGTTTTTACCTTTCCTTTTGTGGCCTCAATATGGCTTCTAAATGTCAGCGCTCGGTCCAGCTTAACGCCCAAATATTTGGGAGCAGGCTCAGGAGGAATAGTGTGACCGCACATTTCAACCTTCAAGTTCCTCTTAGCTTCCCGGTTGTTGAGGTGAAACGCAATTGAGGCTGACTTTGATGGATTCGGGGTGAGGTGCCATGTTTTGAAATACTCAGAGAGTATTTCAAGATCACCGTTGAGCGTTCCTTCCATTTTGCCAAAAACTGTCGGTTAAGATGCATTTAAACGTGTAGTTGATTAAATTATTATTTATTCAGAGCACGTAGCGTGATTGGTTCATATAGACACATACAAACATGTTATTCTCCTCTTAATTACGTTTAACAAAACCCTTCGCTCTGTTATAGTTGCGAGGAACGCGTAGATTTAGTTCTAAATATTTATGTATGTAAACGATGTTGAATATTTTAAATAATTCGCTATTCAAATATTGTTTTGCGCGCTATTTTGAAACGTTTAAACAGTATATTTTACCATTTTATCTGAATAGGTAACTAAAATAAAATGATAGATAGTGGACTTTAAGATGGTGGAGGACTTCACTTACCTGGGCTCGTCTATAACAAAAAAAAACGAAGATCACAAGGAAATCGAAAGAAGAATCACAATTGGCAACAAAACATTATTCTCTCTACTACCAGCGCTCAAATCAAGAAACGTACACTGGAAAACCAAAATTATCCTGTATAAAACAATCATCCGAACAGTAGTGACCTATGGATGTGAGGCGTGGACAATGACAGCGAAATCCGCAGAGCGACTGGATACTTTTAAGAGAAGGGTGCTGCGCAAATTCTGGGGCCTGTGAATGACGGTGAAGGCTGGAGAGTGCGGCATAATGGCGAGCTGTACCATATTTACAAAGCTCCCAGTCTCTCTACACAGGTCAGACTGAATAGACTGAGATGGGCCGGTCACGTGCAGAGGATGCCGTCATCACGAACCCCAAAAAGATTGCTGGAGTGGCACCCAGGTGGTAGAAGACCAATTGGACGACCAAGGCTGCGATGGGAGGATGAAGTTGGGAGAGATGAGGCGAAATTGTTACGAGTGTCAGATTGGAGGGTCGAAGCGAAGGACAGGAGGAGTTGGAGGCTAAGGCTCGATATGGAATTTATAATATCACTGATTATTGTAAACTAACTAATCACGCCGTCTCTTTGAAGGGATAGGCAGAAAGAATGGACCGCCACACTGTTCCTTCCTAACATACTTCTCCCGATTCCTCAACATTCGTACATTATGTCATGTTTGAACGTCGATGTGGATTCATATCCTCGTCAAACTATCGAGGAATTATCATTAAAGATTCGTTTTTCATGGTCTACAGTTTAGGATCATCTTTGTTCCAAAGGAAAATTATATTGAAAAGGAATTCAGGTTCCTCATGAATTCACATTAAATATAATAAAACCTCTAGAAAACAGATGTTTTCATTCGTATTAATTATAAAAAATGTTTTTCACCAGCAAAAGTTTTTTGGTTTAGGTTCGGTCCCCCTAATAAAATATTATTTTGCTTCAAGTTGCCATTTGGGTCATCAATGTACCCCAGAGGTGTGTGTATGTTAGCAAAATAAAACCGGTTTTTTTTATTGACTAAAAAAAACTTGGATTAATTGTAATATGCACATTTTTTTGCTCGATTAGAACTCGTTCTAAATATGAAAGACGGCTAGCGTGTACTATTCACTGTGAATTCATACGAAATTACAGTTAATATCACTAGTATTGAGGCTGCCATTAATCAGAGACAACTGCGCTGGGCTGGTCACGTCATCAGAATGCTTGGACTTGGATCTTCTGGCTTACAGAGGTTCAGCTCTAATGGCTATTCCTCTTACGTCTGTAGGAAACATTGTTGGAATGTGATTTGGTAGTTGTTTTATGATGGGAGCAAAATGTATGGCCCGGAGTGTTCCTCCAAAAGAGGGCAAGGGGGGATTTAGAGTTTATGATAAAGTCTTACATTATTGTCAAGGAATGGTTGGGATTGTATTTATAAAGCAAGTCTGATAATGCCTTAGAAGGACGAAAATATTTGATAATGCCTTAGAAGAACGAAACATGTCATTCCCATAAAATATAAGAACTGAACTGACGTTTTCATTCGTATTAATTATCACAATTGTATTTTTATTTTTCGCGACGCGTCTTGTGTGGTCGGTCCCATAGTACGCCATGCGTTGATTCGACTGATGTTCATCTTGACTCCGGTGTGGCCGTACCCTAAACCATTGACCATGACACGCATGCGCTCCTGTCACCCGTCAGTCTCCAGGCTGCAGCTAATGAGAGACCAGTCGGGTCCCTGATTTAATCGGACCAGCGACTCGGTATTTGTCCTTGTGGTCGCCTTCCCTCCACTTTGCCCATGATGATGAGCTTTTCAATTTTGCCCTGATATCTCCGGACTACGTGTCCATAATATTTCAGCACTCTCTGAGAGCACATCCGCGAGGGTGTTGCCTTGATACCCAGCTGGTCAATGATTGACTGGTTTGTTCTTCTTGCCGTCCAGGGTATGCGCATTTTTGTTTGTTTTTATACCCGTTAACTGAAAGTTAATTTAAATTCCACTTATAATATCCTAGAAACCATAATAAAATTTTACAATAATGAGGTTATATTACGTAACACGTTTGAAATTTGTGTTCTCTTTATTTAATTTTTTTTACCAAAACCATATTTTTTACACCCGTTAAAATTCTTTATATAAACGATAAAACTATTATAAAATGCGGGAACAATCAAATTGACCAACACAAATTATTTCATATCGTGGTATTTTATATAATTTGTTTTATATTTATTTTGTGGACTTTGGACGGCCGAAGTGTGCGCGGAAGATGCCTATTGGTGGCGATGAGGTTCGCAACCCATCACACTGCGTCTCTCGCGGGGACGAAAAGAGAAGGATGGATTGCCGCATCGGTTTAAGTGTGGCAGTCCATTCTTTCTGCCTACCCTTTTGGGGAGACGGCGTGATGGTTAGTTATTTTTTTACCAAAAACAATCACAATCGTGACGACTACATTTGTATTGTGTTAAGGTAGGTACTATCTAATTTCTTTGTTTATATAATTACGTACCCAGATTAACTATGTACATTATTTTTGCCATCAATCACAATCAGAGACAATACATATTTAATAAGTACGTAAAAAATAAGATTAAAATTTGCAAGTTCTTAATTCTAATTAATCTCCTCTTTAAAATTGCCTTGACCTTTGTATTGTGTTCCATTCGCAATATACTACAGTGCGTATTTATTATCTATTATTATTACACTCAATTATTATCTATGGATCAATAGAGGATCAGTCGATAAGAAAGATTTCTTCCTACCGATATCACTGAAATCAGTACGTGGCATGTTTGCAAAGTAACCTGTCATTTCGAACATTTTAAATTAAATTTATGGAAGCGAACCTTATGTATGGAAGCGAAGCATGGATCTGGAAAAAGAAGGATGAAAGTAGAATAAATGCAGTAGAAATGAGATCTCTTAGATGAATGTTTTAAATACTCAGTGTATGATAGTGTCGAATTAAACTATGGTTTGGACACATGGAAAGAATGATTGGTAAAAAAAGTATATGTTAACGATGTAAATGGAATTAGAAATAGAGGAAGACCGGGGAAAACGTGGCACGATCAAATCAAATATTGAATGTCGACCATGTAAGGAGTCAGAAAAATCGACGCGCGTGCATGACACGATGTTTGAATCTTGAGGAAGCGAAAGAAATATGTCACGAAAGAAATGTGTGGCAGTCCATTCTTTCTGCCCGCCTCTTCGAGGAGACGGCGTGATGGTTAGTTAGTAAGTTAGTTATCATTAAGATGGTTTGGACACATGGAAAGAATGAATGAAGAAAGAATGGTAAAAAAGTATATGTTAACGATGTAAATGGAACTCGACACAGAGGAAGACCGAGGAAAACGTGGTACGATCAAATAAATCAAATATTGAAAGTCGGCCACGTGAGGATTCAGAGAAATCGACTCGCGTTCATGACACGATGTATGTTGAAGCGAAAGAAATATGTCAGGAAAGAAATGTGTGGCAGTCCATTCTTTCTGCCTACCCCTTCGGGGATACGGCGTGATGGTTAGTTAGTTAGTTAAATTAAATTTATTTTAATACGAAATATATTTTTTAAGCCCTGTAAACACGCGATAAAAATTCAAACGATATTGTCCCAACAATACAGAAATTAGTCTCGATTATATGTGTAAAAATATACTCCTATAACGGAATTGTATTAATTAAATATAATTTCATTTTCATATGAAGCACTTCCTTTGTGGTTAGACATTTTAAACCAAGAGAAATCGTGCTTAAGGTTACATACTTTTTGTTCTTAGGCAAATATAAAAAATAAAATTATATTATAATAAATAAATCTTAAACTACAACTTTATAACGTTTATTTAAGCAACATGAAATGGAATCTTGACGCTGATAATAAATAAACAAATAAAAACACGTTCATGCTGATAAGATGACACAGGTCAGTCTAAGTTGACATACTATTAATTTTACTCCAATTTTTTTTAAGTTTTAGATGCATTTTCTCGATAAAAAAATCTTATTTTAACATATCCTGGGTGGAAGAGATCCAACAAACGATTTACCGGAACATTTTGAAAGAAAATGACGAAGTGTTATGTGCTGTAACTTTAATGTGATCGGTGCTATAAGCCACTCCATGTTCTTTTGTTGGACACTATTGCCATGGCCATGTCTTATGGGCATTTATCTTCATCAGCTTGTCTCCATCCACTGCTGAACGTAAGCCTCTCCACCCCCACGCCATACCTCTCGGTCTCTCGCCAGTGTTCTCCGGTTCCCGCTGTTCGCACAATATCTTCGCTTCACCTGGTAGGCTGTCTCCCGATACTTCTTCGGCCCAACCTTGGCCTCCATTCAGTAACCCTTTGACTCCATCTTCCATCACCCCGTCGGCACACATGCCCAGCCCATTGCCACTTCATCCGTGCGTCTTCTAATCTCCACTTTGGGTATATGGTCTCTAAGCGAGATACCCAACATGGATCTTTCCATGGTCCGTTGTGCAACTTTAATTTTGTGCATTGCTTCTATATCTCGCATCCATAGATCATCACAGGTAACACACACTCCTCCAGCACTTTTGTTTTTAAATTATGTGGCATGTCCGACTTTAAGATGTTGCCCAGGTTTCCGAATGCAGAACTAAGCTGTATTCTCCTATCAATCTCCTTGACTTGATCCCCTCTTCCAAAAGCCAATAGATGACCAAGGTACACATATTCATCCACCAGGACATATTGGCCAACAATTCCCTATTAGTTCTGGCTCTCTGGTGAACATTTATGTTGCTGACCATATCGGTCCAAGGGAAGTGCAACATTATGCTATGCATCCACATTTCAAACACCTCCAGCCGGTTCATGATACCAACATTTGAAGTCCATGATTCAACATCATCTCTGTCGAATAATAAATAATAAATTCAAGACTAAACACATCTCGTTTCTTTTGAGTCAGACCTTTCGATATACGTATAAGCTTATCAATGTCTGATAATAAAAATACAGCGTTGTTAATTCTATTTTATTGACACTTTTAAAATACCCCCTAAGGAGTGAATTGTCACATTTTTATTATACGTAACTCTTCATATCTTATCTATGAAATAATCTTAAAGGAACTTGACTCATTGAATTCTTAATATTTTACGCATATGAAACGTGTGACGTACACATAATACTCTATGTAGAAGGTTACCCACCGCTTTTCTGAAGCTGTTACAGGACGCAGCAGCGCCATTTCGTCAGCTTCACTCATGCGATCGTTAGTCTGCTGAACGCGGTCTCATCGGAGAATGACGTCTTTCATATTAGTGAAAGTCGTTCAGAAGACAAATACTCTTGACTTTAGGAAGTATCTTGTCTTGCTAATATCGAACTATTGTATCTCTCATGCGTTCCTGGTATTATATTATACGAGTATATAGTTTTTTTTAGAGGTTTGGTTTTTAAACTAGCAACATTGTTTCTACAAACTGTCAATTTGACAGTTGACAGTTGATTTGTAGTCAGTACGTTTTGCCATTTCACTGTAGTCAAGCCGTCCGAACGTTTTTAATCATATTCATTATTTAATTTGGAGTTTTACATTGTTTGAGAAACAATAAACTATGTAATAGTCCAAAGTTACCCCAAATTACTCCAAAATATTTTTTCTATAATAATAAATGAACAAAAGAATCACCGATAAATCCCACACTTATGATAGTATTATGTAAATATGGTGTTTGTTTGCGTACAAAGTAAATTTTACGTTATATAATTGATAAAAAAAATAATAAGTAGGTGTTAAGTGTTTTGCGACTTCAAATATTTCGCTGATGCGTACGTACATGGAGATTTAAAAATATATTTTTTTAAAACAATATTATTTTAATGTTAATACGAATGAAAACGTCTGTTTTCTAGAAGTTTTATTATATTTAATGGGAGTGACATGTTTCGTAAAGTTTATAAAAAAGTATGGCGTTTATAAAATATACGAGAAGGGCCGACCCCGGTAATAGGAAATTATTATTATTATTATGTTGAATCGCTCTTTACATCATGACAGCATGAGCCAAATCGATGTAAAGAGTATTATAGCTATCATAGTGATTCTCGTGACATGTGATAGGTAGCTAATCCGTCGCAATTTTATTGTCACGTGAATTCTACACCAGACCATAGACAGTATGACAATCACACTGTCCTCGCCGGGAATCGAACCCGGAACCTTCGGGGTGGCAGTCAAGGCACTTATCACTCGGCCACGAAGGTCGTCCACGAAATGGCAAAGGTAAAGAAAAATAAAATACATTTTTCGTAAGGCGAAACATGTCATTCCCATAAAATATAATAAAACTGACATTTTCATTCGTATTAATTATTTATTATGGAGTTTTACATCATTGTTCAAGAAACAATAAATAATTCAAAGGTAGCTGACATATCTACCCAAATGAGTCTTTATAGAACCTGTGCATATAAACAAAACGCGCTTGATTCTTGCTACATTTGTTAATGCCTTATACGTAGCAAGGCGAAACATGACATCCTCATAAAATATAATAAAACTTCTAAAAAAATAAAGTTTAATTTTTATTAATTATAAAACAACCAATTATTATGCTACGTAATAAGTAAAACATATTAAGTACATCTTAAAGTAAAACGAAATATATTGGACTGTTAGAAAGAAAAACACATTGTTGCCACTTTACAAAATTAAATGGCTAAATACTCTCCTGACCATGCCAAGCGAATATGAACTCTAAAAATTAGACTCAGAGCTCGATTATTAAGGTCTATATTCGCCTGTACTACGAAAATTATCAATTAATTGATTAAT
Organism: Lepidostoma basale; assembly: GCA_022606425.2. Classification (NCBI taxonomy): domain Eukaryota; kingdom Metazoa; phylum Arthropoda; class Insecta; order Trichoptera; family Lepidostomatidae; genus Lepidostoma; species Lepidostoma basale. The sequence goes on along the minus strand of JAHDVF020000596.1, from coordinate 324,651 downwards.
TTATAAAGTTAATTAGAGCTCGATTCGTAACAAAAGTATGCCTATAACCACCGCTGTATTCCACTTAAATCAATTCTATAAGTTTCCCGATGATGTGTTCAGGAATAACCGAGGAAAAGGTCTTCACACAAAACATACATTGAGTTTTATTTATATGTAGATTTATTGTGGAGTTTTACATCATTGTTCAAGAAACAATAAATAATTTGAAGGTAGCTGACGTAGCTACTTTCAAATTATTGCGTGATGGTTAGTTAGTTAGTTCCAAAAGTAAAATTAGCCATGATGTTTTCCAACCTCCGATAGAAGAGCAACAAGAAGTTGACGGAGGCTCTTACTTTTTTAAATACCTCGTATTGTGACGCAACTGTTATGAATTGGTTCATAAATAAATAAGATCTGTCTGATTTGCGAAGAGTGATAAAACTCTGACCTCGTAACTTACTTTTTTTCTCTCTGATAAGATGTTTTTCACGATGAGAAAAGTGTAATCTCACTGTGTGTAGATACGTCACAGTGAGACGCACGTGAAATGTTATTTCGTTATTATTTATAGTAATAATAACACATTTTGATAAACAAGTTCAAACCGCAAGGTATGTTTCCTTTTAGAAGTTTAGGTTCTCAAAGTGGGCCCCCTAGGCATCCAGGGGGCCCTGAAGGAAGCCGAGGAGGTAATTCTGGCCCTGGGGGAGTAGAGGAGCCCTGGAAGCAAAAAGGGGGCCATGAGGTGCTAATTTTTGTAACCTTATAGATTTTTTTCACACCAGGTTCCTAATCGACAGTACATCGTGTTCGTCTTTCTCATTAGGATTATTTAATTAATATCAAATCAAGAATCAATTGTATCTCAATAGAGACGAAGATGCAAATTGGAAACAGAATATGGTTGATCAAGGTGTTTACAGGACTTATGACCTGTCATTGGTTGGGTTAAGCGCACGCTTTATGTAATACAACATTCCCCATTCCACCTTATTTTTTCTTATGACCACCATGTCTGAGAAATTTTTGGAAGTTGTATATATGTTAATCTCCAACACCACCCTTTACATGGTAGTATATTCAATCTACGCACTAACGCCATCTATGAAGATTGCATTTTAAGCATTAAGTAGAAGATCTTTTTAACGCAATGTGAAAGGCTACCGTCATTTACCGCATTGCTAGAAACCGCCTGGAGATATCACTCCAATCTATATGCTATAATTTTGACCAGTTTTTGTTTTTTTACAACATTTTGAAAATGTATACAAATACTTGTAGATTAACAACTGGATTTCACCCATTGCGGGCTAGCCCGTAAATATACTACCATGTAAAGGGTGGTGTTGGAGATTAACATACTCGTATATACAACTTCCAAAAATTGAGAACAGGTAAAATAATATATTATGTATAGTATACTACCAGAAACGCATGAGAGATGGTTCGAAATTATGAATATTAATTAAATTAATATTAATCAACAATTTAAGTGTCGGCGTATCTTATTTATAATTATAAGTAAGTATATAAAAAATAATTCAATACATTTGCCGGGTCTAGTCCGATTTTATTTCACTCATACGTACCGTAGGTGATATGCCCGCGAAATTGCCTACGTCCACATGTTTTGTTTCATGTTTTCGATGGGTTTCATATTGGGCTTGCAAAATGTAAAAGGGTCTTTGTCGCACTTATGTATTTTTGGCTTGTAAACATGGCTAGGTACTTTTGGCTAGGTATTTTTGGCTTGTAAACATGGCTAGGTACATACTCGTATATACCAGAAGATATCTATAATTTTTTGTATGGATTTGAAGCCGGGCTTTATCACTCTGAAGTATGTTCCTATTCGATGTGTCACGAACTTCATTTCTATTATCAGAATGTTATCTGTCCTTTACGTTATGTGCAGAAATGTTATGAAGAGAATGATTATGTAATTCCTTTACGAACATTTATTTATAATTTGTGTTTTGGTGTTAACAAATTTATTATATGGATATGGATATGGAGTCCCCACAAGGCGAGATATTCCGTTATGCTGGAGAGGGTTCAGAAAAAAATTCTGAGGTATCTCTACATGAGGGAGTATGGTAGTTATCCGTGGCTCTATCCTACGGCATTTCTTTTAGGAATGCTCGGAACCAATTCGTTACAGCTTCGAAGAGATGGGCATCTCATTACCCATTTCTTTAAATTAATTAGGGAATATTTCGAGATTCGGCCGAGCTAGAGAGTGTAGGTCTTTTTGTCTCTGATAGATTTCTCTGTAGCGATAGCACAGATTGTTTTACCTACCGGCCACCAGAACCTATCTGCCTCTGGTGACACCGGTGGGAAGAGCAATTAGTCTGCTGAACGCGGTTTCCTCGGAGATCGACGTCTTTCATATTAGGAGAGTAGAAAGTACGTTCAGGGGACAAATACTCTTGACTTCAGAGAGTATCTTGTCTTCCTAATGTCGAACCATCTCTAATGCGTTCCTGGTACTATGTTGTATTTTTATAATATTTTACCTGTACTCAATAGATGCCTTATACATTTTGCTGTTTGTAATGTATTTTGAGTTAAAAATCTGATTTGATTTGAATGATTATTATTGTCTATTTGTTATTAATTATATTTCTTCTTGTATTTTTAAATACATTATTATAATATACAAGAACATGAGTTTGATGACGCAGATAATTAGTTTTTCTATAGATTTAGAATGGTTCTAAAATGGGATTTAAAATCAATTAATTTAGAAAGATAAAACTCTTTAATCCGGAAAAATACATTATCGTGACCCTCTACTAATTTATTATTACACAAAAAAGTCGGACGGGCTTGCCTTACTGGTTGACCCTAGTCACGCCACTGAATAAGGTGTTATATCCACTGTGAATCATTGAATCTTTTCAGTTCAATGCTATGAGTATTCTTTGTATTGATCCTTTATCTCGAATAAACCCTTTGTTAAAACCGGACGGACCTTTTCGTATTGCGTACTTTGTCCTTCGAAAAGGGCAGCACAGATTAAGGAAGCGTGTTCCCCTTGTAATTCTTATGCAAGATTAACTTAACTAACTTACCATCACGCCGTATCCCCTAAGAGGTAGGCAGAAAGAATGAACTGCCACACTTTTCTTTCCTGACATACTTCTTTCGATTCCTCAACGAAGTACAACATGCACGCACGTCGATTTCTCCGACTCCTCGCACGGCCGACACTCGATATTTTATTGAATAATTAAATAAAACTATGTTTTTTTTAACTATTTCCACTTTTGTCTTTATTTAGACAGCGACCGGTTTCGCCAGGCTCGCTGACATCGACAGACTAGTCTGTCTATCTGGGAAGCATGTTTACAAGAGATGAAAAAATGGAGAAAGATATCGAAAGAAGGGTTGGCGCTGGGAATAAAATAAACGGCGCTCTCAAAGTGATTACTGCAAATAGAAATATATCCACTTAAGCCAAGATGACTGTACATAATGTAGTTCAGTGCCAACCCTTATGTATGTTAGTGATACTTGAAGTAGGCAAACGAATACAATCTTCAATAGATGGCGCTAGTGTAGATTGAACTAAAAAATGTGAAATGTTTCGCAACATAGTAGCATATATACATCTTTCAAAAATTTGTCAGACGTGGTGGTCGTAAGAAGGTAGGAATGGGGAATGTTATTAACATAAAGCGATCGCTTAACCCAACCAATAACAAGTCATAAGTCCTGTAAGCGCCTCGACCACCATATTCTGTTTCCAGAAAACAATTTACATCTTCGTCTCTATTGAGATACCATTAATCCTTAAAAATGATTAACCCGCAATGGGTAAAATCCAGTATTTGTCTACAAGTATTTGTATACATTCAAAATGTTCTAAATTTTAGCTTCTCATTGGAGAATATTTTACATTGTTGCGTATTATTATTATGTGTTTCGTTTGAAGACTTATTGCAAATTTGTTGCAACTTCCATTATGTGTCATATTTCGACTGCGATAAGATACGGGACGTATCACACCCCTGACCCTCGCCCACTGGTATCGCGTATGACAGGGTTTCCCAAATTGTGTTATGCGAAAAAACATTAACCATTCATTTCATGATTTTTTTTAAATTTTAACATAAACAATATATTTTGGTGTGATAGTACAGTAACCTTAAAACCGGATAATAATAATAATATGCTGACTTTTAAAGCGCCGTTTTTGTGATGTAATCACCTCAAGGGCACATTAAGACGTGTTTTAAATCTAAAAATCTAAATGTGACCGCTTAAAAAGCGATCGGTTTAAAAGTATAGTATAACAAAGTATAAATGTTCAAATTGGGTATGAAATATGAAAAAGATGGGTTTTCAATTTAGATCTGAAATCTGTCGGATCATTTATGCATCTGAGGTGTGAAGGGAGATTGTTCCAAGCTGATGGACCGGCTACCGCGAACGCTCGATCCCCGAAATTTGTACTGGGTCAACGCTTCGGCTCAACTAATCTTCCTATTGCTGAGGAGTTCGCCGAGCGAAGTGTGGATTTCCTTGAATTTAGGCTGTCCGTTATACAGAGTTCAGATATATAACTTGGTGCCATTCCATGTAGCGCTTTGAAGACTGTCCAGCAGAGTTTATACTGGATTCTTTCTGGACTTTTAAGCCAGTGAAGTTCTTTGAGATGTTTTGTTATATGGAACTTTTTTGGAATGCCTTTAATGAATCTTGCTGCTGCATTGAACGCAGATTGAAGTTTGTTTATTTGTTGTTTTGGAATGTTTGCATAAATTCCATTACAATAATCAAGTCGTGACACATCGAAGGAATTTACAAGAGTTTTGAAAGTGTCATGGGGAATACTCCTTTTGATGGATTTTAATCGTCTCAGGTGGAAGAAACTAGCGCTGACCGTGTTATTAATTTGGGATTTTAGAGACAGATTTGCGTCAAGATAAACATCGGATAATACCGATCAACCTGAAACGAAAAGTCTATGAAGCCTGCGTTCAGCCAGTTGGTACTTATGGTCTTGAAACTGTTACATTGTCCAAACAAAGTGCTGAGAAACTTCGAGTGACTCAAAGAGCCATGTTAGGAATAAACCTAAGAGACACCGCATTCACTTCTTATATAGAATGAAAATATAAGAAGTGAATGCGGTGCGAATGAAAGTAAAAAAAACTCACTAACTAACCATCACGCCGTCTCCCCGAAGGGGTAGGTAGAAAGAATGGACTGCCACACTTTTCTTTCCTGACATATTTCTCTCGCTTCCTCAACATTCATACCTCGTGTCATGCTCGCGCGTCGATTTCTCTGACTCCTCACATGGCCGACATTCAATATTTGATTTATTTGATCGTGCCACGTTTTCCTCGGTCTTCCTCTATTTCTGGTTCCATTTACATCGTTAACATATAATTTTTTACCATTCTTTCTTCATTCATTCTTTCCATGTGTCCAAACCATCTTAATGATCCTTTCATTATTTTGTTCATGACACCATCATTCGCACCGCATTCGCTTCTTATATTTTCATTGGACACTCTATCATACATAGAGTATCCACACATTCGTCTAAGATCTCATTTCTACTGCATTTATTCTACTTTCATCCTCCTTTTGCCAGTTCCATGCTTCGCTTCCATACATAAGGGTCGGTAGAAGAACAACATTTGATTAAAATATTATGAATAAAATAATGAAATGATCATTAAGATGATTTGGACACATGGAAAGAATGAATGAAGAGAGAATGGTAAAAAAGCATATGTTAACGATGTAAATGGAACTAGAAACAGAGGATATTGAATGTCGACCATGTGAGGAGTCGGAGAAATCGACACGATGTATGAATGTTGAAAAAGCGTACTTCTGAACGTACTTTCAGTAATATGAAAGACGTCGATCTCGCGTTCAGCAGACTAATTGCTCTTCCCACCGGTTTCACCAGGGGCAGGTTGGTTCTGGCGGCCGGTAATTATTATTATTATTATTATTTTGTTGAATCGCTCTTTACATCATGACGGCAAGAGGCAAATCGATGTAAAGGTTATTATAGCTATCATAGTGATTCTCGCGTGCATGACACGATGTATGAACGTTGAGGAATCGAGAGAAATATGTCAGGAAAGAAAAGTGTGGCATTCCATTATTTTTGCCTACCCCTTCGGGGAGACGGCGTGATGGTTAGTTAGTTAGTTAGTTAGTTATTCTCATGACATGTGATAGGTATCTAATCTATCGTCATTTTAATGTCACGTGAATTCTACACCAGACCAAAGACAGTGCTACAATCACACTGCCCTTACCGGAAATCGAGCACGGGACCTTCGGGGTGGCAGTCAATGCACTTACCACTCGGCCACGAAGGTCGTCCATTGTAATTATTACTCAAAATTTAAAAAAAAAATACTACTTGAAACAATTGCTTATTATTTTTCTTAGCTCTATTAAAAGTCCGGATCGTCCCTGTCAACATGTGCAACATCGAAAAAAAAACATAATGTGTTTTTACATTATGTGCTAAATTAAAAAACAGTGGATACGTGGAACATAAATTATATAGACAATATAAAAAGAACACCATCTAAAAAGAACATTTTGTGTTAAATTATTTTCATTTTGTTTTTTTATTTTATAAAGACTCGTAAAAGTGTTAAGCCGAGAAAAAGTTTGAGAAACTCTGGCGTGATACAAGCGTGTCTCTGATACATTATTTGTGCGAATCTTAATCCCGAGAGTCATCATAACGAGTATATAATGTTATTTCAAAGTATCCATAATAATTTATATTATCGTATCTCTATCGCCACTTAACTTCACTTGTTAGCGAGACATACACGCGGCTTGTGTCTACGACAATGATGTAAAATTCCATAATAAATAAAAAATAACTAACTAAACTGATTCGCGCGGTCGCATCCCTCTATGAGGGAAGCACCGCTTGTGTCAGAGTTAACGGGGCTGTCACATCTTGGTTTGACATCACCAAAGGTGTCGAACAGAGTTTTGTGATGTCCCCATGGTTGTTCAATCTACACTTGAACAAGTGCATGAAAGAACTTGAAGGCATAGACGCTGGTGCTAAGATGAATTGTTTGTCAGTCAGCTGTTTGTTATATGCAGACGATGCTGTGTTAATCGCTGACAGTAAAGAAAATTTGCAAGTCTTAGCGTCAAGGATGTATGAGGCATGCAAAAAGAGTGACCTGGTGATGAATGTGTCTAAATCTAAAGTGATGGTTTTCGAGAAAGAAGAATGTATGACGATTTGTGATAAAAGTGCGATGGGTGAGAAATTGGAGCAAGTTACCGAATTTACGTATCTAGGAAGCATGTTTACAAGAGACGGATAAATGGAGAAAGACATGAAATGAAGGGTTGGTGCTGGGAATAAAATAAATGGCGCACTCAAAGTCATTACTGCAAATAGAAATATATCCACAGAAGCAAAGATGGCAGTATTATACACAATGGAGTTCTAGTGCCAACTCTCATGTATGGAAGTGAAGCTTGGAGCTGGCAAAAAAAGGATGAAAGCAGAATAAACGCCGTAGAAATGAGATCACTAAGAATAATGTGCGGGAAAACGTTGTATGATAGAATACCGAACGATGAAATAAGAAAGAAATGTAAGGCATCATGGATAGAATTAAAAAAGGATCCCTGAGATGGTTTTGACATATGGAACGAATGGATGAGAGTAGAATGGTTAAAAGTTGTACACAAGCAGCGTGAGTGGAAAAAGAAGCTTCTTCATCACATGACGAAAGTTGAAACCCTGGATAAACAGATCGCAAGATCTACACTTAGAAGAAGGAGAAGAAATTATATTTTAACCGTTTGAGTGCCAAACCTATTTCGCCAAAATATTCTAAAATATCAAAAGAAATGTCTATTTGTATAGATAATTTATATTTTCAAGAAAATAATGTGCCATTTCTGTAAAAATACACCAATTTTCATATTTCTTTCAACATTCTCTTCACTAGGTTTCACACCATGATAATAAAAATACAGAAATTGAATACTATTAATCTACCTACAAGCGCGATGGCGCTCCTCGGCACTCTAACCGTTAAACTTCCTTGGCGAATATAAATCCGAGCCCTAGTGATTACAGTAAAGCGGTCCGTGTGCGTGCTGCTAATATTAGCAACGCGTACACGGCTCGAAGCAGCTGGCTGGCTGTATCACTAACCAATTTTCCGGCAGTAACCTAACGGACGTATTCGCCGCAGGACGCGTCCGACTCGCGGTTTAACCTCGGATTAATCGATAATCGCAATTTATTATTCATTTCCAAGTAAATGTGATACACAATTCAAGGTTTCGTACTAAAACTTACATAGTTACATCGTATTTCTCGTGTTTTATATAAATATAATAATAATAATACGTGTTTTGTGCGTTCGATCGAAGTTAATAACCTTAAATTATTTGCGGTTTCAATCCTACGGATTTGTTTGCAGCAATGTCTCGCATCTCGTCCTAAATCAAGTTCGGTCTTCTGTTTGTATTTAATACAATGCTTACGTTATTAAATAATACTAAAACTAATCAATTTAACATGTTTCGCCTTGCTAAGTCATTATCAGTTGTCTGTTTTGATAATGTCTTAGTAAAACATTTTATTCCTTATAGAAAAAACAGACGTTTTCATTCGTATTAATTAGTTATACTATCATAGTTTTATTATATTTCTGTCGATGCCAGCGAGCCTGGCGAATCCGGTCGCTGTCTAAATAAAGACAAAAGTGGAAGTAGTTAAAAAAACATCGTTTTATTTTATTATTATTTAAAATAAACTTCCATCGAGAGATTTCAGTAAAACCATTTGATTATCTTTATTATATTTTATGGAAATAACATGTTTCGTCTTGCTAAGTCATTATCAATTGTATGTTTTGATAATGTCTTAGCAATACACGTATTTCCTTACAGAAAACAGACGTTTTCATTCGTATTAATTAGTTATACTATCAAAGTTTTATCATATTTTATGGAAATAACATGTTTCGTCTTGCTAAGTCATTATCAATTTTCTGTTTTGATAATGCTTTAGCAAAACATATAATTCCAATAAAATATTATAAATAACCTTCTAGAAAACATACGTTTTCATTCGTATAAAAGGTTTTACATCGTTGAAACATTAAAGAAATAACAAACTATCACACAGTTTCGCTGAAGGGGTAGGCAGAAAGAATGGACCGCCACACTGTTCTTTCATGATATATTTCACTAGATTCCTCGACATTCATTCATCATGTCACGAACACACGTCAATTTCTTCGATTCTTCACGTTCCTCAAGCATTTGATATTTGATTGATTTGATCGTGTCACGTTTTCCCCGGCCTTTTAACTATTTCCATCTCCGTTCACATCGTTTTCATATACCTTCTTCGCCGTTCTGTCTGCACTCATTCTTTCCATGTGTCAAATAGTTAGTTAACTAACTAACTAACTAACCATCACGCCATTTCCCCGGAGGGGTAGGCAGAGAGGATGGATCGCCACAATGCTCTGTTCTGGCACACCTCTCGGGATTCCTCTACATTCATACATCGTACCATGCACGCACGTCGATTATTCCGACTTCGAGTGTGGCCGCCTTTTAGTAATTGATTAATTTGGTCATGCCACGTTTTCCTCGGCTTCTTTTTCCACTCACGCTGCTTGTGTACAACTTTTTAACCATTCTACACTCATCCATTCGCTCAGGGATCCTTTTTTAATTTTATCCATGATGCAGTCATCTGCCTTACATTTCATTCTTATTTCATCGTTCGGTATTCTATCATACAACGTTTCCCGGCACATTATTCTTAGTGATCTCATTTCTACGGTGTTTATCCTGCTTTCCTCCTTCTTTTGCCAGCTCCAAGCTTCACTTCCATACATGAGGGTTGGCACTAGAACTCCTTTGTGTACTGCCATTTTTGCTTCTGTGGATATATTTATATTTGCAGTAATGACTTTGAGTGCGCCATTTATTTTATTCCCAGCACCAACCCTTCTTTCCATGTCTTTCTCCATTTTTCCGTCTCTTGTAAACATGCTTCCCAGATACGTAAATAGTTGGTTTTTCGTTTATAATTTGTCATTCATTATCTTTAATTGTCAAATGTCTTGAATGTCGGCTAATTCAACCACGCGTTGGTTTTAAAAGATTAAAATGTTTCACAAAAGAAATTCCTCAGTTCGGTACCGTGAATCACCCGAATGGTTCGTTTACCTTTGCATAATTTTTTTGCCAACACCTTTATATAAACATATTAATTAACTGTTAAAATTTAAACACTATTATAAAATATCACAATTGATTGTTATTCTTTCGTAATTGACGCGACAGCTGTTTCGCTAACCGGTGTTGGCATCGTCAGGTCTTACAATCAACTAAAAAAAAACAATAGAAAAACTAAACTAACCAACCATCACGCCGTCTTTCCGAAGGGGTAGGCATGAAGGATGGACTGCCACACTTTTCTTTCCTGACATATTTATCTCGATTCCTCAACATTCATATATCGTGTCATGGACGCGGGTCGATTTCTCTGACTCCTCACGTGGCCGACATTCAATATTTGATTTATTTGATCGTGCCACGTTTTTCTTATTAATTTAATTAATAAACTAACCTAATTTTGTTTCTCGAACAATGATGTAAAACTCCATATTAAATGATTTAAAAAAAACTAACTAACCATCACGCCGTCTCCCCGAAGGGGTATGCAGAAAGAATGGACTGCCACACTTTTCTTACCTGACATATTTCTCTCGCTTCCTCAACATTCATACATCGTGTCGGATGGTTAGTTAGTTTTTTTGTAATTATTTAATATGGAGTTTTACATCATTGTTCGAGAAACAAAATTACGTTAGTTTATTAATTAAATTAATAATAATATACTTATTTGATAAAGTTGTTTTTGAAAATTTGAAATGTATTTAAAAATATCTAATCCAATAAAACTAATTTGAATTAACAACATATAAGGAAAATCACATTAAAAAATATTGAATACCGTGAGCATAAGGGGTATAAGGTGTACAATAAGAATTATTTGCATGTTATTCTGGTAAAATTAAGATATCTAAAAATAATCCAGAAACGTTTTCGGGCATGCGCATCATGTGCATTTCTAATTACTTTCGGAGAGACTTGAAGTAGTTCTCTCATGCTCTCTTGTATTTAAATTATTACTCTTTTCTTGACGACATCTGGGTTTTTGTCTATTTATATTATCAAATCAAATCAAATCAGTTTATTTACTCAAAAGATATTACAAACAGCAAAAATGTTTAAGGCATCTATTGAGTACAGGTAAGATATTATACACATACAACATAATACCAGGAACGCATTAGTGATGGTTCGACATTAGGGAGACAAGATACTTTCCAAAGTCAAGAGTATTTGTCCCCTGAACGTACTTTCACTAACATGAAAGACGTCGATCTCCGAGGAGACCGCGTTCAGCAGACTAATTGCTCTTCCCACAGATTATGATTTATTTGCTGCGTTGGTTTGGACATGTGGAACGCATGGATGAAAGAATAATGGTTAAGAAAGTATACGTTAATGGTGTGAAATCCTTGGAGACCGAGGAAAACTTGGCATGATCATGTTAATCAAATTTTAATTCAGTCATGTTAGAAATCGGAAGAATCGACGTGCATGTATTACTCGCTGTATAAATGTGGAAGAAGCTAGAGACGTGTGTCAGGATCGAATAATGTGGCGGTCAATTCTCTCTGCCTACCCCTTTGGAGAAATGACGTGATTGTTTGTTGTTGTTGTTATTTATATGGGAATGACATGTTTCAAGAGGAAGGTTGGCATTGAGGAAAGGCAGGTCCATATCATTTAATGTGTAATGTTAGCTTCCTTGCCCGATGACAGCCCACCGTTACCACACTCCTTTGGTACATCAGAATACTGCGACTCCAGCTCTATTATTCCTTGCACTACTCCAACTTCATATCTTTCATTTCCAGACCATGACTTAAATTATTACCATTTTCCTTATCAATTATGACCCTTTACCACCAAGTTATCCACCATCATTCAGTCCTTTACCCCTCCCGCAATCAATGCAGATAAAAAAAAAATCCTCCCCGATAGCTCACTACGTACTCCGCCAAACAAAACGGTCTCACGCAGGATGCTATCTCCTACCACAACTCCATCCAGGCACTGCTCCTCTTATCTTCCCCACGGGAACAGACTTTTTTTGTAAATACAATCCCAACCCTAACTGGTCTTCTATTCCTTGACAATAATGTAAGACTTTATCATAAACCCTAAATCCCCCACATTTAGCCCCATCATAAAACAACTAGCTGGCAAAACCCCACGTGATCGAGTTAGGAATACAGCAATCCGAGAAATCTGCGAGGTCAAAGATGTGGTCAGATGGGGACGTCAAAGACGGCGATACTGGCATCAACATGTAGAAAGAATGAGCTCAAATAGGATACCATACATAGCTCTCCATGGAACGCCAAACGGACAACGCCGACCAGGAAGACCCCCGAAACGGTGGAGAGAAAGCTGGAGTTCAGCGTCTCAAGAGAACCCGCCTGAAATAACAGACTCCTGAGTCTACCAAAAGTGAAGAAGAAGATAAAACAACTACCGAATTACATTACAACAATGTTTCCTACAGACGTAAGAGGAATAGCCATCAGAGCGGAACCTCTGTAAGCCAGAAGATCCAAGTCCAAGCCTTTCAAATGTCTCAGACAGGCGAAACATGTCATTCCCATAAAATATAATAAAACTTATAGAAAAAAGACGTTTTCATTTGTAATTTTCTTATTATGTACTTAAAGAGATGGCAGTTTAATATACTCAATTTAAATAATGCTTCGATCAAATATTGAAAACACTTAACATAAGTATGGTAGTTATTATGAAACAAGGGAATGCATGTTTACATATTGTATTCTAACATAAAAATCATTTTATTTCAGTCGTGTTACATTAAATTAGATTTGCATGGACGTAATACATAGAAAAAACAATACATAATAAAAATCGGGTGACATCAGTGATAGTGGAAAAAGTAGTAACGTGACACTTGACGGAAAGGCGGTGGCTAATGTTGTGAGAATGAAGTGCGTCCCGTACAAAGGAACGACTTCCTTCTACAAGCTGCAACATGTGGTCAACAGCGGGGCTTGCCTGCTGGGATTCCGTAGCTGGCTGCGAGTCCTTTGGATGTCGGGGATCCTCCTCTCCATCGTGAGTGACATTAGTGAACGGTGTTTCATCTCATTTTTTGCTGTACATATTTTATTTATAGGATGAAAATGTTCTAGTGCCGACCCTTATGTATGGAAGTGAAGCTTTTTTTTTTTCATGCGATATCAATGTTATGACAATGACAATTTGAATAATTTCTTCAATATTTTATTTTAAAGTTCTTGCTGGTGTTTGATTGCTTTAAGAACCTAATTGCAGCTAATTTAAAAAAAAAACGATGGATGCGAGTAACATAAATCTAATAATCACAAAAGTCCGGATCGTCCATGTCAACAAGTGCACCATCTAAAATGAACATTATGTGTTAAAATATTTTTATTTTATTTTAGATCATTGTATTTTATATGATTTGTTTTAGATTTATTTTGTGGATGTTGGACGATCGAAGTGTGCGTGGGAGATGCCTATTGGTGGCGATGAGGTTCGCAACCTATCACACCGCGTCTCCCGCGGAGCGAAAAGAGAAGGATGGAGTGCCACATCGGTTAAAATGTGACAGTCCATTCTTTCTGCCTACCCTTTCGGGGAGACGGCGTGATGGTTAGTTAGTTAGATTTTTCAATGTTATGATTGTTATCTCTGATGCATAGTCTTTATGTCCTTTTTTTTAATGTTATTTAAAAAAATAATTCTTATTATTTAATTGTAAGGTTGCAGATAATTTGTAATCTATTGAGTACAGGTAAAATATTATAAAAATACAACATAATACCAGGAACGCATTAGAGATGGTTCGAAATCAGGAAGATAAGATACTTTCTAAAGTCAAGAGTATTTTTCCCCAGAACGTACCTTCACTAATATGAAAGACGTTGATCTCCGAGGAGATCGTGTTCAGCAGACTAATTGCTCTTCCCACGGGTGTCACCAGAGGCAGATGGGTTTGGTTGCCGGTAGGTAAAACAATCTGTGCTGTCGCTATCAGGGACAAAAGATCAACACCCTCTAGCGCGGCCGAGTTTTCGAAATATCCCCTAATTAATTTAAAGATATGGGTAATGAGATGCCCATCTCTTCAAAGCTGTAAAGAATTGGTTCCGAGCATTCCCAAAAGAAATGCCGTGGGAAAGAGCCACGGATAACTACTATACTCTCATATAGAAATACCTCTGAAATTTTTTATGAACCCTCTCCAGCATAACGGAATATCTCGCCTCGTGAGGACTCCATATCACAGAACCACTTTCGACTGTATAGAACTCTGAGCACATTGGGATCTCTGAAAACTCTTCCGGTCCGAATGATGTAGCCCAACATCCTCAGTGCAATGTCACAAATCCTCTCGATATGTGCACGAAAAGTCAGTCTACTCTCATAGATGATTCCCAGATCCTTCATATCTTTGTTATTTCATATGATGGTGTTATAAATCTGCAGCTTTGTGTTTCTGAACTCTTCTGTTTTTAGAACTCTTTGGTTGACTCGTTGGCTTCCGTGTTTGAGAAGAGTGCAATAAAGTGTTGTGAAAATGAAATGTTTTTCAAAAGATCATAAAAAGCTAATAATTAATATTTCAATGTTTTAATTGTGTCTTCTCTTTCTTTTTAGGTTCTGTGGTCTGTCATATGTGGACTATTCTGCGCACTACTCATCATGACAGTCCTGCTATACAGAAAGTGGAAATACAAAGGTTTACAATTTCAATATTTTATGCTTATTAAGATTTCATTTTTTTCTCGTATCATTTAATTAAATCATCTTCATCATCTATGATGACAAGAAATTAAAGACAAGAGTATTTGTATTTAAATAAATATAACTGCACTTACTATTTTTCAACACTTTATTACGATACATGTTTCTGTTATGACACAACTTTTTTGAACGTACAAAATTTAAATTAAAAGTTTTATACATTGAAAAAGGTTGTGTCATAACCGAAACATGTCTGTGAAAAGTGTAAAAAAAAATTAAGATGATAAAATGTAAAAATTTGAATCTTAACGATAATCTTTCGGGAGATGCCTATTGGTGGCGATGAGGTTCGCAACCCATCACTTCGCGTCTCCCGCGGGGCGAAAAGAGAAGGATGGAGTGCCGTATCGGTTAAAATGTGGCAGTCCATTCTTTCTGCTTACCCTTTCGGGAGACGGCGTGATGGTAAGTTAGTTTTTAAGTTATCTTAACTTGAAACTCCGACAAAGAATGATTAAATGTTATATATGGTCTGTCCTACTATATGGCTGCGAAACTTTGACTCTGAAATTGAATGTAATAATAATAATATTAAATTGGATAATTTATAAAGCGCCATTTTTCTGAATTGCTCATCTCAAGGGCGCTGTAGAAGATGCTCCGTTTTATCAATCTTAATGTTTTGGCACATGGTAAAAGTTCACAAATTATTTCCAAGAATTTGGGCGTTCCCTCATAAATCATCCTGTTGCACTTCACACAATTCACTGGACACTCGGACACACATGTGGCAACGATCTTTGAGGTCTCGACTCGGAAATAGCCGTTTAGAGACGTTTACACGATGCACTTTATATTTAAAACTTTCACGTATTTCAACTTAATTTGTTCTTTTCACTGAAACTATACGTACGCAGAATGCTCCTGTAGTACGTCTGCATTACTGACCCTATCAGTCCATTCTTTCTGCCTACCCATTCGGAGAGACGGCGTGATGGTTAGTTAGTTAGTTAGTTATTACTAGTATGCCTCGTTTCTTATTTCAATATTAATAACCATATCTCTTGTAGTGTTCTTCTTAGGATATTTTGACACCACGTCTCACAGTACTTTGCATAACTTTGATTGTTTGATTTCATGCATTTGCATTGGATCAACTTTTCTTTGAACACGGTTCACATTGAATGTGAAATTATTTCCTTTGTCTTATCAGATTACTGGGTAATGTGAGATACATGTCAATTTCGCAGTTCAATGTTTCAACTGCAGTTTATTCTTGGTAAAAGCGTCGCGTAATAAAAAAAATGTCTCGTAATGTCTTCACTGGTGCTAAAGTATCAATGGTTTGATGTCAACTTGTTTATGCGGCTATCTCCACTTTTAGTTTCTTATGAAAGGATCGCTGCATTGGTTCATTTCATTTCATTTCATTTCATTTATTTTGATAATAATCACAAACATTACAGACATACAATTCCAAATCGTTTGCAATTACATTATAAACAGAGAAGCATTAAAAAAAATAAAAATTAAGCTTAAGAGTAAGAAAAAATCATAACATTGATATTGCATCCCTGAGGCAACTCACACTATCGGACGTATGGAACGCATGGATGGAGAAAGAATGGTTAAGAAAGTATACGTAATGGTGTAAATGGGGTACGGAGTCGAGGCAGACCGAGTAAATAATAATAATAATAATAATAAATTGGATAATTTATAAAGCGCCATTTTTATGAATTGCTCATCTCAAGGGCGCTGTAGAAGATGCTCCATTTTATCAACTAGATAATAATAATAATAATAATGATAAAAAATATAAATAAACATATTTAGTATGAGGGCTGCCTTCGACGAAATCGATCAGGCCTTCCTGTCAGGAAATGATAATTTGAAAAGGTGCGTTTTGAGTCTCGATCTAAACTCTGATTGATTCTCAATGCACTTAAGGTCTGCTGGAAGACTGTTCCAGGCTGAAGGGCCGGCTACCGCGAAGGCTCGGTCGCCAAAGTTTGTGCTTGGACAGCGTTTTGGCACAGTCAATCTACCGATCGCAGAAGACTTAGCTGATCGCAATGTAGACTGTCTAGCATTCAGGTTAAACATGGCATGACCAAATTAATCAAATTTTAAAGGTTTCCTTCTTCATAATAATGAGCTATTTTCTGTTCACATTGAAGTTTGTAAAATAAATTCTAATATCATTGACATAAATCCTTGATGTCTTTTAAAAAAAATTTTAAAAAAGTTGGCCATGTTAGAAGTCGGGGGAATCGACGTGTGTGTATGACTCGTTGTATGAATGTGGAGGAAGCTAGAGAGGTTTGCCAGGATAGAGTAGTGTGGCGGTCCATACTCTCTGCCTACCCCTGCGGTGAAACGGCGTGATGGTTTGTTTGTTTGTTTGTTTAGTTTCTTCATTAGTTGCAAATCAAGGGATTGTCGTGACGTGTCGGCTCATCTCAATCTCAGGCTATACCTCGCACAGCTCTGAGTATCGCCCTCACTCAAGCCATTTCTCTGCAAGGCGCTATTGCACTGAATCATCCACGTGTTCCCAGATCTTTCTCTGGATGGTTGATGAGGAAGATTCACAGACAGAGCTCTGTTTACTCTGTGGTCTGATTGTCTCCGTTTTATACGACAATTCACGTGACAATAAAATGGCGATAGATTAGCTACCCATCACATCTCACAAGTATCACTATGATAGCTATAATAATACCCTTTACATCGATTTGGCTCATGCTGTCATGATGTAAAGAGCGATTCAACAAAATAATAATAATAATTATAATAATATGCCCATGCCATCTGAGAGAAGTACTATCTTTATTATAATTGTATGGTATATTTATTTTATTTATTTGTCATGCATCTTATGTTTCTCGCTCTTTTTATTAATCTATTATGTATTACTTATTATTGTGTATCTCTAACTTGTATCTTTAGTGGAAAAAAATAAATGAATATTGGAAAAAAAATTCTGTAATGCTTAAGATATGTTTAAAATAAAAAAATGAAATGAAATGCTTAAAGGTATAAATGCTGGTGCTAAGATGAGTGATCTGTCTGTAAACTCTCTGCTTTACGCGGACGATGCCGTTCTCGTTGTGGATAGTGCGGACGAATTACAAGTCTTGGTGTCGAGAATGTATAAGGTATGCAAGTCGAACGATTTAATGATGAATGTCGGAAAGTCAAAGGTGTTAGTTTTTGAAAGGGAAGAGCAAATGACAGTTTGTAATATAAGTGTAAATGAAGAGAACTTGGAACAGGCGAGTGAATTTGTGTATTTAGGTAGCATGTTCACAGCGGATGGCCGAACGGACAGTGATATTGAAAGAAGGGTTGGTGCGGGTAACAAAGTGAATGGAGCTTTAAAAGTAGTTATTGGAAACAAGAATTTATCAATGAAAGCGAAAATGGCCGTTCACAATGGAGTTCTGGTTCCAACCCTTATGTATGGAAGCGAAGCATGGAACTGGCGGAAGAGGGATGAGAGCAGAGTGAATGCGGTGGAGATGAGGTCCCTAAGACGTATGTGTGGTAGAACGATGTACGACAGAATCTCAAATGCTGATATTAGGAAGGAGTGTAGAGTGAAAGAAGGTATTATGAACAAAATTATGAAAGGTTCGCTTCGTTGGTTCGGACATATGGAGCGCATGGGTGAAGAAAGAATGGTTAAAAAAGTATACGTTAACAATGTAAATGGAGTAAGGAGTCGAGGTAGACGAGGAAAACATGGCATGACCAAATTAATCAAATATTAAAAGTTGGTCATGTCAGAAGCCGGAAGAATCGACGTGCGTGTATGACTCGATGTATGAATGTGGAGGAAGCTAGAGAGGTGTGCCAGGATAGAGTAGTGTGGCGGTCCATTCTCTCTACCTACCCCTGCGGGGAAACGGCGTGATGGTTTGTTGTTGTTGTTGTTGAAATGAAATGCCGGTTACGGCAGCTCGCTACCATTTTCTGGTGCCTGGACCAGAAGATGGCAGTGAGCTGCCGAAACATCGATTGATTGATCAGTGGATTTTATCTAAATATACATTTTAAAAAGATTTTCTTAATTTTTTTTTTTTTTTTTTCATTGTTGACTTCTACCATTGACATGAGGAAGAAGACTTAATAGCATATATGTTTGTGTTCCAGATGAAGTATCCCTGGGCGATCCCGATTCGCTGAGTGCAGACGGCACGCCGCGCGCACGCTTTCGCAAACGGGACAAGATGCTCTTCTACGGGAGGCGGATGCTGCGAAAAGTAAAGTCCATCTCCACCAGCGGACAGGGCCGCAAGAGGAGGGCGGTCATGCGATTCGCCAGGAGACTGCTGCAGCTCAAGAAAGAACAAGCGCCTGTACAGCTCAAGGTTTGTCACATATTATATTTTTTCTTATATGAATGGCGAAAAACCAACTAATAAATGTAGTATAATGTAAGCAAGTAGAATTATGTAAGTAAATAGCATAATGTAAGTAACATGAAAACAGTACAAAATGATTACGGGTCACAATTAACTATTATAAAGTGCGGCAACAATCAAATTGACCAAAACAATTCACATACACACGAAATATCTCCAAATTTACGGGAGCACCACACTGTGTTAAATTATTTTTATTTTGTTATTTTATTTTATATCATTGTGGACTTGGACTTGGATCTTCTGGCTTACAGAGGTTCAGCTCATGTAGCTATTCCTCTTACGTCTGATGGGAACATTGTTGGAAGGTGATTTTGTGGGTTGTTAGTTTATGCGGTTGTATTTTATATTATTTGTTTTACCTTTATTTTGTTTGTGTTTGGACGATGTGTGCGCGGGAGATGCCTATTGGTGGCGATGAGGTTCGCAACCCATCACACTGCGTCTCCCGCGGGGCGAATATAGAAGGATGGAGTGCCGCATCGGTTAAAGTGTGACAGTCCATTCTTTCTGCCTACCCTTTCGGGCAGACGGCGTGATGGTTAGTTAGTTTGTAAGTAGCATACTGTAAGTAACTTGCATATTGCAAGTAAATAGCATAATGTAAGCAAGTAGCATAATGTAAACCTAGCCCCTTACAAAGCCAAATGTGTTACTCCTATTAAATGTAATAAAATTTTCAGAAAAGTAATTGCATCTGAATCTATTAAAAAAGTTCTTAATTAGAATCAATAAATTAAATTCAAGGTCTTATCATAGAATCAGATATTATTTATTCGTACATTTTTTTTTCTTCCATTTTTCGCTTTTCTAGAACATGCAAAATGAATACTTATGTCCCAGCTAGAAGCAATTTTTCATAAAATACATTTTTCGTACTAACTAACTAACCATCATGCCGTCTCCCCAAAGGGATAAGCAGAAAGACTGGACTGTCACACTTTTCTTTCCTGACATATCTCTCTCGCTTCCTCAACATTCATACATCGTGTCATGCACGCGCGTCGATTTCTCTGACTCCTCACGTGACCGAAATTCAATATTTGATTTATTTGGTCATGCCACGTTTTCCTCGGTCTTCCTCTATTTCTAGTTCCATTTACATCGTTAACATGCACTTTTTTTTTCTTTCTTCATTCATTCTTTCCATGTGTCCAAACCATCTTAATGATCCTTTCATCATTTTGTTCATGACACCATCATTCGCACCGCATTCACTTCTTATATTTTCATTCGACACTCTATCATACACAGAGTATCCACACATTCGTCTAAGAGATCTCATTTCTACTGCATTTATTCTACTTTCATCCTTCTTTTACCAGGTCCATGCTTCGCTTCCATACATATGGGTCGGTATAAGAACACCAACCTTACTTCCATTTTTTCTTCCTCATTAAATTAAAATTCATAAAGGTGTGAAAGATAACATACAGCTTACACTTAACATTCGCATTGATATTTATTTTTCCAATATTTTTATCACTGTAATAAAACGTTTCAATAGAAAATTTGTATATTGGTGTATTTAAAAGAATTTAGAGCTACTGTTGATTTGATATCATTAGTTATATTGGGACAAAATACCCAAACACACCCAACCTTACTTATATAGACGATGTCGTTCACTGCTGGACACATACCTCCTACATACTTCTCCACACACTACGATTTTGCGCCTTCTGCATCCAGTTACTAGCAATTCTTCTTATCATCAGACCATCGTGTGTTGGGGGTTTCCCTCTGCTTTTTCTATCTTCTCTAGGACTCCACTCGGTTACCTTTCTGGTCATCACCTCTTATTTATTATTTCTTGAACAATGATGTAAAACTCCATATTAAATAATTAATATAAATGAAAACTTCTGTTTTCTAGAAGCTTTATTATAATTTATAGGAATGACATGTTTCGCCTATCTAAGGCATTATCAAATTGATCAAATGAAACATTTGATAAAGCCTTAGAAGGGTGAAACATGTCATTCCATCTAAAATATAATAAAACTTATTTTTTTATGCATTAAATAAAAAACAGTTTTTTCCACGTTTCAGCTTATTTTTCTCGACATATTTCGAAGGCTTACACCTTCATCATCGGGAGAACGATATAAACTAGCTGATATCTTCTTCTTCTTCCTCAGCCTATTCCCGTCCAGTCCTGGACAAAGGCCTCCTCCATTCGCTTCCATGTCACTCTGTCATGTGCAGACTGCATCCAGGATATTCCGACGTGTCTGTTCAGGTCATCCTTCCACCGTAGTTGCGGTCGCCCTGCACTTCTCTTTGCCGTCCACGGTCTCCAAGTCAGCAGTCTTTTTGTCCACTTTTAGCTGATATAACTGAATTTATATTGTTCTCCCAGTGATAAATGTGTAAGCCTTCGAAACATGTCGAGAAATATAAACTCAAAAGTGGAAAAAACAGTGTTTTCATTTGTATTAAAGTTCTTCTTATATTTTTTAATCCTTAACTACTGTATTTTTTCAGGTGTTGGAGCCTCCTGCAGAATACCTGGAGGAAGATCTGACCAGCGATGAGAGGGTGCCCCCTGATGCCCTGTATATGTTGCACTCCATTCGGGTGTTTGGACACTTTGAAAAGCCGGTCTTCTTGAAGCTCTGCAAGCACACCGAGATCCTCAACATACCCGCCGGGAGCTATCTATTCAAGATAGGTCGGTATATCAAACACTTCATTGACAAATTGTGACACAAGTGCAAACTATATTACCAATTTATTTTTCTGGGAAGCATGTTTACAGATAGTTACATTAAATTTAAGAAACTTATAATGACTGCACTGTTCGGTCAGTCTTTTTCTAGTGCGCCCTTGGAGTAATTGATTTTACAAAACAGGCCACTTAAAATATAACTCTACATAAATAATAATAATAATAATTTACAAAACAAACAAACCATCACGCCGTTTCCCCGCAGTTTCACCGCAGGGGTAGGCAGAGAGAATAGACCGCCACACTACTCTATCCTGGCAAACCTCTCTAGCTTCCTCCACATTCATACAACGAGTCATACACGCACGTCGATTCCTCCGACTTCTAACATGACCAACCTTTAAAATTGAATTAATTTGGTCATGCCTTGTTTTCCTCGGTCTGCCTCGACTTCGTACCCCATTTACATCATTAACGTATACTTTCTTAACCATTCTTTCTCCATCCATGCGTTCCATATGTCCGAACCAACGCAGCGAGCCTTTCATAATTTTGGTCATAATACCTTCTTCCGCTCTACATTCCTTTCTTATATCAGCATTTGAGATTCTGTCATATATCGTTCGTAATAATTTACAAGATATGTAAAAATGGAAAAAGATATCAATAGAAGGGTTTGTGCTGGAAACAAAATCATCATAATCATCATCGGCTGTCCCCCGTGTCCGAGGAAGACTGTCCTTCACGGTTGTGGGTCCGCATGTGACTGAAGGGCCCGATCCTGAACCCACATATTCTGGGGCAGTGGAGCCGTCACCGTCTCCCAGTGGTCTCTCCTTTCCTCTCCTCCTCCTCTCTGCGACGTCGTCTCTGCGCTGTGCTTCAAAATCTTGCGTGCCTTTATGCACTGCTGTTCTCCACCTAGATCTGTCCTCTGCAGTCTTTTCCCAGCAATCACAGTCGATGCCAGTCTTTTGTAGGTTTCCTTTAAAGGAGGCTGGAAACAAAATATGGTGCTCTGAAAGTCATCACCTCAAATAGAAATATATACACTGAAGCAAAGATGGTATAGGATAAGTGACGTGTAAATGAGATCACTGAGAAGAATGTGCTGAAACAATACATGATAGAATACTGAACGAAAAAATTAGGAAGAAATGTAAGGCAGATGATTGCATCATAAGTAAAATTAAAAATGGATCCCTAAGATAATTTGAACATATAGAACGAATGGATGAAAGAAGAAAGGTTATAATTTTGTATACAATCAGTGGGAAGAGAAGCTGTGGAAGACCACGGAAAGGACGACGTGACCAAATAC
Organism: Lepidostoma basale; assembly: GCA_022606425.2. NCBI lineage: Eukaryota > Metazoa > Arthropoda > Insecta > Trichoptera > Lepidostomatidae > Lepidostoma > Lepidostoma basale. Next base: position 301,352 of record JAHDVF020000596.1, on the reverse strand, counting down.
TGAAAGGCGGCCACATTCGAAGTTGTAAAAATCAACAAACCTGCATATTAATTTTTGATCATTAAATAGGCACTTTTCTTGTAGATCATCTTTAACCACCCTACCTATTTATACGTTCACTTTGACTGTACCATTCTACGATATCCCGTATCACGTACAGGCTTGAGAAAAAGTAATGTACCTAAAATGTACAAAGTTTTAGGGATACGTGCGTGCGCCATCAAAACTTGAACACAAGTCTTCATAAATATGATAGTTTTACAAGGGGCAGGCAAAGTGTGGGGCCGAAATATTTGACGTTTCGTAATTTAAAAAAATAAAATTAGTATATAATTAACTAACTAACTAACTAACTTACCATCACGCCGTCTCCCCGGAGGGGTAGGCAGAAAGAATGGAACGCCACACTGTTCTGTCCTGACATATGTCTCTCGATTCCTCTACATTCATACATCTTGTCATGCACGCACGTCGATTTTTCCGACTCCTCACGTGACCGACATTCAATATTTGATTGATTTGATCGCGCCACGTTTTCCTCGGCCTTCCTCTATTTCTAGCTCCGTTCACGGCGTTTACATATACCTTCTTTACCATTCTGTCTTCACTCATTCTTTCCATGTGTCCAAACCATCTTAATGACCCTTTCCTTATTTTGTTCATAACACTTTCATTCGCACCACATTCACTTCTTATACTTGCATTTGTCACTCTATCATATACAGATTTGCCACAGATTCGTCTTAGAGATCTCATTTCTACTGCATTTATTCTACTTTCATCCTTCTTTTGCCAGTTCCATGCTTCACCTCCATACATAAGGGTCGGCACAAGAACACCATTGTGCACTGCCATCTTAGCTTTTTTGGATAGGCTTTTGTTTGCGATGACAACTTTAAGTGCACCATTTATTCTGTTGCCTGCCCCAACCCTTCTTTCAATATCCTTCTCCACCCTCCCATCCTTTGTAAACATACTTCCTAAATAACAAATTCATCCACTTGTTCCAGATTTTCACCGTTTACACTAATGTTGCACACTTGCATACCTCATACATCCTAGACACCAGGGCTTGCAGTTCGTGTAGTATATAATTAAATTTCATTAATAAGAAACCTGATTGTTTTTTGCACGTTTCTCAGAAAATAACCCAAAGGTAGGGCTGTTAAACAGTGTTGCTTAATAATTTGGACTGAAAAGCTATCAAGAAATCGCAAAAAAATTAATATTATTACAAAAAACTGATTTTTTCAGTGTGGAAAGATTTCTGTGCTCGCTACTGTAATATAATTGAAATTATTACTTCACAGGCGACGCTGATGAGAACGTGTACGTGGTCCAGAACGGGAGATTGAACGTGTTCATCCGGTCCACTGATGGCTCGATCCTCTCGTTGAAGGTCGTGAAGGCTGGGGAAAGTGTCACTTCTCTTCTCAGTTTCACGGATGTCCTCACGGTATGTATTAAAAATTGTTCAGATTCGATTAATCTCTATCATAACCCTTAAAGACATTTTTATTAGTAAAAAATTAACTAATTAACAATTACGCCGCCTTTCCAAAAGGCTTCTTCGATTCTGGCAAATCTTTTTTTTATGTTGGTAGTACTGTCACTGACACCTGTGTCAAATTTCATGTCAACATCTGCATTTGTCCAATAGTTACACACGTTTTTGTGAACAATAAAAAGTAATTTTAGGGATTTTTACAATTTCTTATTTTGTTGAGCAAAGTTGCATTAATTTTTTTTTGCGGAATGAAATTTCTGCTGCAGAAATATTGATAATGTGGCAAAAGGTCTTCAGTGACCAGGTTATGTCACAAAAAAATTATAAGTGATATAAACATTTCAAAGAAAGCTGGTGGGTCTCGGTTTTGTGACGCCGAAGATACGCCATACATCCTCTCCCTGTCTTCTATGATCTCCTGATGGTAAGGTTGGTGATCACATTGCCTGAGACTCACGAAGACCACTCTAGGACGCCGGGGAGTCAGACATACTGTAAGTCGTGCAAGGTGGAGTTTCACTGCATTTTATAGGCACATAACTTTCAGCAAGGTATGTCCCACCGTGGCACCGGTCATTGAAGTTCCTAGGTAAGATTACTTGTATAAAAATTAACAGATTTGTGTACTAATTATCTTGATTTTTCCAGGGACATCCACAACCGTACAAAACAGTTAGTGCCAAAGCCTTGGAGGACTCCCAAGTCATTAGACTGCCCATGGCCGCCTTCCAGGAAGTCTTTCAAGAGTACCCCGATATATTTGTCAGGGTCATGCAGGTATGTCAGATTCTTTGATTCATTTATTCATCATTATGACCATATAACACGAACTTATCGTCAGATTTCTGCCCCTGCTCTCGTTACAAACCAAACCATAGCAATAATTGATTATATCAGTATCTTCCTCGAATATTAAAATAATCTGACTAAAGTCAGCCGCCACGGACAAAGACTTAAAATTATTCTACGTTCTTTGTACCACAAAGAAAACAGTTATTTCCCCTGGATGTATCTAACTAATTTCTTACTGGGTATGCTGGACTACCATCATTTGAAATTAGATGAACTATCCATTTGCGTATTCATTTTTTTCAACTGAATCGTGCTCGAATACATAACTCAGATATTTTGAATGGCTTGACTTTTATATTTATGACTTTTATACTTTACTCAGATATTTTGTCCCTGACAATTATCTGTGACAACAGCAACATAGATTATTTCACCTAGCAATGTGTAGAACCAATCTACCTAAGGTAATGCCCGTGGGCAGGGCAATAATCCTTCTAAACCTCATCACTTCGGATGTGGACATTTTTCACAATAGTGAGGCTACCCTCAAAAAGCACCTGTGTCTTATGTATTAAATTGGTATTTATTTCTCTTGTTTTATAATTGTATTGTTTTTTTTTTTAAAGCTTCTTAAATTGTCTGTATAAATTGTTAGTAACTAATGTTTAACAAACAAACGAACCATCACGCCGTTTATCTGAAGGGGTAGGTAGAGAGAATGAACCGCCACACTACTCTATCCTGACATTCATACACGAGTCATACAATGAGTCATACACACACGTCGATTCCTACGACTTCTAACATGTCCAACCTTTAAAATTTGATTAATTTGTCTGCCTCGACTTCGTACTCCATTTACATCATTAACATATACTTTCTTAACCATTCTTTCTCCATCCATGCGTTCCATATGTCCGAACCAACGCAGCGATCCTTTCATAATTTTGTTCATAATACCTTCTTCCGCTCTACATTCCTTTCTGATATCAGCATTTGAGATTGCTTAAAAAATCTTATTCTGTAATTACAAAAGAATTAGAACATTTCTGTAATGCTTATGAATTTTAATAAATTTAATTGAATGGAATAATTTATGAGTTTTACATAATTATTCATGAAACAATAAATGAAAATAAATAAATAAATTGTGTATGCTTATTTGCAGATTATAATGGTGCGTTTGCAAAGGGTGACATTCACCGCTCTGCATCAGTATCTTGGGCTTAGTGCCGAGCTCGTCAATCCGGTAAGTTTTTCTCCACGTTTATCTATCGGCAATCCTTGTTCATTCTTCAATTGAGATTTCTGACTAATGTCTGTCTAGTAATGAAGGCTCGAAGTGCTTAACGAAATCAAAAGAGCCGCTCAGATATAAACTGATCATCGATAACACACCTATAGAGCAAGTCATGAGATTCACTTAGAGTCCGTTCCACAGGGAGTCCACTACAGGGAGATCGTTAGCAATAGTGTGAGTGACAGTGCATTTACAAAAAATCTATCGACGCTATTTTTATTTTATTTTTTTATGATTGGTGAACAAAAAAATGTTTCAATCACATATTCAAACATTGAAATAAATAAACATGTTATTTTTATTATTTTTTTAAAAACAAAAATGCTATCGGCTTGATATAAATACATATTAAGTTGTTTTTTTTTTTTTTAATTGTATCTCAAAAGAGACAAAGACGCAAACTGGAAACTGAATATGGATGATCAAGGTGTTTACAGGACTTATGACCTGTCATTGGTTGGGTTAAGTGCACGCTTTGTGTAATTACAACATTCCCCATTCCACCTTTGTTATTATGATCATGCATGACAAATTTTGGAAGCTGTATATATACTTCAAATCCATATCTATCTTCACGTGTCAGTTTTAATTGGCCATCTATGTAGATTTGATTACATTTGTGAATCTTTTAAGATTAACCTATATAATCCACCCACTAACGCCATCTATGGAGAATGATTTTCAGCATTTAGCAAACTACCTTATTAACACAATGCGAAGGCTGTCGCCTATTAACGTATTGTTAGAAGCCGCCAGGAGTATTATTCCATTCTATATGCTAGAGAATTTACCAGAATTATTACAAATATTTTTGTGAATGTATACTTATACTTAACTAACTAACTAACTAACCATCACGCCGACTCCCCGAAGGGGTAGGCAGAAAGAATGGACTGCCACACCTTTCTTTCCTGACATATTTCTCTCGCTTCCTCAACATTCATACATCGTGTCATGCACGCGCGTCGATTTCTCTGACTCCTCACATGGCCGACATTCATTATTTGATTTATTTGATCGTGCCACGTTTTCCTCGGTCTTCTCTATTTCTGGTACCATTTACATCATTAACATATAATTTTTTTACCATTCTTTCTTCATTCATTCTTTCCAGATGTCCAAACCATCTTAATGATCCTTTCATTATTTTGTTCATGACACCATCATTCGCACCGCATTCACTTCTTATATTTTCATTCGACACTCTATCATACACAGAATATCCACACATTCGTCTAAGAGATCTCATTTCTACTACATTTATTCTACTTTCATCCTTCCTTTGCCAGTTCCATGCTTCGCTTCCATACATAAGGGAATCCTGGATTTTCACCAAAGGGTGGTTAATTCAAATTTATTTGTATCTCAATAGAGACGAAGACTTCTTAGTCTCTATTGAGATACAATTAAATTTGAATTAACCACCCTTTGGTCAAAATCCAGGATTTTTGTATACAAGTATAAGTATACATTCACAAAAATATAACATATTAAGTTCCTTACAATTACATTTAGTTTATTGATTTTTTCTTTGAAAAGCGACTAAGGGTTAGACCAATATAAAAAATGATATGTTTTTTTCCTTTATTGGCTACAACTACAATATTTGATCCTTATAGTTGTTTATCTATAGGATGTCATTGTAAAATTTATTTCTATATTATGTATTTAAGCTGACCCGAAAATGGCTTTCCTATTCCTAATTTCGACATGGTAAATTTGCGATTAATCAATAATAAATATAATATTTTAAAAACACTCCTGCTAAACAAGTATTTTTCGAATCACCGAGTATATGAGCAGGCAAACGCGTGCGCTTCGCTTCACGTCTCGGAACACACTGACCGTTCGGCGCATTTGACCCGGCAACCAATCAGATTCCAAGAAATATCGCCACACTAACACTTATACACTAGATCTTCGGTTTGTGAATGAACTCTACCTAGGCGTGCAGTGACCTATATGACGAAGTGCAAGCACAAACCAACAAAGCGACAGCCGTGGCCGGCTGCTTGCGCGACACCATATGGAGCAACAAATACATGCTAACCGAAAGTAAAGTCAAGATATACAAGGCATGCGTTCGCTCCATCATGACGTATGGAATAGAGATCACAGCCGATACCAATAGAACTAAAAACCTTCTTAGATTAGCAGAAATGCAAACCCTACACTCCATCGCAGACAAAACCCTCAGAGATCGGATCAGAAATGAAACGATAAGGTCTGTCTGTGGTGTGTTATAATAAACTCAAGTTTAGTGTAACACCCGATGATGCCAACATCGGTTGGCGAAACAGCTGTCGCGACACTCTCAGTGAATAAAAAGAAATTGTGATATTATAACAGTGTTTTAAATTTTAACAGTAATAATGTTGAAGTATCATAGTTTTTCGGTCAAAACAATGGACGATGAAAATTTTGTTTGTTTGCTTTAGGGACGAGAAGGCAGGGAATCTAAACGGTCTTCCATGTTCAAAAATTCGCCCCAGAAGAGGCCGAGCGGTCTTCACGACGTCAACTGCAACCAGGAGCACACTTCCTACTCTCTTTCGGACGCTCCGAGGGAGGCTACCGCCATGGTTAGTTCATTTCATATTCAACTTTCATAATAAATCGCCCGCTATTGTGCCCACTGCCCAAGCATTTTTTTTTTATATTCGCCCGACATGCGACCTACGCGTAGCTGTTATAAAAATAATTATATATCTAAAATTAGTCATCCTATTTAGGTAAAATAAAAATCATTAACAAAATAAAAGATTTGGGCCGCGGTAATATTATGAAACTTTGACCGATCCGGGGCGACAAAAAGGTTGGGGACCTTTGGACAATGAACGACACCTTTCCGCGGTCGCATACGGGCCGGCTGGGCCTAGAAAGACTAACGTGTGATTGCTTATCCTATGATGATGTTTGTGTTTGCAGTCGGATCACCATTCCATGAATAGCATCTCGCCGCAGCCCACGCAAACCTCGCTGAGGAGCAAGCAGCCAGATATGGTGGCGGATATTACATCCAGCACATCTCAAGTAAGACATCAATATATTGGCCTCAACATTTATATAATCACGAATTTTTATAAATTAAAACACTGTTTTTTCCACTTTTGAAAATTAAATAATCATAATTTACCATTGTAAACCAGTTTTATATCGTTCTCTCGACGATGAAGGTGTAAACCTTCGAAACATGTTGAGAAAAATAAACTCAAAAGTGGAGAAAACAGTGTTTTAATTCATAACAATTTGTCATTCACCCTTGTATTTTTCTAAAATTTGATTCACTAATATACAGGTGTCCCAGAAGTCGATGTCAAGTCGGAAACGGATGATTAGTCATGCTAGTTATGAGAAAAATGTAAAACAAATCTAAATTTTGTATTTTTTTAATTATAGGCTATATATGATAGAATACTGAACAATGAAATAAGAGAGAAATGTAAGGCAGATGACTGCATCATGGATAAAATTAAAAAAGGATCCCTGAGATGGTTTGGACATATGGAACGAATGGATGAGAGTTGAATGGTTAAAAAGTTTTACGCAAGCAGCGTGAGTGTAAAAAGAAGCCGAGGATGACCGAGGAAAACATGGCAGGAGAGGTATGCCAGGACAGAGCATTGTGGTGATCCATCCTCTCTGCCTACCCTTCCGTGATGGTTAGTTAGTTAATAGTTAGTTAGTTTAAAAAAAAACAGAAAATCAACACCCTGTTTTATTTACATTTTTCTCTTAACTAGCATGACTTATCATCCGTTTCCGGCTTAACGTCGACTTCTGGGACACCCTGTTTGTATTGAAATAAGTAAATGGAAAATAAAATTAAATGTAAGTATATAATTTTTTTTTCTTTTCTTCCAGCAAATGCCAGATGTCCAGCCTCACTCGTCAAACATCCCCACGAAACCCATATCATCGGGCCGGAGAAGCACCACTCAGAATGAGTCCGATGAGATGGCCCTTCTGAACATTGCCACGGATGCCTTCGTCAAAGAGCTGGGACTCGACGACGACAGTCTGCTGAAGGGCGGTCACGTTCAAATCAGGGAAGTGCCTGCCGGAACTTACCTCATGAAGGAAGAGAGTGACAAGGTATGTTAAGATTTTTTAAATCAAAGTATTTGTTAACTGCAATCAGTCCCGATAAATATGTTATAAGGTACTAATACGAATGAAAATGTATTTTTTCTAAAAGTTTTATTATAATTTATGGGATTGACATGTTTCGCCTTCCTAGGGCATTATCAAATATGGACGAGTTTCATCATCCAGACCGGAAGAGATCAGAGTTTTCAGAGATCCCAATGTGCTCAGAGTCCTATACAATGCGTTGGTTCGGAGCAGACTCGAAAATGGTTCTGTGATATGGAGTCCTCACGAGGCGAGATATTCCGTTATGCTGGAGAGGGTTCAGAAAAAATTTCTGAGGTATCTCTACATGAGGGAGTATGTTAGTTATCCGTGGCTCTATCCCACGACATTTCTTTTGGGAATGCTCGGAACCAATTCTCTACAGCTTCGAAGAGATGGGCCCATCACCCATTTCTTTGGGCCAATCACCCATTTCTTTAGATTAATCAGGGGATATTTCGAGAACTCGGCCGTACTGGAAGATGTTGATATTTTTATCCCCGAAAGATATCTCCGACAGCGACAGCACAGATTGTTTTACCTACCGGCCGCCAGAACCAATCTGCCTCTGGTGACACCAGTGGGAAGAGCAATTAGTCTGCTGAACGCGGTCTCCTCGGAGATCAACGTCTTTCATATTAGTGAAAGTACGTTCAGGGGATAAATACTCTCAACTTTAGAAAGTATTTGTTTTCCTAATGTCGAACCATCTTTAATGCGTTCCTGGCATTATGTTGTATGTGTATATTATTTGACCTGTACTCAATAGATGCCTTAAACATTTATGCTGTTTGTAATGTCTTTTGAGTAAATAAACTGAGAAAAATAAACCCGAAAGTGGAAAAAAATTGTTTCAATCAATAAAAAAAAATTATTTTAAATAAGTTTTAATACAATCCTCCATCATTTTTTTGAAGGAGTTGAAATATTATAATTATTATTATTATTATTTATGAGGACTTCTATTTTAAGTGCGCTGTATTGTAAAATCAATTACTCCAAGGGCCCATAATAACTTATAATTATATAATAACTTATTAAAAGAAGAACCAGCAATAAATTAGTCAAAGATTTTATTTCCTAAACCACTAAATTGAATTAGATAAACTTTTGTTTTACTTGTATTGTTTATATATGTTGTTTATCTATGGTTTTTGCCTGTCACTTATTTTGATTTATTTTGTTTTGAGTTGCCGCTTAAATTTTTGTCCAGTGTCCTTGGACCTGGCCCGACCATCCCGTCCACGATAAGGTCAGAGTCACGCCGGCTTCGTGCATCGTGTTCCCCTCTCCCTTTCACATCTCTCTCGGTCTCTCTCCACTGATGCTCAATTTCATTTGATTGCCTGATCTTAAAAAAAGAAATCATTCTTAGAAAAGGAACCATTCCTCAAAAAGGAACCATTCCTCGAAAAGGAACCATTCCTCAAAAAGGACCTATTCTTCAAAAGGGAACCATTCCTTGAAAAGGAACCATTTCTTGAAAAGGAACCATTTTTCAAAAAGGAACCATTCTTCAAAAAGGAACCATTCCTTGAAAAGCATCTCTTCTGGTTGCCTCTCAGTAGTACTATTTTTCTCCTTCATCTCTAGACATGTATTCAATAATATTCTACCTTCATGCATTTCACATGTAACTAATTGTATCTGCATTCTTTTTATATTCTAAAATTGAATCAATACATTTAATTCTTTCCATAGAATCATCATATTACTTGAAGGAATGTAATTCATTATTTTGTTTTATTACATGTTTCACCTTTTAAAACTTGCTAAATACACATTTAATCAAATGTCCAAACACAATGAACCATTTCACTCTCATAAAATATCTATAACAGAAAACTTTAATTTCCTTCAATATGAAAATATACAATTTACATATTTGAGATTAGAGAAAAAAAACTAATTAATGCGAATGAAAATGTTTGTTTTGTAGAAGTTTTATTATTTTTATGAGAATGATATTTTCATTCTTCATTATTCTTTCTTCTTCTTATTTTTGTCCTGTCACACCTCCATGGTGCATAGGGCCTCAAGGAACCTTCTCCACCCGACTCTATCGCATGCCTGATGCCTAACATCATCCCAAGTGAGGCCTGCTGCCTTAACCTCGTCCTGCAGGGCTCTTCTCCAGGTGGCTCTAGGTCTGCCTCGCTTCCTCTTTCCCCCCATAGGGGACCAGTCTAGTGCGCCCTGAGCGATGCAGGCTGGGTTCCGTCTCAGAGTGTGGCCGATCCACTGCCGTTTGCGTCTAGCGACTTGTTCTCTGATTGGCTTTTCGCCTGTGTTACAGAGAACGGCATTTGACACTGTTTGGGGCCAATAGATCTTGAATATTGAGCGAAGGCACCTATTTATAAACACCTGGAGTTTTACAATAACGTCTGCGGTAGATTTCCAAGTCTCACATCCGTACAGCTGTACGCTTTTATTGTGATTCATTATAATTATCTGTAAAAAAAATATTATAAAATCAAATCTCATAACTTGCTCTAGAGCTTATTCTACAATATTGAATATATTTTTTTAAAGAATTACCCTTCCGATGAAAGAGCAGTACATAGTATTTTCTATTATCTCTTTTCCTCATATTCATAACTTTATATTTAGATTAGTTTCATCAATATTATAAATTGTACAACTGGTTGATTATTTAACAAAGGAATTAAAGATGTTATTTTGTAACTTATTCCAGGACATCGCATTGGTATACCTTCTCTCTGGGTCACTGTTCGTATCCCAGAAGTTATCGGAAGGTGACACTGAGGTCCACATGTTCACTGCGTATCCAGGTATATAAATATATTTTTGTTTTATCTCACTTTTGTTTTAACCACTCCACGAAAAATGAAAGAATTGTTGCATTATGTTTTGGCTATGTTATCTACATATTGCAGTCAGTGGCAGTACGTTCATACAAGCCGTGAAGCCGGGCTTGCCTTAAAAAATCTATAATAAAACAATGTTTTTTGCGCGTTTCAGCCGTCTACGAATAAAATAATATGTTGGTCGACAGCCTTCACATTGTGTTAATAAGGTAGTTTGCTAAATGCCGAAAATCATTCTCCATAGATGGCGTTAGTGGGTCGGTTGTATAGGTTAATTCTTGAAAAAAAATTCACTAGTGCAACCAAATCTACATAGATGGCTGACTGAAACTGCCACGTGAAGATAAATATGGATTTTGAAGTATATATACATCTTCCAAAAAATTTGTCATGCATGATCACAAATAACAAAGGTGGAATGGGGAATGTTGTAATTACATAAAGCGTGCGCTTAACCCAACCAATGACAGGTCATAAGTCCTGTAAACACCTTGATCATCCATGTTCAGTTTCCAGTTTACGTCTTCGTCTCTATTGAGATACAATTAAAAAATATAATAATAAAATAAAATAATATTTAATTTGTTGCATTGCAAATGACTCCGCCAACATGTGCAGAAATGACCTACGTGGATGTTTTGTTTCACTCATACGTACCGTGCGTAGGTGAGATGCCTGCGAAATCGCCTACGTCCACATGTTTTGTTTCATGTTTACGATGGGCTTGCAAAATGTAAAAGGGTCTTTGTCGCACTTATGTATTTTTGGCTTGTAACCATATAGCTCGGTGCATATATACCAGAAGATTTCTATAATTTTTGTATGGATTTGAAGCCCGGCTTTATCACTCTGAAGTATGTTACTATTTCATTTCTATTGTCAGAATGTTATCTGTCATTTATGTTATGTGCAGAAATGTTATGAAAAGAAAGATTATGTAATTTCTTTACGAACATTTATTTATAATTCGTGTTTTGTTGTTAACAAATTTATTATTATTGTCTATTTACAGCTTATTAATAATATTTCTTCTTTTATTTTTAAATACATTATTATATAATACAAGAACATGAGTTTGGTGACGCAGAAAATTAGTTTTTGTACAGATTTAAAATGCGCCTAAAATGGGATTTAAAATCAATTAATTTAGAAAGATTAAACCCTTTTAATCCGGAAAAATACATTATTGTGACCCTCTACTAATATTATACCACAAAAAAGTCGGACGGGCTTGCCTTACTGGTTGACCCTAGGCACGCCTTTGATAATATTATATTCTAAATTTTGGTAAGAAGCCAATATTTGGTGGTTTGACATATTTAAAAATTTAATAAAACACTTTTTTTTAAATACTTTGTATAAAACCACATTATTTTGAGTAAGGAGCGTCAACCGGTTTCACTCTGTAACTAGCTTCATCAGGGCTATACACAAACCAAACATTAAATACATGGTTGCACGTTAAGGTGACTAACATACAGCCCCATTTTAAATATGTTTCCACTGTCTCCTCTTAAAAAAGTCTTTTATTAAATTTTTATTATATCCTACTTCCAGGCGAAGTTATGGGCGGACTTGCAGTGCTGACTGGAGAACCTAGCTTCATCACCATACGTGCCAAACACTTCTCGCGAATCGGGTTATTATCCAAGAATTCCATATACAAGTGAGTATAATAGAAATATTTTCTCAAATGAAACATGGAATTTCTGATATCTTTGGAATGAAGATCTGCTGTATTTGATTATTATTATTATTATTTTATTCCAGTATCATGAGAGAGAGGCCAAAGATTGTTCTCCACATTGCACACACCGTGGTCAAAAGACTGTCGCCGTTTGTGCGGCAAGTGGATTTTGCTCTGGATTGGGTAAGTTGGACTAGATAAGAAATGGTAAAGTTAGGTTTCCGAGGCACAACCTAACCTGTAATGCAACTACTGTAATCCTATTGCGCATTATTTGGTTCATAAAGCCTCGAAGATATTCCTAAATTAATGTCAATTGAATCACATCATTCATTTTCATTTCATCACAACATGCCTCTTTGGAGTCTGTTCAATCTATGGCACTTTCATCACCCTTCAGCTGCCTAAAAGACCTTTAGTTTCATAGATCATAGATCATCGTTTCGTAGATCATAGATGTTCATTTCGGGCCAGCTAATTTTATGAATAAAAGAAAGAAACTTAATTATAAACATTTGATGTTTAGTCTTCTTTCGGTGCCGTGTTGGCGATCACTGGACCAAAGGCATCTCTGTCCTGCGCCACTTGGAACAGGTTCTGAACTCTTGTAATTCCTGTCCACTCTTTAATATTCCGCAGCCAGGACAGCTGCCTTCTACCAATTCCCCGACGTCCCTCCACTTTACCCATTAATATCAGTCAAAGGAGGTGGTATTTTTCTCCCCTTAGCACATGACCCAAATATGAACAGAAATGATGGCCAACATTGAGGAAACCTGATAGAAGAAGATAATTAGTAATATTGCCATTGATGTTGCAGGTATTCTTGGAATCTGGACGGGCGGTGTACAGACAAGACGAGGATTCAGACTCAACGTTCATAGTGTTGAGCGGACGTCTGAGATCCGTCATCACACACCCCAACGGGAAGAAGGAGCTGGTCGGAGAGTACGGCAAAGGAGATCTCGTTGGAATTGCAAGTATTTTTTTAATTATTGATGAAAGATCTTCTTGGTTTTTTTTTCCTTTATTGGTTTCAATTACAATATTTGATCCTTGCGGATGTTTATCTCAAGGATATTATTACTATTTATTATAAAATTTATTTCTATATTGTGTGTTCAAGCTGTACAGACTCCTATATATTAGGGGTACCCATAAGTAATGTTGTTTTTTTCAATGAAATTCTAAAAAAAAATCTTCTTTTCAATGAAATTCTAAAAAAAAATCTTCAATGAAATTCTAAAAAAAAAACTTTTCTTGTATAAAATAATGCCCCGTGTTACCTATAATTTTCTGCCACCTTTCTTTCAAATCATCCATTCCCTTCTTGAAAATAGTCTGAAAGGGCTGTATTCACCTCGTCTAAGGAATTGAAATTTTGGTCTCTTAGAAGATGTTCTATAGAACGAAATAAGTAAAAATCAAATGGTGCGAGATCCGGCGAGTATGGAGGATACGACAGGGTGACCCACACAAGATACTGAAGTTTTTCACGCGTCAATTTAAATTATTTATACATGTACAGAAGATATCCATATGTGGCCGGCTGCCACAATTTCTTCTCGTGGGGTTGAGATTACAGGTGTGTTTATCGGTATTTTATTTTACTTGATTTGATTTCCAGGTTGAGATGGTGACCCAAACGAAACGCAGTACGACCGTGATGGCCGTGAGAGACTCAGAGCTGGCCAAACTTCCCGAGGGTCTTTTCAACGCCATCAAACTGAGATTCCCGGTCGTCGTAACGAGACTCATCAACCTGCTAGGACACAGAATTCTTGGTTTGTACACGCTGCGATCATTCTACAAATGTTTTTGGAGAAAATGTTACTATTTAGTAATGTGTGAATTTTTTAATTATGAAAGTATTTTGAACTAATCAATCAATATAACACTTTTATTTACGATGGGAATAGAACATGAAATCAAAAAAAAAATTGAATTTGACAATCCCAGATGAATGATAGAAAAGAGATTGATTCCATGTTAAGTTCTGGCAGCCGGTAGGTAAAACAATCTATGCTCTCGCTGTCTGAGATATCCTCCTGCACCACCGAGTTATCTAAAGAAATGGGTTATAAGATGCCCATCACTTCGAAGAGTTGGGCCCAAACATTCCCAAAAGAAATGCTGTGGAATAGAGCCACGGATAGCTACCATATTTCCTCGTGTAGAGATATCTTAGAATTTTTTTCTAAATACTCTCTAACATAAAGGAATACTCACCTTGTGAGGACTCAATATCACAGAACCACTTTCGAGTCTGCTCCGAACCAATGAGATGTATGGGACTCTGAGCATTTTGGGATCTCTGAAAATTCTACTGGTCCGAACGATGAAGCCCAACATCCTCAGTATCTTCTCCTCTCTTCTTCTCTTCTTTCCCTTTGCCATTTCCCATCATCTGGGGTCGGCCCTCCTCGTACGAAAATGCCAAACTTTTCTGTTTTGACTCATCTCCACTGTCAGGTTCTCGCGTTGGAGCTTCTTTTCCACGTTGGCCCACCTCGTCTTCTTGGTTTTGTGGGAATGCTGAGGGCTTTTTGGACAATGTGTTCGCTGTCTCTTCGCATCACATGACCGTACCACCGGAGTCAAGATTCTCTTAATTTTTTCCGTTATTGGGGCAACCTTAAAGCTACCCCTCACGTATTCATTCCTTACGTGGTCCAACCTTGTGACGCCTCCTAACTGGAGTATTGTCAATATGAAGTGTATTTTCATGAGCCAAATCTGTAGCGATGCCCTCATATTCACATTCTGTCCTCAGTACAATGTCACAAATCCTCTCAATAAGTGCACGAAAAGTTAGCCTTTTCTCTTAGATGATCCCAAGATCTCTCATCGTAGATACATGTGCTGGTTGCTGGTTATCCATTGTTATGTCTGTTCTATCCCATGATATCATGATGACTAGTTACAAAGTAACAATTATGAATGTTTGTATTTTGCAGGTTCGTGGCAGAAGCCGGCCCACGCGATAGGCCGGTCCAACCCGGCCGTGGACGCGCGTCCATCGCAGTTGAACTTCTCCACGGTGGCCATCGTTCCCGTCAGTGACGACGTCCCTCTTACCGCCTTCACCTACGAGCTCTACCACTCGTTGTGTGCCATAGGTCAGTTCATCACACCATCCTCATCAAGATTACAGACCTATCTTTTCAAATTATTATTGCGCCTAATTTAAATGGATGCCATCAAAGGCAGCCCTCATTCTTAATGATATAACACAATCAAATACTTTGCCACAGCAGTCTTGAGATCATTTCTGCATTTAAACAATATTTTATTATATATTGTTGCTTGTGCAATGATGTAAAACTCCATATTAATTAATTGATATAAATGAAAATATCTACAATCTCTCATCTACAAGACATGCGTACGTCCTATAATGACATATGGAATAGAAACGAGAGCTGACACCATCAGAACAAAAAGTCTCCTAAGAACCACAGAAATCAAGACTCTCCGATCCGTTGCGGGAACGACACTCCGAGACAGAATAAGAAATTCTGAAATAAGAAAGATCTGCAATGTGGAAGATGTCGTGCGATGGGGAAGACTGAGAAGACGCTACTGGAGAGATCATGTGGAAAGAGCATGTTCTGAAATCACTGGAAGCGTTGAAACCACTCTCGGCACGTTCTTTCACTAATAGCGGCCTCACCATAGGTATTAGAGAGCATTCGATGAGCCTCAGCCGCAGATTTCTTCATATTAAAGTATAAAATTAAAACCTCCCGCAAATGACGAGAATTTGGCTCGTAAGCTGACATGTTTAATCGGGAATCACTTTATGATGCAGACACAAATCGACTAATATTTCGATGGCGTTATGTTTACAAATACTTAAGCTTATTGTATGACATCTATGATCTATTTATTCCAACTACCACTAACCGCTACTGCCATCTATTGCAAAACGGCGGAAGCAAAGTTATACACCTAATATATTATTAATTCATGTCATAATAAATCTGTGCTTAATATGTATTTAATTATCATCTTTCAGGTCCGACTCTGCGCCTTACCTCGGAAGTAATCCGGAAGACTCTGGGCATCAGTATAATGGACCCCAATAACGAATATCGGCTAAGTTCCTGGCTGGCGCAGCAGGAAGACACTCACAAGGTATGAAACTTAAAACCAAACCAATGTATTTGATATGTACAGTGATATAGAAAATATGTAACTACTTTGAAATTTTGTATAACTTTGACATTTCTTCCATACAATCATAAAAACCGTGAGATGAATCTTTTGTCAAAAATTGCATTGTGTAATCGTAGTTTTCTACTTGTGTGTCTAGCGCCATCTGATTTTGTCTTAAATATGAACTGTTCCTCCACTAAATCAATAGGTTTAGTGTAATAAATCTCTCTTAACTCAATATGTGTTAGATCTCAATAGAGACAAAGATGTAAATTGTTTTTTGGAAACAGAATATGGTGTTCGAGGCGTTAACAAGACTTATGACCTGTCATTGGTTGGGTTAAGCCCTAGGTTCTCAAAGTGGGCGATAACACCCCCTTGTGAGCGTTTGAGACTTTCAGGGGGGCAATAGAAGACCCAGAAAAAATAATGCGTGGGCAGATAAAAAAATATAGTCTAAAAAAACAAAAAAAAAACACGCTAATCATTTCTTCCTTTTCTTCGTTCGGTATTTTATCATATGTCGTTTTCAAATACATAAAAGATTTAATAATATTTTTAAATTAAACTATGTGTTTCTAAATATTTGGAATAACTTTTATGGGAGGGGGGCGTTGAACTTTTATTTTTCTTGTAAAGGGGGCGGTGACCCAGAAAGATTGGAAACCTATGGGTTAAGCGATCGCTTTATGTAATACAACATTCCCCATTCCGCCCTTCTTACGACCACCACGTCTGACAAATTAAAAAAAAATGTATATATGCTACTATGTTGAGAAACACTTCACATATTTTTGTTCAATCTATTAAGATTAGATGTAAGCATTAAGCAGAAAATCTTTATTAATGCAATGTGAAAGGCTACGCAATTATCATACATTGCTAGACAACGCCTGGAGAAAACTTCTCCAATTTTTTATGCATAACTTCTTCAATTTTCATAATTTATTTGTTATAATTAAACTTGTTCCTGTTTCAGGTGGCCCTGTACCAGTGTGACCCTGGCTTCACCCAGTGGACCCAGCGCTGCGTTCGGCAGGCCGACTGCATCCTCATCGTGGGACTTGGCTACAAGCAGCCCAGCATAGGGAAAGTAAGACAATCCTCACTCCTTCTTCAGCCTGTTGTTCTCCTGGACTTAGGTCTCCTCTTGTATTTTCCATTCTGTTTTTGTTTGTTATATTGATTGTATTATTTATGTCTGCGTCTAAAAATAATTAAGCATTCCCATAAAAATATAATATAACAAACAAACAAACCGTCACGCCGTTTTACTGCAGGGTTAGGCAGAGAGAATGGACTGCCACACTACTCTAGCAAACCTCTCTAGCTTCCTCCACATTCATACAACGAGTCATACACGCACGTCGATTCCTCCGACTTCTAACATGACCAACCTTTAAAATTTGATTAATTTGGTCATGCCATGTTTTCCTCGGTCTGCCTCGACTCCGTACTCCATTTACTTTTAATATAATATAACTTCCATAAAACAGGTGTTTTCATTGTTCAGATTGGTAGGTAGATAGAACGGACTGCCACACTACCCTATCCTGACACACGTCTCGAAATTCCTCCACATTCATACATTGAGTCATACAGGCACATCGATTTTCCTGACTTCTAACATTGCCGGCCTTTAAAATTTGATTAATTTGGTCATGCCAATGTATTCCTTGGTCTTCCTCGACACCATACTCCATTCACATCGTTAACATATACATTCTTAACTATCCACGCATTCCATGTGTCCAAACCAATACAGTGATCCTTTCATAATATTTTCTTTGCTCTACATTTCTTCCTTATATCAGCATTTAAAATTCTCTCATACATCTTTTTTTCTACACATACGTCTAAGGTATCTCACCCCTACTGCATTATTTCTTTTAGGCATTTCTGTTAGGAAAGCTTGGAACCAATCTCTACAGCTTCAAAGAGATGGGCATCTCATTACCCATTTCTTTAAATTAATCAGGGGATATTTCAAGAACTCGGCCGTGCTAGAGGGTGTTGGTCTTTTTGTCCCTGATAGATTTCTCCGACAGAACACCAGAACCAATCTGCTTTGGTGACACCGGTGGGAAGAGCAATTAGTATGCTGAACGCGGTCTCCTCGGAGATCGACGTCTTTCATATTAGTGCAGGTACGTTCAGGAGACAAATACTCTTGACTTTAGAAAGTATCTTGTCTTCCTAATATCAAACCATATCTAATGCGTTCCTGGTACTATGTTGTACTTTTATAATATTTGACCTGTACTCAATAGATGCCTTAAACATTTTGCTGTTTGTAATGTCTTTTGAGTTAATTAACTGATTTGATTTCTGCTCTCATCTTTATTCTGCCAGTTCTATGCTCCTCTTCCATACATAAAGGTTAGAACTAGAACTCCATTGTGAATGGCCATTTTTGCCTGGCGTCTTAAGTTTGTAAAAATATAATAGGAACAAAGAAAAGGCCGAAGAAAAAGAGGGCGTTTTTATATTTGGAGTAATTGGTTCTAGATTGAAAAGGAGATAGAACGCCTGGCCATCCGCACGCAGAAAGAGCTGGTGCTGCTGCACCGCGAGGGCGGGCCCCGGCCACGGGGCACCGTGGACTGGCTCAACATGCGCGCCTGGGTCTCCTCGCACCACCACATTCTCTGCCAGAACCGCATGTTCACCAGGAAAAGCCAATACAGGATCGTAAGTTATATTATTTATTATTCTTATTCAAAGTGCAAGGATGGTGCCTTTGTGTGGTGTTACTATAACCATAACACCTGGCACCCCTAGAAACGACACAAAGGCAGCAAAAACTTCCACCACAGTGGCAAGAGAATAGGGAGAAGATGGCAGCGAGCTGCCGAAACTTGTCGAAGACACAAATATTAGTAGATTTTAACCGTTTTAGTACCGTGATGCTTTAAGATTAGGAACACTCCCATACCGCATGTGTTTATTTATTTAAAAAAAATAGGGCTAATGGATTTTATGCATTATGTTTAAAGTTTATCTATAAAATGATATATCAAGTTTAAATTTTTCGCAAGCATAAATAAATATAATTTTTCCATTTTTATAAAAAAATTATTTATTGAAAACAAACATTAAAAAATCAAAGTATGTTGTATCAGTTCTTGTCTGTTATCACTTGAAATTTAATTCTTTCAAGTAATATCCTTTTGATCCTTGATATTAATCTCACCATAAGTGGTAACCCTAGTGTTCGACTTCTACAAAAATCACTTTTTCAGTAAGATGGATCAACATCAGAAGGTTCATTTTTCTTGCAGAGATAGTGTATAGATGTCGCTAGCCACACAAAAAAATTGTTAAAATTCTTACTGGAATCATTTTCAATACAAAGTGGCCTTACGGTATTGGTGGTGCGCCTACGTAGCAGCCACCAGTGGCCTTACAGTATTAAAGTAGTTAAGCTTAGCGACCCTTATGACAGCCGTTACATCTAATTAACTGGCTAATGTATGCACTAACAATGAGTGTTAGTTTTCTCCAATCATCCCTGTTTTGTCCCTTGGGCATCCAAGTCTTCCCAGTTATTTAGGTAATGTCACCAGTCCTTCATTTAGGTGGCCTCCCAACATTCCTGTTCCTTGTCAAAGGCCTCCATTGGAGTATTCTGAATGTCCATCTGGTACTGCCTTGTCTGGGTATGTGTTCAGCCCATTGCCACTTCAATTTAGCTATTATTATTATTATTCAGATGACTTGTATTTTAAGTGCGCCGTTTTGTAAAATCAATTACTCCAAGGGCCCACTAGGAAATGATTGACAGAACAGTGTAGTCTTTAGAAGTTTCTTAAATTAAATGCCACTTTCCTCATACTTAATACTAACATGGAGGCTATTCCACGCCAACGGACCCGCAACGCTGAAAGCACAATAATAGAAACTTGCTTTAATGGCTCTGACTGGAATTGTTATGTTGTTTGCACTTGTTTCTACTGATCGGAGTGAACATTGTCTTTCCGTTGGCATGGGTGTCACGCAGAGGTCCGATATATACGCTGGCGCTCTCTGGTGTCGAGCCTTAAACACTGTCAAAACACAATTTATATTTTACTCGCTCTCGGAGTTTAAGCCATGAGCGGCGTGATATGACAGTATTTTTGTTGCCCTATAATCAATCGGGCAGCAGCATTGAATACGCTTTGTATTCTGCTTAATTGATTATTTGGCAATCCAGCGTACATTCCGTTGCAATAATCTAAATGTGACACTACAAAAGAATTTACGAGGGTCCTAGATTCACCAATAGGTAAATATCTCCTTATATGCTTTAGCTGTCTCAGTTGGAAGAAACCAGACTTAACAAGCCATATGATTCCATGATGTCGGCAACTTTGGTTCAGTCTCTAATTTCTTCATTTCTAGTTTTATCTTGAAGGCTCAGTGCATTGTTGTGTGCATTTTATATGTAGACACTTTTTATTATGAGGGTAGAGATTTAATTTCGATATAAAAGAGTATTTTATAGATGCGCGCAATGCGTTAATATTGAATGGCTTCTTCCAGTGTGAGCTCTACAACAAGGTGCTGATGTCGGAAGCCTCCGTGCATTCTGACTTCTCGCGGCTGGCCCGCTGGCTTACGGGGACCTCCGTTGGCCTGGTGCTGGGGGGCGGGGGAGCCCGCGGTGCTGCCCACGTCGGCATGATACGCTCCATCCAGGTAAGTCCTTGAAACTGCATTTTTAAATCTCGGAACATACATTTTTTTGTTTCTTTTTTTTAAATAATTAAATAAAGCAAAGTTTTTTTTTATTAATATCTTCTACATATTGTCTTTATTATACAGCGACCGATTTCGCCAGGCTAGCTGATATCAACAGACTGATGACGCTGTTATAAACTCACTCCTTTATGGTATATACATACAGATCAGGGGAAGTAAGCAAGATTAACTAAATTTTAATATTGATTAAATAAAGTGAATGGAGCTTTAAAAATAGTTATTGGAAACAAGAATTTATCAATGAAAGTGAAAACTCCCGTTCACAATGGAGTTCTGGTCCCAACCCTTATGTATGGAAGCGAAGCATGGAACTGGCAGAAGAAGGATGAGAGCAGAATAAATGCAGTAGAGATGAGGTCCCTAAGACGTACGAGTATGTGTAGTAGAATGATATACGACAGAATCTCAAATGCTGATAAAAGAAAGGAATGTAGAGCGGATGAAGGTATTATGAACAAAATTATGAAAGGATCGCTGCGTTGGTTCGGACATATGGAGTGCATGGATGGATTAAGAAAGTATACGTTTATGATGTAAATGGAGTACGGAGTCGAGGCAAACCGAGGAAAACATGACATGACCAAATAAATCAAATTTTAAAGGTTGATCATGTTAGAAGTCAGAAGAATGTGGAGGAAGCTAGAGAGGTGTGTCAGAATAGAGTAGTGGGGCAGTCCATTCTCTCTGCCTACCCCTGCGGAGAAATGGCATGATAGTTTGTTTGTTTTTTGTTGTTAAATATTGATATTAATGTTGTTGTTAAATCTTGATATTATACAATTTGATTTGATAATATTTTTATTATTATTGTTAACGATTGTTGATGTTTACCTCATAGGAGGCGGGTATTCCCATCGACATGGTGGGCGGAGTGAGTATCGGAGCCTTCATGGGCGCCCTGTGGTGCAGCGAGAAGAACATCACCTCCGTCACGCAGAAGGCAAGAGAGTGGTCTAAGGTAAATGGAAAAAGCTTCATGTAAATAAATTTTCACAATTAGAAGAGTTATTTATTAATGTTATTGGGTAGTGGTCTAAGTAAGAAGTCAGGTGATGGTCTAGGGGAGAGAAAGCTTCCTTCCTGATCCAGGGGACTTGGGTTCAAGCCTGGACATGATCAGATTCCTTCTTCATAATATCAACCTGTTTTCTGCTCATATTGGAGATTATAAATTCTTATACAGTGTAACCCCTCTTAACCGGCCTTGTCGGAACCTGGCCGGTTGATCCGAAATTACCGAGAAAAATAGAACCAATCAAAGACGTTTTTGCAACTCATTTTATTGTATGTACTGTATATACCTAAACAAACACGAAAAATTAAACATTACAATTTTATTTTGAATTAACACTCAAATGATTTTACTGAAATCTCTTGATGGAAGTTCATTTTAAATAATAATTAAATAAAACAATGTTTTTTAACTACTTCCAATTTTGTCTTTATTTCGACAGCTACCGATTTTGCCAGGCTGTCGATGCCAGCGAGCCTGGTGAAACCGATTGCTGTCGAAATAAAGACAAAAGTGGAATTAGTAAAAAAAAACATCGTTTTATTTAATTATTAATTAAAACACTGTTTTTTCCACATTTGAGTTTATTTTTTTCTACATGTTTCGAAGGCTTTGCAACTTCATCATCGGGAGAACGGTATAAACTAACCAAAATAATTACAAAATAAATGCAAGAACCTAGGAATATATATAACATGTGTTAGATAACTTAAGAAGAGTACCAGGGACATATCATTACAAAGATAGATGGGTTAAAAATCTTTATATTGGTATGTCCCTGGTCCTTTGGCTATGTTAACTAACACATGTCATGTGTTTCTAGATTCTTGCATTCATATTGCAATAATTTTGGTTAGTTTATTCGTTCTCCCTTAAGTGTCGAAACATGTCGAACAATAAACTAAAAAGTGGAAAAACATTGTTTTAATTCATAAAAAATTCGTCATTATGGAATTGCACAGTGTTAACGCCTCAAGTTTATCTAAAATTACTAATTTACATAAAACTTTATGTATATTCTGTACCATTGTTTGAAAAATCAGTTCTTATTTTGTTGTTTTTTACCTGTAAAAGATTTCAATGCCACGTCCAATGATGTTGAATCTTGTTGCCACTCAACATATTGCAATAAAATGTCTGCATCTTTTCGTCGTGACCTTTTTTTTGCGAGTCCTCCAGATCTGCATTTTTCCTACTGTCTTCGCGTTTGCTGTCATTTTTATTGGCGATATTGATTATTGCCGATTGATATGATAGGCCAGTTAATCCGATGACCAGTTAATCTTAGGTCGGTTAAGAGTGGTTCTACTGTACCATTAATTTATAATCCTTGGTGTTAGTATTTTTATATATAAAAAAAAAGAGGTGAGACATTAAATATATAAGCTTTTAGAGACCATCTGAAAACTATGTTGTTTATTTTCTGATTATTTGTTTTTAACCGTCGCGTTGCCATGTGGTCAATTGAGTTTCCACTGCCAATTTAAAGTTGATTTTCTTAAAACCTATGGACCCTAATATTATAAAAAAATTGTAATCCTCCATTGAAGTGTTCTCAATATTTCGTAATAAAAAAAAAAGCAAAAAATTACTTCCTTCATCCCAAAAAAAAAAATTTTCTAAGACTGCCCTCACCTTCATTCGTGTTAAGGTAGAATTTGTTTTGCTAATATTTACAACTTTATCAAAAGTGACAAATACTTACTCGCTGTTTTGAACGTATTATAAATTATATCTTTGGCCTTTTCAATAGGTACGTAATAATACCGACTGTGGATGGAAACGCAGCACGCAACTTAATAATATCAGAACTGTGAAAATATTAACACTTTACCAAAAAGGACAAATATTAATACGTACTCGTTGTCTTGAACGTACTATACATTTTGCCTAGGTGCCTTTATCATACGTAAAATCTCGTAAAGTCTCGCCCCGCCGGCCGCGGCGCGGGAGACAAGTTTATACTTGGTGTCCAGTTGCTCGTATGCTGTGACGCATTCCATATCAGAAATCGCATGGTTCCAGAAAAAAATTAATAATGATATGTTTTTCAAATAATCCATGTATGTTATAGATATCGATCTATTCCTAATAAAATTCCCTACAAGATGACATAAATTAAATTTTGATTCATCGAGTCATATGCTTGATATTTAGATAAAGTTAGCGGTAAACTGAATTTACCACATGGGAGCGAGCGTTTTGTTTTGAACACGGTACGTTAAGGGTTAAACTATGCCGTTTCGTAAAATTGTTTACCCCAAGGACGCATTAGAAAAAGACCAAACACTAGTCTTCAATTGTTTCTTAAATCTAACATTGCTATCCTCGTACTTAATATTAACAGGGCGATTATTCCACGTCAATGGACCTGCGGTGCAGTTTGTTATATATAATTTACCATTTGCGTCCCATTGTGTTGTATCAGAAAATGACGCAGTGGAGCCGGCAGCTCTGGGATCTCACATACCCGGCCACGTCCATGTTCACGGGCCGCCACTTCAACATGACCATACGCAGCACCTTCGAGGATACGCACATCGAAGATCTGTGGCTGCCCTACTTCACCGTGACCACAGACATCTCGGCCAGCTGCATGCGTGTCCATCGTCACGGTACGTCACTCATACTAATTATACATCAAATTTTATTAACCATATTTTAACTAAAAGATCCATCTATCATCACAAGTAATATGAGCGTACAATCCGAACTATGAAATAGTCTATTCAAGCTTACTAAATGTGGCCAAAAATAAATAGAATTTTTTTAGTGTTTTGTATTGTTAATTTATATCTTAATACAGTGTACATATTAAAAAAAAAAGGTTTTGATTTATTTTAAACTTATTTTTATATTTTTTTGTGAATGTATACTTGTATACGAATACTGGATTTCACCCATTGCGGGTTATCAATTCATGATTTAATTGTATCTCAATAGAGACGAAGATGCAAATTGGAAACTGAATATGGTTGATCAAGGTGTTTACAGGACTTATGACCTGTCATTGGTTGGGTTAAGCGCACGCTTTATGTAATTACAACATTCCCAATTCCACCTGTGTTATGACCATGTCTGACAATTTTTGGAAGTTGTATATATGTTAAAGTCCTACACCAGATTTCACATGTCAGTTTCAATGTGCCATCTATGAAGATTTTGATTACATATGTTAATCTTTTTAAGATTACTCTATGTATAATCTACATACTAAAGCCATCTATGGAGATTTATGTTTATTGAGCATTAAGTAGAACATCTTTTTAACACAATGTGAATGGCTACCCCGCCATTTAGCGCATTGTTAGAAGCCGCCTGGAGATGTCACTCCCATCCATATGCCAAACATTAGACCAGATATGATTACAATATTTTTTTGTGAATGTATACTTATACTTGTATACGAATACTGGATTTCACCCAACTGACTTTCGGCTTTAACGGACATTCCCTTCACCCAATTAGTTCATTATATCGAGGTTTTACTGTATTTGTAATAAAAGACATACAATTTTCGCCAGTAATTTTACATATTTTTTACGAATTGGATTGGACGCTTAAATTTACTTGTATTGTGGATTTTATAAAGAATCTCAGATATACCTTGTTTCAATTGGATATTATTATTTATGTTTATATGATTTTTAATTATTTAAAAAAAAACATGATATTATTGCAGATATTGAAGAGGTAATTTGTCTATGAAAATATTTTTTTATGGTCATCCTCATAAAATATCATATTTAACATCATAGAGGAATATGTTTTTTGAGATCTATAGAAAATCTGTGTAACTCGTCTTCCTGGACCGATGTTTCGGAGATCGTTGCGGTCTCCATCTTCAGGATCTGAATTTACAAAGATCACAAAAAATATATTGCTACTAACCGTGAAAATCTATGCGATTATCATAGAGGAAATCTAATTCATTCGCATAGATAAAATGTTAATAAATTAATTATGCTTTTTAAAATGGCATATTTCGTTGGGTGAATTTTCGAATTGCCTCATTTTATTTATCATATCATACCTTCGGTAAGACAAGGACACAATTGCGCATTTTGTAATTTTTCATTAGAGACATTTTAAGACTTTTGAAGAATAATATTGTGTTATTCTGACTATATTAATCATACACTATCGCCCTCTGGCAAAATGAGACTGAACTTAATGAGCGACTTTGTTCCTCCAGATAAAGGGATGTTTTTAAAATACATTGGCATACTTCACTCATTTTGACAATTTTTAACAATTATGCCTTTGTCTTACCGAAGGTGCGATATATTCCAAACCCCTTTTGAAAAGTAGGTACCACTAATTTTGAAGCATCCTATATTCTATATATGGTGAAAATAAACTGCTTTGTATAAAAGGGAAATGTGGTTTATTATAATTCTAACAAAATGTATTTTTTTATTATATAAACAAAACTATTTTTTAAACCTTTTGATAAAATACCATAGACACAAGTTGTGTCTAAACCATAAATAATTTCCACTTATTTTTGGAATGACATTAGTAAAAAAGAAGTGTTCCAAACAAATTAACACAATTAGAAAATTCTTTAGCATATCTGCATACTGTTGTCATGTTTAAAATTTGGAATCCTTTTGTGTTTTATATATTGAATTAGTAATATGAAGGTTATATTAATTGTCCAGTGTATTTTGATTTCAATTTCCCTTTTAATACAACCTAAATTATTATATTTTTGTGTTCATTGTTGTATTTTCAAATCATGTGAATTGTGAGGATATCCGACTATCAAAATGATAACACCACTGCATTTTGTTTTAACCACAAATTACTTTACATTCATTGGCAATGGGTTTAAACCGTCCATATCATATTACTTACACGATAAGACGAGAGTATTTCAATTGGTTTACTAATAAATAAACAATAGTTAAAACAAGAATACAGTCAAACTTGGTTATTATGAGGAAGATGGGACTGACTGGATTTCCACGTTATAAGCATTACTCGTTATAACAGAGAATATGTATCTTTAAATGCTTACAAACATACCCATCGCATGAAGATATGAAGTATCCGAAGCGGTCACACAACACAAAAAGTTATAATTAAAACACAAATACACGTTTAGAAATTATTTACACCATCGTCAAATCAAACTGATTATAATCAATCTAATCATTCCCATAGTCCCATTCTAGCAATGTTTCCCAATGAAAATAATTTTAACTATTCCCATAAAAATAAAAAATAAAATTTGAACTCCCCTGTCCGCCACTAAAATCTCCCCCACTCTTTCTCCCCTCCACAGTATATTTATTTCTTCACAGGTTGTTCTGTGATTTTATATTTAGTTTACTCTCTCACCCTGACGAAGCTCCGGCAGGAGCGAAACCGTTTAATGTTACCAAATAATGTGGTGTTAACCTTTCCCTTATGGTGCTAAAATAAAAACGCGCGTTCCTGTGTTGGGTAGTCAGTACCCAATCAAAAATTAGCAATTTTAAATCGGAAAAATAAAAACATTCATATCTAATCCCCTTAATGAATTATAATTGAATTAAAAAATTATAATAATTTAGATTTATTTTCTAAAAACATTTAAAAAAACATCTGGCAACGCTCACGGGACGGGCATAGGTCCACTCTGGTTGCGAGCCCGAGAGCTACTGCCGCGAGCGAGCTCGCGCTTCCACAGTGAAGTATGCAAGAGTGAGATGCGAATATAGTGTCGGCGCACTCAGCGCTACGAATTTTGTTTCCGATGTTCACAAAATACCTAATAAATTTTGATTATTATTAATATTATTTTTTTAATCAATGAGTAAATATATTATGGAGGAATGCCTAAAATCTTACCGTTGTATTTATTATATTTATAGAGATATTGATGGTTATTAGAAGCAACGTGTAGAAGATACCCATTACAGGGAAGGGAGGGTTAATACAAATGTCTAAAAGTCCATTATTATTTTATAAAACAATTTGACGTTATTCTTTGATTGGTATGCCAAAGAAGTAGCTCATTACAAAATGGAGTATAGAGAAAAATTATAAACTAAAATGTCAACGAATGTTTCCTCGCGACATCCAAGATCTTGATAATTCCGTGATAGTAATAACCGAGTTCGACTGTATTTAATAAAACTGTTTGGACAGCCATTTTGTTAATCCTTTGTCAATAGATGTCATCAATTAATTATTAACAATACTTGATGTGTCAGTGTAAAAATGATTATGTAAAGATAAACAAATGATAAGAGAGTATTGCTACTAGTTGAACAATAATGAAATGGTAGATAAACAAAAATTAAAACTATTTGGCAGCCATTTTGTTAATCTGTAATTTAAAAGTTTGTCAATAGATGTCATCATTAACAATGCTAAATGTGTCAGTATAAAAATGTTGATGTAAAAATCTAGTAATCGTTGAATGTTTGTTTTGATGTCGTATATCCTTTCATTTCAATTATTGTGAACAGTGAGACAAGCGAGAATTACATGTCAGTGTTTTAATATTATAGGTTAAAATACTAGCTTCCCATATACAAATTAAAATGGAATGATAAGCTAATATTTTAACCTAACATTTTGACACTTTCGTTTAAATTTCACGTCACTTTGATTGCAGACTAATGTTTGTTGTTTCGGCCGTATTCTTGTGATTCGTGTTCTTTTTGTGTCCTATGGTCATATCATGAAAGAAAAAAGAAAACACTAGTCTTAATCGGCGAATCTTTTATTTAATCTATGATTTATCTATGGTGTGGGCGGAAAGCTTTATTAATAACATTTAAATGTTTTAAAATAATCATATTTTAAATAGTCTGAGTTTAGTGCTTTCTAAGACAAAACAACTGTTGTTCTTTTGTTTAGAATGCACTAAATTCAAATACTGTTATTTTTTATATCTATATATCTCTAAATATACTAAAACCAATGAACATGGTATGACAGCATTTGGTCCTCTCGGACTTTATTTTCACACGGCTGTTATTTTGGCTGTAAAATTTTAAATCCTAAATTGTTTTATTATGTTTAGAGAGCTTAAAAAATTGGATCATACAAAAAAAGAACTCTTTTATTTAATAGCTCAATAACGAGAATGATTCCTTCGGTAACGGTTAAAACTAATCCTATTTTTCATCTTGTCCATGTATTATTTTTTTAATTCGGCATTAATTCTTTTTATTTTATTTTTATACACACATTTTAATATTTTCTCCATTGAAATTAATATTCATACCCTTTTGGGAGAGGGGGGGAGGGGGCACAAGGATATAACAACATATGGTGCACTCTTTACTCATGAAATTTTGTTTCTATGGTGGAAGAATTTAAAAATAAATTGTTTTAGTATTTCCAGCGCTATGACTTTCGGGTGTCATTAATTTTTTTTAAACCAACTTGCCCCGATTCCACTCACACTAGTGGCACTTTTTTTTTTAATGTACGCATCCCCGGTTGATAAAATAAAATTCAAATTATAGAATGTGGATCGCTTGTGATTGGTTACTTCAACAAAATGGTTATCTGTTTTTTTTTTTTTTATTAGTTTGTGAAATTTTGATGTGTGTATAATAAACTCAAGGATTCTTTTTGTGTTTTTTGTTTATGACTAACAATCCGATGATGTTTTTATTTATTTAATTTTTGTATTTATGGCATGCTTTTAAAGCTCAATAAACGAGTTATGGACAATATGGAGGTGATGTCAAAGTATTATTCAATTGTATTAATCGAAATTTTTTCCTCCAATGGTTTATTGTATTATTTGAAAAATCAAAATGACAGTTATATTTATCTATAGGTTTTAAGTATTTTACTGGAGTATCTTAGATATTAGTATAAAAAAAAACCTGAGAGGGAAAAAATCTAAACAATTCATATGTCAACTATTTTAAATAGAATTCCGGAATCTTCTTAGATGTTTGATTCTTATTACCACTTTTCATAAAAGCACTGATTTATTTTAGTTGTTAGTTTGCATTTTTGCCAAAGAGATTTAATCTGTATCGAATGGGAAATTTAATTTGTACTAACTGACCGGTTTCACGCGAGGGTATCAAACATTATTTAACTTATTTTTTTCGAATGGTGGACTGCCACAATCTTCTGTTCTCTTCTTCTCTGCAAGAATATTATACAATAAAAAATAACAAGTAATATTTTTAATTGAACAATTATATGTTTCTTCTTCTTCTTTTTGTCCTGTCGTCACACCTCCGTGGTGCATAGGGCCTCAAGGAACCTTCTCCGCCCGACTCTATCGCATGCCTGATGCCTAACATTATCCCAAGTGAGGCCTGCTGCCTTAACCTCGTCCTGCAGGGCTCTTCTCCAGTTGGCTCTAGGTCTGCCTCACTTCCTCTTTCCCCCCATAGGGGACTAATCTAGTATGCCCTGAGTGATGCAGGCTGGGTTCCGTCTCAGAGTGTGACCGATCCACTGCCATTTGCGTCTAGCGACTTGGCTTTTCGCCTGCTATGGTCCAGAGAATGGCATTTGACACCGTTTGGCGCCAATAGATCTTGAATATTGAGCGAAGGCACCTATTTATAAACACCTGGAGTTTTACAATAACGTCCGCGGTAGATTTCCAAGTCTCACATCCGTACAGTAGTACGCTTTTAACGCTACTGCTGAATATTTGGAGCTTGAGCTTTCTTGAAATGATACTGGAACGCCATACAGGGTGAATCGTAGTGAAAGTTCCCCTTGCCTTATTGAGTCTGCTGGCTACATCTTCCTCCGTACCTCTTTACTATATGTTAACACATTTATAAAATATATATTTATTAATTTTTACGACATATGCTTTATTCATATTTAATATATTCATGACACATGTAAGCATTGTAGACACACACACACATGTTTAATATCCAGACTTCTAAAGTAGCCTTGATTTTAGCAATTTTTTTATGAGGAGTTTAATAATTTTTCTATTTCCTGTGCTATTTTTATATGCCTATACCATATTAGTGATCGAAAGATCTTTCTGTAATATACACTCATTACAGTTTTTTTCACGTACTAAAATTATTTTTTTTATAATTTTTGTTATGAAGAAGGTCAACGTGTGAAACCTTCTTCTTCTTCTTCTCCTTATAGACCTTTGGTCTGTTACTGAAATCAGGCTGACCTCTCTTTGGAGGTTGACTCCCAACTATCTCTCCCATCTCTTCGGCGGTCTTCCGGAAGGATGGCAGCCGGCAGGAATCTGATGCGCCACAGCGTGTGGAATTCTGGTGGGATCCATCCTCTGCACGTGCGCATTCCAGTATCTTCTGCGTTGTCTGCCCCATCTCACGACATCCTCCACCTTGCAGATCTTGCGGATAGCCGTGTTCCTCACCCTATCTCGAATAGTCCTTCCTGCTATCGTCATCAGCGTTCTCATCTCTGTCACCCGTACTTTAGCCTTCGTTCTTGTGGTATCCGATTATATATATAATTATATATTCTGACCTTACTGTCAGTTTTCATATACTGTGTGAAACCGGTAGTTAATTATACATTTTATAAATGTGTTAACATTTTACTGTTATTATGTAAAATTTTGTGTTAAAAACAAAAGTAAACAAATAATTATTTTGAAATTAAGAACACATGTGAAATTTTTCTTAGTTCAAAATTACTGGATAATTTTTCAGTCATTAAAAAATTCTGACAGCAAAAAAAATCTCTTTGGTTTTTCTAATTCATAGATTTTAACTTTCTTATAGAGCTGACCGATTTGCCTGGCTTAGATATTTGGTTGATGGAAAGCATTTTCTTATTGATGAATGGTCGAAGAAGAAAGAATTTAGATTATAAAGTCTTTGAAGCTTCTCACGGATGGTTAAAAATGATAAATATAATAGTAGTTATAAGATGTATAAGGGGTAAGTTAGTGAACAAAATTATTTGCTTCACTTTGCCACCATTTTGCAAACACTTATTAACTTTAACTATAAAATACAGGGTGAACAGTATATAAAACAGAATTGATTACATTGATTTTTTTATAAATAACTATAAATCAAAACACGGTTACCAAATTTTATTTATAATTTATACATTGTACTTCAGTTTATAATATATACTTCATTTCAATATTCGTAAAGAAATTACATTATCCATTTTTTCGTAACATTTCTGCACATAACGTAAATGACAGATAACATTCTGACAGTAGAAATGAAGTTCGTTACACATCGAATAGTAACATACTTTCACTATTCAGAGTGATAAAGCCCGGCTTCAAATCCATACAAAAAATTGTAGATATCTTCTGGTATATATCTGGCAACTCTCTTCAACTCCGCATAAAAGGTGCAGCCCATATCTCGGCAAACGACGACCTTCGTGACAGAGTGGTAAGAGCTCTGACTTCCATACCGAAGGTCCCGGGTTCGATTCCCGGCGATGGCAGTGTGATTGTCACACTGTCTTTGGTCTGGTGTAGAATTCATGTGACAATAAAATGACGATAGATTGGCTACCTATCACATGTCACGAGAATCAATATAATAGCTAAAAAAAAAAATTATACAGTAATTGGGTTCAAGCAACCTGTTGCAATCTGGTCTAGGTACTCCTGGCGAGGTCGTTCTCTGCCAATCGATTCCTCGACCATTCCCTCCAACACATCATGCAGGAAACATTTGTGTCGCAACACATGACCAATCCTTCTTGCGCACCTCTCCGCTATGATGTTCAACACGTGCCTACTCTCTTCAACTCTGCTGAGAACCTCTTCATTTGTAATGTCCCTCCATGAAACATGGGCAATTCGTCGGTAGGTTCACATCTCAAATTCCTCCAGCCTTTTGCGCTCTCTTTCGCCCAGGCACCAAGTCTCGCAGCCGTACAGTAAAACACTCCACACCAATGTTGACAGATGCTCAGGCTTAATAAGCAATAAAAAAATGGGCACAAGACTTGAAGCAGCCAGACCCCTCTGTTGTAAAACGGACCGAACTTTCCGAAACGCTCAATATTATTTTCACCGCGTTTTAATTGAATATTTTGAATAATGTTCTATTTTATTTTGTCTTTTTCTTTTTTTACTTTTCACTAATTCTGTTTCTATAAACACGGTTGGTTCACCCTGTATATTTTAAAGTAATGTCATTAACACATATAGTTTATTTTGGGTTTCACTTTTAACCAAGTGCACTTAGAGATAATTATAACAGACGCTGTTATTAACCCATCAAAAACATTCAATATGTTGATCTGCAGATTTACGTTTATAAAAAAATTATCATTAAAAAAAAACTGATAAAGTCACATTTTTATTTTTACCATTGCTTTGTAAATATATACAATTCAATTCAAAACTAATTTGGATACTTAAATATTCAACCTTAATCTCATAAGTATTTTTTTATATCTTGTAAATTTATTAAATAAAATTATCAAAGCAAATGCAAAAAATATAAGCTGTAAAATGAAGAAATTAAAATTTTACTGTCATATTGTAAAATATTCTGTTAAAAACAAAAGTAAACAGTAATAAAAATTAAAGTAGGCAACAAAAAGTATAAGCCACGAAGTAAAAACATTTAAAATTATTATTTGCAATTCTTTTAACTCTTAAAAACCTTCTTTAGAGTCCTGAGAGGGTTAAATGGTTTATATATAATTGGCGATGAGGTTCGCAACGCATCACATCGCGTCTCTCGCGGGGGCGAAAAGAGAAAGATGGAGTGCCGCATCGGTTAAAGTGTGGCAGTCCATTCTTTCTACCTACCCTTTCGGAGAGACGGCGTGATGGTTAGTAAGTTTTATTAGTTAGTTATAATAAATAATATTCCATTATCAATTCAAAAATTTTATTAATTCATAGTTCACAGTATTTTTCCAGTTTTACTTATGATTAGAGTAACGGTAAAAAAAACATTTTTATAAGGCTTTGATTTGAATCTATATATCGCACCGTGAGTGTAAAACCGACGTTAGTCCAAATATACATTTTGGAGATATGGGAGTTTAAAGATTTCATATTGCTTGGAAAAACTGTTTTTTTTTTTAATAAACCAATAATTTTCGGTTTATAGGTTTATTACTATAAACCGAAAATCATTGGTTTATTTAAAAAAAAAACAGTTTTTCCAAGCAATATGAAATCTTTAAACTCCCATATCTCCAAACTGTATATTTGCACTTACGTCCGGCTTTACACTCACGGTGCGATATTATTTTAACTATAAAAAAATTACAGAAACACATTTACATATTTAATGAAATAAAAATACAATTTAATTTCACCTTTCTCAATGTTTCATAAGCTTCAATTCGGGTTAGCAAGGTTAATTGCAAAATTCCATAGATAAAGCAATTTATATCTTGCAATTAGTGCATAGACTATTCATGAAATGACCTTAGTTTAGTGTGTCTCGTATGCATGTTCGTTGTATTTTGTATGGGCATGTTTTTTATGTTGCAAACTTGTGTTGTCATGTGATTGTTGTATTTAAATTTGTTTAGCCGCTTCTGTTTTTATATGTATCTATATTTTGAAATAGTTACAATGGAGATTTTTTATGTTTATATTAAAATTAACAGTGAGCATTATTAATTAGGTTTTGAAGCGTGGAACCGGTAAAAGAATGATGTAAGTAAAATAGTATGATTAAAATTAGACATTTGTTATAATAATAATGTAAAAAGGACCAATTATGAAGTGAATATGACAAGTGAAAAATGTATGAACAATAATTTATCTCAGAGAATGTGAAAGAATATTTATTTTCAATCAAAGTAGGGCTATGTTAAGAGCAGTGGCGGTACCTCCCATAGAAGCCCAGAAGCCCGGCTTGCGTAAGAAAATTTGAATCAAAACCCCCAAATCTAAGTAATCATGGATAAACCAACAACCCACCAAATCACCTTCCAACAATGTTCCTATCAGACGTAAGAGAAATAAAATAAAAATTGACGACCTTCGTGGCCGAGTGGCAAGTGCATTGACTGCCACCCCGAAGGTTCCGGGTTCGATTCCCGGCGAGGGCAGTGTGATTGTCACACTGTCCATGGTCTGGTGTAGAATTCACGTGACAATAAAATGGTGGTAGATTAGCCATGAGAGAAAGCTCAAGCTCCAAGTATTCAGCAGTAGCGTTAAAAGCATACTGCTGTACGGATGTGAGAGATATTGGAAGTCTACCGCGGACGTTATTGGTAAACTCCAGGTGTTTATAAATAGGTGCCTTCGCTCAATATTCAGGATCTTTTGGCCCCCAAACAGTGTCAAATGCCGTTCTCTGGACCATGGCAAGCGAAAAGCCAATTAGAGAACAAGTCGCTAGGCGCAAATGGCAGTGGATCGGTCACACTCTGAGACGGAACCCAGCCTGCATCGCTCAGGGCGCACTAGACTGGTCCCCTATGGTGGGAAAGAGAAAGCGAGGCAGACCTAGAGCCACCTGGAGAAGAACCCTGCAGGACGAGGTTAAGGCAGCAGACCTCACTTGGGATGATATTAAGCATCAGGCATGTGATAGAGTCGGGTGGAGAAGATTCCTTGAGGCCCTATGCACCATGGAGGTGTGACAGGACAAAAAGAAGAAGAAGAAGATTAGCTACCTATCACATGTCACGAGAATCACTATGATAGCTATAATAATACCCTTTACATCGATTTGGCTCATGCTGTCATGATGTAAAGAGCGATTCAACAAAATAATAATAATAATATCCACAAGAGCTGAACCTCTGTAAGCTAGAAGAGGTTTTGATTCAAAATTTCTTACGCAAGCCGGGCTTCTGGGCTTCTATGGGAGTACCGCCACTGGTTAGTGAGAAAGATATACATTTGTGAAATATGAAACACATATGAATAATGAGGCTAGAAAGAGAAACTGTATTCAGATAGAAGAACAGCAGTCACCTTATCTCGGAAACCACATCACTAGTAAAGGCATGCTTATATTATAAATATAAAAGCTATTAAATAATGGACAAGAAATGAATGTTTACAAGTTAACTTAATGTTTTAATTATAAATAATTTACTTTTTCTTATTTAAAAACTGCTATTTTATTTTATTTAACATATTTATTGCACACTTGAGTTTTTGGATGTGTTTATTTTTTGGGTATACGTGTTTATCTTGGTTTCCTATTTGATCAACGTTTCGGAGATCGTTGCAGTCAGAATATACCCAAAACACATTACTACTAACCGTGAAAATCTACGCACTTGTTTATTTGTTTTTCCAGAAAAACATTTTTGTCAGGGCTGGAAACATAACACGAGTTATATATTTTTATCCATATTCAATTGGATATAAATTAATTATTACACAGAGAAATAACACAATTTTCAATAATAATTAATTAAAACAACGTTTTTTTTAACTACTTCCATTTTTGTCTATTTCGACAGCCGACCATTCCGTCGATGCCAGCGACCCTGGCGAAACTAGTCGCTGTCGAAATAAAGACAAAAGTGGAAGTAGCTAAAAGGCATTGTTTCATTTTAAATAATAATTAAATAAAACAATGTTTTTTAACTACTTCCACTTTTGTCTTTATTTCGACAGCGACCGGTTTCGCCAGGCTCGCTGGTATCGACAGACTGGTCAGCGAGCCTGGCGAAACCAGTCACAGTGGAAGTAGTTAAAAAACATTGTAATTTTAATTAATTTTTAAAATGAACTTCCATCAAGAGATTTCAGTAAAAACATTTGATTATTTTAAACACAATTTTCTTTTAGTGAGAATTAGTTCATATTAATTTCATAAAGAATTGATGATTTAATGTTGTTTTATTAAATTCTATGAAACTTATTTATTGTTTCTTGAACAATGATGTAAAACTCCATATTAAATAATTATTGCGAATGAAAACGTCTGTTTTCTAGAAGTTTTATTATAGTCTATGGAAATGGGATGATTCGCCTTTGTAAGATGAAGTTCGCATGAACGCCACAATGTATAATAATAACTTATATTACACATAAGAACAATAACATATAATTCACATGATTCACTTTAAGAGGGTATTATTTGCAAACCTGGCAAACTCCATCATTAGATGTTTTGAGTAAATCGCAAAAAAACTGATACGCTAATAAAATGCGCTTTTTTACGATATTTATTTTTTCATCTCAACCAGTTAGTATTTTAAAAGTAATCAGCCATGAAATAATCATCATTATGTTGATAATTAAAGTAAAATAATGAATTTCATTTTGGAGTTTGCCAGCTTTGCAACACTCAAGTGTAGGTTGCCATGTTAGCAACAAACCCGATATTTTAATAGCAAAATTCTTCAAAATGAAGCTGAATCTGAAACTGAAAATCAATAAAAATTGTGTGCAAATGTATTATGAATAAGACCCAATTCATATCTCACTTTTGATTGTTGGTGGAGTTTGCCGGGTTTGCAAATAGTACCCTCATAAGAACATACATAAATAAATGAAATCATGACAATGTACAAAAACACAAGAGTTTGATTACGATGGAACAGGTAGAATGATATATAATAATATAACACGTAATAATACATAGAATTAAACTCGTAAAACATACATAATGCGTTAGAATGGCGAAACATGTCATTCTCATAATCTATAATTAAAATCGCTACGATCGTTTGTATCGAAAATTACGACGCAGCGCAAAAACGCTGCGAGTTTCAGTGTGTTTTTGGTGCTCATTAAAGAATTATTAAAATTGATTGCATTTTGTGTAAATTAGAGTGTTTTATTTGACACCATTATTTTTTCCTCTTAATTAATCAATATATGTGTAGTAATTGACACATTTTTGTAAAAATTGCTTAGCACTAAAACGGTTAAACTTCTAGAAAACAGACGTTTTCATTTGTATTCATTATTTCAATTATTTTTAATTAAACTATGAAATTGACTTTGGATGTCCCAAACTTTCTCTTATTATTTTATTAATTTTTCATTTTCTTTCTTGATTTTTTTTCATAAATAAAAATGACAGTTTAAAAGTTGGCAAATCATTCCTCTAGCCTTGAAAACTCTGTTATGTTTTTGATCCCATTAGACACGCAGCCTACATTTACCGTTTAAACATTTAAAATCAATTAAATTAAAATTGTAGCACCATATTGTTTATATAAAAATTGATGCTGAGATTTTAAATAAAAGAAATTAGTAAAATAATCTATACTGCGCTTATATATTTCTTTTTTCTATCAATTTTATGTTCCTTTGCTATATTTTGCATATATAAAAACAACAGTTTAAAAACTATGGAAATCATCCATTTTTTTAATTATCAATATTAACATATAACCCAAGACTTTGATGCTTAATAATCAATTAATTTTTTTAATGTTGCACTTGTTTTAATTTTCGGAATGTTTTTACGTATTCTTTTGTTTTTTCGTTAAAAAAATTTCTTGTGAAAAGTATTGAATTTGAATTTAAATTAGGAATATTAAAGTAATCACAATCCATATAAGTTTTCATCTTTAGCATACACTCGAGACTGAATCAAATATATTTGTATTTTGTAATATTTTTGTTGATTTTTGAGACAAAGTAGTGCCAAAATTATTTTAGTTGCCATATTAATCTGTTCACTTATATATTCGAAGAAGTTTTGCTTGGACTTGTATAGCTAATGGAGTAGAGTGCACCGAACCCCCCTTTCTAGAAAGAATAACATAACCTTACATTTAAAATTGTGTGTCATTTCGAAAACGTATAACTACTTTAAAAAAATAATCCAAAATACTAATTGCTTAAACTAAGATGTTTTGTTTTTAAGTTAGAATATGTTGGACAATGTTTAATTTGTCTGTGGTTGTGTCATATGATGTCGGCCATCTTGTTTCTGGATCTGAATTAAAATGGCAGCTCGCGTTTGGCAGGGTCACTATGGAGATACGTGCGCGCGTCCATGTCGCTCAGCGGGTACATGCCGCCCTTGTGCGACCCCACGGACGGCCATCTCCTATTGGATGGCGGTTACGTCAACAATCTGCCAGGTAAACCAATCACAAGCGAACCACGTCGCCGCACCAGTTAATCAAAACCAAGCGATACGAGGGATCCGTTTATTTCTTTTTTTGTTGTTGTTGTTACGGGTATTCGAAAGATGCACTTTTAAAAATGGAATAATAGAATTATATATATTTTTTAAATCAGCATAATATCTTACAGTGGACATAATAGTGATTTATTTATTTTTTATATTACAAATTAATTTATTATTATTAAAATCCATTGTTGATTAATTATTAATGTAATGAAATTATTGAAAGCTAAGGCATTAACACTGTGGAATTCCATAGTAATATACTTAGGAAATTAAAAATAACTTTGTTTAATCCACTAATTATAAAAAAAAAATTAAAAAACACGACATGTTTCGGAGGATACCTCCATCTTCAGGTGTAAAAATATAATAAAAACTAAACAAAGAAAAACTAATATTTAAAACGCAAAATTCAAATTTAAAAATAAATGTTTAAATTTGAATTATTGTATTGAATTTTAAATACGTTTTTGTATTAGTCTTTCGAAAGTCCGAAACATGTCGTGTTTTTTAATATTTTTTTAATAATTAGTGGATTAAACAAAGTTATTTTTAATTTCTTAAATATTATTTTGGCCGTTCCATTTTCGAAATGCGATCTTTCGAATTTGGGATCGATGTCATCGCCCTTTGTATTGAGATCCTTTTCCGAGCCAGCAGTCTTGTTGATTAGGTGAATTGTGGAGGTATTGCCGCGCTTCGATGAGCATCGCCGGTATTTTCCCCCCAATTTGTGATCCTTCCGACGGGCATCTTTTGTTAGATGGCTGTTATGTGAACAATGTGCCAGGTAAAGGACTTTTTTACTGATAAACTTTTGAACAATATGCTTTCAATTTTGCTTTTAGATTTATGTCGCATTTTTATTAAATAATGAAGAAATTAAATTCAGTTTTAAGTCGAATGGTATAAGGCCTGACCTGGAGAGGAGCCATTTCGGTTCTCTCTTTACCACTGTCCCGGTCAGTGCTCAGCAGCAGTGGCGGTACTCCCATAGAAGCCCGGCTTGCGTAAGAAATTTTTATTTTTGTCTTCTCCTTATAGACCTTTGGTCTGTTCCTGAAATCAGGCTGGTTTCTCTTGGGAGGTCGACTCCCAACTATCTCTCCATCTCTTCGGCGGTCTTCCAGGGGGAAGACAGCCGGCAGGAATCTGATGCGCCACAGCGTGTGGGATTCTGGTGGGATCCATCCTCTGCACGTGCGCATTCCAGTATCTTCTGCGTTGTCTGCCTCATCTCACGACAACCTCCACCTTGCATATCTCGCGGATGGCCGTGTTCCTCACCCTATCGCGAATAGTCCTTCCTGTTATCATCCTCAGCGTCCTCATCTCTGCACCCGTACTTTAGCCTTCGTTCTTGTGGTATCCGCTCTGGTCTCAATACTATATGTCAGTATAGGCCTTACGCAGCTTTTATATATTCTGACCTTACTGTCAGTTCTCATATACTTGTTTTTTCATATTATATCCTTGAGACAACCTGATACCGCCGAAGCCTTGTTGAATTGTCCTATTGTTTCACTAACAAGATCATTTTGACTGAGCAGATCCACTCCCAGATATCTAAACTTTGCAACCTGTTCCAGCATTCTGTCATTTGAAAATTTGAATCAAAACCCCCAAATCTAAGTAATCATGCTCCCAAATTAAACAAAACACCCACCAAATCACTTTCCAACAATGTTCCCATCAGACGTAAGAGGAATAGCCATAAGAATCTGAACTTCTGTAAGCCAGAAGACGTTTTGATTCAAAATTTCTTACGTAAGCCGGGCATCTGGACTTCTATGGGAGTACTGCCACTGCTCAGCAGACATGTTAAAAGTATTATTTAAAAAAAAAACTACGGTGAAACACACCCTTTGATAGTAACTCTTTGTATACATTTATTAATATTAAAATTTACAATGTATTCTGTGTGATTTTTAAATGTTTTTATTTTTAAATGTATTTATTTCTCGAGTCCAGCTATTCATGTTGATTATTTTTAACCCTATGAACCCTTAAAGCCCGGGTAAACCGACCTTATTTTGGGATACATTATTTTTGACTCATTAGAGATGTCATCGCAATGACGTCATAATTATGGTATCGAGTTCAGGAATAATTAGGGTTAATTATATTTTATTTAAATTTTAACGTTTTTAGTTATTGTACATAGTTTAATAAAAATAATTGTTTATTTAAAACATATAAATTTTTTATATAATTATTTTAACCCTTCGAGCGGAAAGGTTTATAACTTTTTTTAATTTACTTTGTTACAAATTCAATAATCTCAGAAGTATATTCATCTTTATCTAAAACAAATATCGCCTCTTTGCAAGAATAACGTGTTATCTCGAAAAATTTTAATATTTAAAAATGAAACAAAATACCCGTCTGAAAGAGACAACGTGACAACACAATATACCACTGTTGTTGTCTCTTTCCCTCGTAAATTCTCTCTTTTTCACTTAAAAAATACCACGTTTTTGTAGAAAATAAAGTTGAACACGGCGGATTTGATTTTCAAAATGTCACATTATTCTTGCAAAGAGGCGATATGTGCCATTCAGTTCGCAAATCGATAAACTCCATGAAACAATAAGTTGAGAAATGCAATGAAATAATGTACATTGTTTTTTAAAATTCAGTGTTTAGTAATAATGTTCAGTGTTAAAATTTTTATGTTAT
Organism: Lepidostoma basale; assembly: GCA_022606425.2. Classification (NCBI taxonomy): domain Eukaryota; kingdom Metazoa; phylum Arthropoda; class Insecta; order Trichoptera; family Lepidostomatidae; genus Lepidostoma; species Lepidostoma basale. The sequence goes on along the minus strand of JAHDVF020000596.1, from coordinate 259,518 downwards.
TTATTATAATAATATTTTTGTTACAGATTTTCCATAAAAATGAATGTTTACAGTTCTGTTATAATGTATTCTTCTTCTCCTTATTTTTGTCCTGTCACACCTCTGTGGTGCATAGGGCCTCAAGGAACCTTCTCCACCCGATTCTATTGCATGCCTGATGCCTAACATCATCCCAAGTGAGGCCTGCTGCCTTAACCTTGTCCTGCAGGGCTCTTCTCCGTGTGGCTCTAGGTCTGCCTCGCTTCCTCTTTCCCCCCACAGGGGACCAGTCCAGTGCGCCCTGAGCGATGCAGGCTAGGTTCCGTCTCGGAGTGTGACCGATCCACTGTCATTTGTATCTACTAATTGGCTTTTCGCCTGCCATGGTCCAGAGAACGGCATTTGACACTGTTTGGGGCCAATAGATCTTAAATATTGAGCAAAGGCACCTATTTATAAACACCTGGAGTTTTCCAATAACGTCCGCCGTAGATTTCCAAGTTTTACATCCGTACAGCAGTACGCTTTTAACGCTACTGCTGAATATTTGGAAATGATACTAGTACAGAAGATACAGAACAGAGTGGTCATACTTCGCTTCCGTATAGTAATGCCGGCCGGATAGCTGTTTTATAAATCTTGTCCTTATTTGCATTTTCGGATCACACAGAATTCCAGTCAACATTCGCCATTTATTCCATCCAGATATTGTTTGGTTGGTTATGGCCGCTTCAATTGATCCATCCTCTGATATTACCGATCCCAGATACTTGATAGTTTATAATAAATCATTTATTATTCAATGGCAAAAAAAAAATTGTCATTTAATGATCTTCTTCTTCTTCCTTGTTGTAGACCTATGTGGTCTGTTCTCCAGAGTGTTGCTCCTCCTGTGAGGTAGACTCTCAGCTGTCCTTCCATCTTTTAGGAGGTCTTCCACGAGGATGATTATGTAGTGCAATATAGGGGAGTCTGGTGGTGTCCATTCTTTGAACATGACCATACCAGTCCCTTTTTTGCTGTCTGCTCCATCTTATAATATCCTCAACCTCACATATCTCTCTTATTCTGGCGATCTCTCAGTGTCTTGCCTGCTATCGTCCTCAGTGTCTTCATTTCAGAAGTCCTCAAAACTTGTTTGGTCCTTACTGTGTCTGCCCTTGCTTCGACGCCATATATTATTATTTAATGGTGTTTATCTTTAATATTCAGGAAAATTATTACGAATATAAAAAGTTTTGACTATACCAAGTGCTTTGATCCTTAAATTTAAGATTTATAAAAAAGTGGAGTTAATCGATTTGTCCACTGAACGGCTCATATAATAATAAGTTATAGATCGTTTTATTTTAAACATTTTTTAAATTAAACTTTATATTTTGATTACATAAAAGATGGGTCAAAATGTCCTAGAGTACCTGTTTAGAATCGCACTAAGAAATGACGCAAACATCCCCAACCGTGAAATACTAACTATCTTACTAAACGTAACGCCGTCTCCCCCTGAAGGAGTTAGCAGAAAGAATGAAACACTACACTGTTCTTTTCTGGCATACTTCTCTCGCTTCCTCAACCTTCATGCATTGTATCATGAATGCAATTCGATTTCTTCGACTCCTCCGATTTGATCGTGCCATGTTTTTCTCGATTTTTCTATATTTCTTGTTATGTTAACATCGTTAGCATATACTTTCATTGCCTTTTTTTCTTCATTCATTCTTTCCACTTGTCGAAACCATCTTAATGACCTCTTTATTATTTTGTTCATAACAAAATTTCATTTATATCATTATCCCGATGTTGAAGATGTTAAATCTTTCGAAAGTTAAAGTCTCTGGTGACACCGGTGGGAAGAGCAGTTAGTCTGCTGAACGCGGTCTCCTCGGAGATCGACGTCTTTCATATTAGTGAAGGTACGTTCAGGAGACAATTACTCTTGACTTTAGAAAGTATCTTGTCTTCCTAATGTCGAACCATCTCTAATGCGTTCTTGGTATTATGTTGTATTTTTATAATATTTTACCTGTACTCAATAGATGCCTTAAACATTTTGCGGTTTGTAATGTCTTTTGAGTTAATAAACTGATTTGATTTGATTTGATATATTTGCATTTGACACTATCATATAAACCAAATATAATTCCTTGGTAATATGCGTGCATAGGACAAGGATAAAGACAATCTTTCAGTACATTTGGAGATAATTGCCCCATTCCTTACCACGATTCTAAAAAAGGTACTATAAAGGTGGGTCATTTAGCCCGTTTCTCTGTGTATAAAATAATGTCAGTTAGAGATTCCATTCCGTTGTATAATGTGAGATTTGTGACCAGCGGACATAATGCGTGCTTACGGAGCCCGGCACATCCTGGCCATAGACGTGGGCTCGCAGGACGACATGGACCTGACCAACTACGGGGATGACCTCTCCGGCTGGTGGCTTCTGTGGAAGAAGTGGAATCCTTTCGTTTCTCCCGTCAAGGTGCCCAACATCCCCGACATTCAGAGCAGGCTGGCGTATGTCTCCTGCGTGAGACAATTGGAGGTTAGAATCTACCTCATTTTTGTGCAAGTCATGTATACTAATTGTGTTTATTAATGGTTATTTTAAATTTGTATGTACAGTACCATCCCTTTTTTCCGGGGTCGAGTAAACTGGGATGTGGATTATCCGGGAAACTTGAGTCATTGAAAAAATATTTTTAAAAACAAAAATATACAATAATACTTATAATGCAAACAAAAACTCAAATCTGTTACAATGACATAGGGCGTTTAGTTCACATTTGTGCCACTGCCAACATATGTTTGTGGCTCTATCTTCTTTTTTCTCATGTCATGTGATAGGTAACTAATCTATCCCGTTTTTATTGTCATATGAATTGTACATTAGACCATAGACAGTGGGACAAGCACATTACTATCGCCGGGAATCAAATCCGGAACCTTGGTGTGAAAGTCATAGCTTTTGCCAACCTATTCCCACTCTCAACAATTAATTTCACATTGAATCTCCAGGAGGTGAAGGCGTCAGACTACTGCGAGTATATCCGGCCGCCCATCGACCGCTACAAGACGCTGCAGTTTGGCTCATTTGACGAGATCAAGGATGTGGGATACCAGCATGGCAAGAGCTTCTTCGAAGGCCAGCTGCGACGCGGGAACTTGCCTGTCCTGAGGCAGGAAGGGGGCCCGCACCGCGAGTCCTTGCACCATCACAGCGCCAGCGAGTTAGTCCAGAATTTATTTCATAATCAATGAAAATTAAAAAAATATATATATGAATGTATATTTAGTTAAAATCCACTAATGTTATAAGTAAGATAAGTATATAAATAAGAAATTTTGAATCAAAATCCCCAAATCTAAGAAATCGTGCCCCCGCATAAACCAACAACCCACCAAATCACCTTCCAACAATGTTCCCATCAGACGTAAGAGAAATAGTCACAAGAGCTGAACCTCTGTAAGCCAGAAGAGGTTTTGCAAGCCCGGCTTCTGGGCTTCTATGGGAGTACCGCCACTGATAGATATAGGTACCAGAAGATGGTGCCGAAATCGGTCAAAGACATAAACATCAATGGATTTTAACTAAATATACATTTTAACCCTTATAGTCCGGCTGGCTAAAATAACAGTCCGCATATATTCTCCATGTTTAACGTGTAATATCCTGTAAATTTACTACGACAGATCAAAAGTAAAAATGTGTATTATATACTATTATGTAATCTCTGTGATTTAGAGTTAAACTTTCATCCTTTTTGTACAAAGATTTAATTTAATTTAATTTTTTTGTATTGTGTGTCCCATACGAATCACGGCTCGCAGCCAATCATCACACACACACAGTTTCATAACCGCTGAGCTACGAAGTTTTGGTTTCTCTTACTGTGTCGGAATCTTTGATTTTGTGTGTGTTAACTTAGGGTGACTCTTATATTATTAGTTATCAATGGGCGATGTTTTGGTTTCATTTATAAACAACATATTTAAACCAATATATTTTCATTTCTTTTCTTTGAAACTCAAATTGAAACAAAAAAAGTCCAATTATTTTTATAAGATGTAAAAACATTTGACTACAAAATACAATTTATTTGATATTTTTATGTATTTTGTGTGAAGATTAATTTAATTATTTACAAGATTTTTCCGATGTGTCAAATTCTCGCCGGCCTTTAAGGATTAAAAATATTTTTTTATTTTTTTTTGTTTCATAATTGTTTGATTAATTGACATTAGCACCACATGTTTCAAAATGTTCTATTATTATCTAATTATTCTTTAATAATTTCTTCATAGGTACACCTTCACGGACTTGGCACAGATGGTGTGTCAGGTAGCCCCCGGGCTGCGATCCGACGAGAGCTCGTCTGAATCGGAAGATGACGGACGAGAGGTCCAGTTTGAGGGTTATGCCTCCGAACCCAATGCCGGAATACTCGACGTAAGTCCCTTATTATTCAACAATTAATTATTCATATAAGCCGTTATTTTTTAAATTGGAATAAGTACATTTTTTTCTTGTTTTGAAATATTTAAGAATTTTAAAATATTGGCAAATGTTAAACAACTTGTGTGATGTTTTTACCACTATAATTTTGTTAAACTTTAAAATGTAATAATGATTATTGTAATTGATTAACAAAATAAACATTTGTTTAGCTTCTTATATACTTAATTCTACATTCAATAATAATCTAATGTAAGAAATAAAATCAAGAGGAAAATTAAGTCCACATTTTTATACACATTGGCTACTACGAGTACACTTTACACGTTTTTTTATTGATTAATTTATAGAAGAAGTCGTGGTCCATTGAATGTTTAAATAAATATAAAATGAGGATATCAGTACGTTAGTGATGCAACGGAAGTGTCATAACGGAAACAGATGTAAAAAGTAAATTTTAGCAGAAACAGAAACGGATACGGAAGCGGAAGTGTAAATACTATGAGTAAACAAAGAAAAAAAAATACAATATTTAATGAAATTAATATTCATAATTAAGTAGTGATAACTTATATTTTATGAAAAGTAGTTTGGCCGCTTTTACACCCAACAATCTGTTCCGGTGTTCTTCATATATAAGACCAGCTCCGCTAAAAAATTGCTCACTGGCGACGCTGCTGGGAGGAGCTGATAAATATTGGTGATCTAATGGCAAAAGATTAGTATATTTGTATGAATTTAATTTTCACCGCAGTCGTTTTTCTTTTTTGTACTCCTGAAGTTGTGACTATGTCTCCAAAAATAGATTGTCATTCTCGTTATTTGTAATCGAGTCTTCTTCTTTTTCTTCGTCAGCCTTCATCGGTCCACTGCTGGACATAGGCCTCTTCCCTTCCTTTCCACTAGTCTCTATTTTCTGCCAGCTGCAGCCACATTTTCCCCCCATGGCAGCAATGTCGTCGGCCCACCTTTTTTGCGGCCTGCCTAACTTTATTATTTTCTGGGTCCATCTATCCTCACTTTGTCTCGCCACATGACCCGCCCATTGCCACTTCAGTCTCGCTAGTCGTTCCATGATGTCCGTTATTTTTGTTCGGCGTCTAATCTCCTCATTTCTGATTTTATCTCGTAGACCAGTGATTCCCAAAGTGGTCTATATAGATCCCCAGGGGACCACGATAACTTGCAGGGGGTCTACCGACAGTTGCAAAAAAACTTGGGGGTCCATGAGATGGTTCAAGTAAATTGAAACCGAATATTGAAACCCAAAACGAATATAATAGAATTCGGCAGCGACCATTTTTTTTCAATCAATTCGAAAAATCAATTAGGAAAGCAGGGAGTCTACACGAATTAGAAAAAAATTGCAAGGGGTCTACAGGACAAAAAGTTTGGGAACCTCTGTCGTAGACTGACGCCGAGCATATGTCTTTCCATGGAACGCTGCGTGACTCTTAATCTCTCTACATTTCTCTTGGTGAGGGTCATAGTCTCCATCCCATAAGTCACCACCGGCAGTATGCATGAATCATAGACTTTTCTCTTTAGACATATTGGAGTTTCTTTGTTTTCAAAGACGTGTTGACGTGAAAGATCGAGTCTTGCTGGTCTTAATTCATATTAAACGTGGATTCTTCAAAATTCCGTTATAAAAGTTGCGGAAACAGAAATTGAAACGAATGTCAAAAAACGTACAGAACTTACAGAAGTAGAAACAGAGGTCTGTTGCATCACTACAATACATTACCAAAATAACTATTAACTCATTTTTCCGTGGACTTAAAATAATGGCTCGTTATCAGTTGAGTTATATAGAAAGTGTTGGCCTCTTGCAGCAAATGGGGTCCAGTATGGAGAACTCTTGGATGAGCGACACGGAGCTCCCCGGCACCTACTAACCTCACTTTAACCATCATTCTTCATGATGATATTTTTGTACGGTATTATTCTTTCTTTCGGTGGTGGGGACATCTATGTTATGTACATGTATGTGTGTCTTAACCTGCTCACTAACACTGCTTGCTTTTTTGCTGTTTAACTTGTTCATAACAATTACTAATTATATATATATTGTAATAATCATAATATAATAATCATAATAATAATTTGGATTTACTTTGGGAAGTGTTGTTTTTTTTTTAGAGGTTTGGTTTTCAAACTGGCCGCATTGTTTCTACAGACTGTCGATTTGACAGTTGACAGTTGATTTGTAGTCAGTACGTTTTGCCATTTCACCTAGTTGCTCGATAAAGTTGTCAAATATTGGACTTCACGATTGCACTTCATTCGAGCTAGCCGTGGCGCTCATATGACGGAATTATATTTAAACAATAATGGCATAAAATTATCTATTAAATAAAGCCAATATCATAGACATTAACATTTTTTTAATGTGTTTTTTTTTTTCATTTTGAATTTGTATACCTCTAAAAAAAACACCCTTATACACATTGTTATAAAAAGGGTAAAAACCAAACCTCTAAAAAAAACACCCTATACAAGCAGCGTGATGCGTAGGAAAGCGTGGCATGACCAAATTAATCAAAAACTAAAATGCGGCCACATTGGAAGTCAGAAGAATCGAAGAGCGTGCATGTTAAGATGCATAATCTAGTATGGCAACTTTAAACTTATTTTCTTCTGAAGTCATGGCAGGTCCCTTTGGCGATCACTACAACAAAAGCATCTCTGTCCTACGCTACTTAGAACAGGTATCAAACGAAACACTTCTCATTCCTGTCAAATCTTTTATATTCCGCAACCAGGACAACTGCCTTCTGCCAACTCCCCACCGTCCCTCTAGCTTGCCCCGGATTATCAGCTGAAGATGATGGCATTTTTCTCCTCTTAGCACATGACACAAATATGAGACCTTTCTAATTTTTACACTCGACAATACCTTTCTATTGGCTCCGGGCTCTTTGCAGTACATCTGCATAACTCACCTTATCCGATCCACGGTATACAGAGCATTCTGCGGTATATCCACATCTCAAATGCCTCCAACCAGCTCATCAGATTCAGTTTCAGAGTCCAAGTTTCACAACCATATTGTAAAACAGACCATACGAGTATATGGCATTTTAACTTATAGAAATGGTCAGGAAGACTTTGGTTTCTAGGAGATAACAAACACACCAGAAGGAAATGAAAAAACTCCAAAGTTAATCCATCCTATTCTTTGATGCTGTATAATCATTGTGTATAATATTTTTAAATATAACAACTAACAAATCGCACGCTTAATAGTAAACTGACCGATTATGGTTTAGGTCACAATTGAGTTAACATTAGACAGAGGCTTGTGTTAACGCTATCCATCTATTTTTCACAATGTTAACGCTATCCATTCGTACGTGTTTTTCGACTGTTTTTGTTAAAACACCGACTCATGTCAGATTGAGCAAAACTTGCTTTTTTGAGTTAAGCCAGTGTTCTATTAAGCGTGCGAAATGCAAATGTCTTCTTCTATTATATAATAATTTGACTAATTTTTGTATCACTAATTTTCCTCGTAAAAAAAATTAATACCACACGATTCTCAAAAAACTTAAGCAACTCATTTGTTTTCAAAAGACTACATAAAAATTATACATACATATTTATGAGTAAATTAATTAATAATTTATTTTACTTTGATTAATTATTTTTTTAAATACTAATTATATCTGCGTATCTAAAAAAAACCATCTAAAGGAATGTGTACATAAAAAAGTTGATAAAGCCTTAGCAAGTTGAAATATGTCAATCCCATAAAATATAATTCAACTTCTTGAAAACATATACACTCTCGATTTTCCTGGGTCGGGTTAACCGGGAAGCAGATTATCCGGGAAACTTGAGTCATTGAAAAAATATTTTATAAAAAGAAAAATATTTCACAACACTACTTATAATCTGTCACAATGACATTGGGCGTTTAGTTCACATTTGCGCCACCGTCAACATACGTTTGTGGCTCTCTATAGGCTTAATAAATTTTTCACAATTTCACTCACCAATGTCTTGTGAAAATAAAAGTGTTACCATAATGTCAGATTGGTCTTTAAAATATTATCCATAGCTGATGTATTATGTATCATCTGTTTCCAGGATACTCTGATGGAGAGGCGGCACGGTGGGTCTCTCTCATACTCCGAGACGGAGCTGGACTCCGAAACGGAGATGTTCCACTCGCAGAAACTAAAGAGGTGAACTGCAAAGTGAAGACTGTATAGAAATTATACCCATAACTTTGTATATAAACAAAACTCACTCTTATTTTATTAAAACTTAGCCAATTTTATCTAGTTATTTATGAGTTAGCTATAGTAAATAATTCCATACCTATATGGCAAAAGCACATATGCAGATTAATTGAGCCAAAGCGCAGCCCCGCACAAATTTCAGAGGTCGGGCTTTTGCAGTGGCAGGTCCATCCGCCTGGAATATGCTTCCTGCACGCCTCAGATCTATTAACCCTTACCACTCCATTTTTAATTGATAGGTAGTTACAAAAAAAATCGTTAAAAATTCATTTGTAATGATTTGTTCTTCACATAAAAAACAATTTACAAGAAACATTATGGGCTACTTGTAGTTTTGCATAGTATGGTATTTTTTAAAACAATCTCCAGGAAAGAGACCAGGTTTTCTGGAACAGGTCTCACATAACCACACTGTTTCCCGTCTTCCCCCTTGAATCTTTCCGTTACTGCACACAGTACAGTCTTTAGAACCTTTGTCCAGTTTCGCAATGAAGCGGGGCTTGTACTCTAATCGCTCCTCTGCATGATGCATTACGCGAATTTCCCGCCATTTTAGGTTATGTGAATTTGTAAGAATTATTTTATAGTTTAAAGAAAGTCCCAGAAATCTGTTTATGAAATTAGGATAGTGTTGTATTTTTTTATAACACGTTTATTTAAAAAGTTAATAAATAATTTGTAGAGTTATTAAGCTTTTTAATGGCATATAGGGTTTTGGCAGACTTTTTTGCCATGTTTGTCCAAAATCTATAAGCTTTTATCATAATATGTAATTTATGTTTATTGAAATATTGTTATTAAAATCTCGAAATTTAAAAAAACTTACATGTGTGCTTTTGCCAAATAGGTACGAAGTTGATTGTGAGGGTGAATATGATGTAATTAATGTATGCATATGGATTATGTAAAACAGCAAACAGCCAATGGCTTTGTAATATAAAATAAATATTCTACTGAAAATAATATGATAGAGAAATCCATATTTAAAAATATATATTATTTCTTCCGCAATTTTATTTTATGACCAAAATTGTGTCAGCTTTTTGACCCCTATAGTGCAGCTGGCTATATTAGCAGTCAAAAAAAATGATATCAAACTGCGGCAGACTGCATTTGCAGCTCATATTTGAAAAACGAATCATCACGCTATCTTCCAAAGGGGCAGGCAGAAATAATAGACTGTTGGACAATGGACACACTGTTCTTTCCTTTCCTAAAAAGTTGTAAGTGGAAAGAGAAATCAAGGACGATCGAGCAAATCTTGGCATGAACAAATTAATAAATTTTAGATAAACTTAAGGCGTTAACACTGTGGAATTCCATATTGACGAATTTTTATGAATTAAAACACCTTTTTTCCACTTTTGAGTTTATTTTCCTCGACATATTTCGAAGGCTTACACCTTCATCGTCGGGAGAACAATATAAACTTTATAAACTGGATATAAGATATAAACAGTTTATATCGTTCTCCCGATGATGAAGGCCTTCGAAACATGTCGAGAAAAATAAACTCAAAAGTGGAAAAAAAAGTGTTTAAATTCATAAAAATTCGACAAATTAATAAATAATTAAAAGACGGCTACATTAGAAATCGCAAAAATCAAAGAGCATGCTTGTTACGATGTATGAATGTAGAGGAAGCTCAATGGCATGTCAGGACAGAGCAGTATGACGGTCCATCATTACTCTCCTCTTTCGTGGAAACGGCGTGATGTTTCGTTGGTTAGTCAATTGCAATATGCACGCAAAGGGGCATCCAAATATATTGTTCCCAAAAAAATATATATATATATATATCAAAATTTCAGTAATTAGTATTATAGATATAAATAATTTTAATTATAGCTACACTCGGTCATAAAAAGGGTTTTAAAAAAAACAATACTTTAGTATTTTAGTCTATGGAATATCATGGTTTCCTATCTGTCACTCAAAATGATCTCCATGACTTCCATTTATTGTAAATAATAAATTAATACTTGATTTAACCAAAGGTTAAGTAAATAATATTTTAATTATTTCCAGCACAATTAATTGGCACATCTTACCATCGATTTGTTTAATTACCTACTTAGTTTTTAAATTATAAATTATTATCATAACCAAAGACAATTTTTTTATATAAATGGTGACAGGGGCAGTGCCATCTTGACATTATATTATATACGTTATTACGTCAAGATGGCACTGACAGGGGTGTCACTATCCCTGTTTTAAATGGCTTTTGAGAAAATATAAATAATACTTTTAAAAAAGTGTATTTACTTATGTACGCATGTAAGAAGTAAAACTTCTTTGGCGTAACAAATCAAAAATAACTCCTTTTATCCCGTGTGCCAACACTCTACGTTTGTTGAAAGGACGATAAAATAATATAAATATTATAGTACTAATATATTTGGTACAGATTCTTTCTTGTTATTAAATAGTTTTTTCAATTAATATTGCACTAAATATTTGAAATTACCCCACTAAAATGTGACAATTTGTTAGTACTATTTTACTCTTTTTACGACTAACTTCATTCATGTCTCGTTTCATGACATGTTTTTGCAATTTGTGAGTTGGCGCGCGTGAAATGTACGGCCATTATTTATCATTGATGGTCAATTTCATCGTGTCTCTCAATTTTACCCTCTGCTAAACGTGCCAATAGAAATATAACTTCAGTAATATTTTATTTATTGTAAAAAAAAAAAAAAATTGACATTTAATTAGCTTCTTATCAATTCAAGTTATTTTATTATAGAAATTATATTTTTTTTCATCGTTTTGTATTGTATTTCTTTGTGTAGAATTTTTATTTTTATTTTCATATTTCGATGTATTGACAATATAAATATATTTTGTACAAACAATAACTCTTTGAAAGTGTGCTTTTAGCTTATTTTGATTTGGCTCAGGATGTTTTTAAGAGGTGTATTGTCTATGATCTGCAGGCAGAGAAATATTAATAATTATAGATTTACCGGTAAAGTACTCCATTCTCTGTGGTTATTTAATTTTACCAAGTAAGAATAGAATGTATTGCTTTTGTTTATCACTTTGACAGATGAGTTTTTGTTTTAAATTATTTTTTTATTGAGGAGAGGAATCTTAAATTTCTCAGTTCTAGTATATACGAAGTCACTACTTAATTATTTTTGTATTGTTTAGAGATTTTATAGAATTATCCGATTAATACCATGACATGAATGGCGGAGCTGAATACACATTTTTTGTTTGGCTGTGTTTAGCTTTAGTATTAGGAAAAATGTTATTTGTATAACACATTGAGATATTTATTGTATGATAACTCTAAAAATATATAAAGATATATTTGAAGTTATTTTTATACAAGATAAAACAATAATTGTAAATATTGTATCATAAAACAGCCTTGTATATGAAAAAACAAACTCTTATATTAAAATCTCATTTCGTTTATAAATGAAAGAAAAAAGATTATTTTTTTGTAGTGTTATTGTCGATTTGTTTTCATAAAATGTTTCATTAATGTTACTAGCACAGTGAATTATTCTGTCATGGCAAAACAAGTACTGTCTTAAAATTGTATATCATATTGTATAAAGAATATTTTTAGTGCCATTTAAAAATTCTATTCAAAAAGAAATTCTATTGAAGAATTTTTCAAATGCTGTACATATTCCAGAGATGTTACATCGCTTGTTTCTGCAGCAATCCTCGCAGTTCCGATTTTAATATACTGTGCATAAAGTGCCATCTATCATTTACTGAAGAAACTACTACATTTTAAAAAAATATTAGTGGTTTTTGACCCTTCATTTCAATTTAAACAAAAACAATATTTATTAGTTATCTTAAAATAGAATTTGGGAAAATTATTTATTTATTAATCATTTACCAAATACATGGTTTTAATACCTCACAACTGGGGTAACCCGTTTTAAGGGAGACAAAATAATTCAAATTAAATTATATATTTTGTTTATTTATATATTTTAAAAGAACATTTTTTTAATCAAAATGTGTCTAATAATCTGGTAGTAATCGAAGCAGGTCACTGTCAACCAAATGATAAAGTATTTTTGCTTGTAAACTAGCGCCACTAGTGACAGCTTGTGTACCAATAGGGTAGGGTACAACAAGAATATGTATGAAATTCAAATATTCTATAAAAATATTAGATTTTCCGTTTGTAACAAATTTGCTACATTATGAAATGAAGGGTTAAATGGATGCAGAACCACTTTGTAAAAAAATCGCACGCTTAATAGTAAACTGACCAATTATGGTTTAGGTCATAATTGAGTTAACATTAGACAGAGACTTGTGTTAACGCTATCCATCTATTTTCCACAATGTTAACACTATCCATTCGTAGTACGATAATCGTTCACAGTGTTAACGCTATCCATTTGTACGTGTTTTTCGACTGTTTTTGTTAAAACACCGACTCATGTCAGATTGAGCAAAACTTGCTTTTTTTAGTTAAGCCAGTGTGTTCTATTAAGCGTGCGATATGTTATGCTAATTAATATAATTAATTGTAATTTAGTTGGGTTTTTTTTGCTAGTCGTTTGTTTTATCAAATTAAATGTTTAGCTAAATTTTCATGATATTGTTAAATTCTCATGGTGAATTCAGTATTTATGTTTTAAGTGTTACCATCCTAGGATATATTTTACCTATTTTATTATAATAACTGAAGCATTGTGATATATTCTTATATACATTCAGTTCCTTTACGTATGTAAAAACTACTGGAGACCTAAAGTGACAAATTGAAATGTCCAATTGAACATTTTTTTTATGTATTCAGTTCAGTTGTGAAGCGGTAAGCAGAAACAACGGACCACCACACCATTCTTTGTTGCTATACTTCTCTCGTCATGTACGCACAGCGAATTCTCTGACTCCTCGCGTGGCCAATGTTTAATATTTGATTGATTTGATCGTGCCACGTTTTCCTCTGTCTTCCTCCTATACCTTGATCAGTTTATATTGTTAACATGTACTTTTTAAAACTAACTAACTAACGAAAGAAAGAATGGACTGCCACACTTTAACCGATGCAGCACTCCATCCTTATCTTTTCGCCCCGCAAGAGATGCGGTGTGATGGATTGTGAACCACATCGCCACCAATAGGCATCTCCCATATAATTTTTTTTATGTATCCAAACTATGGGTCAAAACAAAAAAAAACATACTTAAATAATTGACATCGGTATCCAAAAAAACAATTTTTATTTATTGACAATAAGAAAATATCAAATATGGTAGTATTTTCATGATATTGAATTTAATTAATTTTGTTATGAAAAATAATTCAGGAAACTCGATTTTTCAATATGGCAATATTCCCATTGACAGTTTTAAATCAATTCCTTCGTCGTATCCCGACTAGATTACTGCAATGGTGTCTACGCCAACATCCCCAAGCAGCAAATAAATAAACTCCAGTCTACATTCAATGCAGCAGCAAGACTGATAAGGGGTGTGCCAAAGAGTTGTCATATAACACAGCATCTTAAGGAGCTCCACTGGCTGAAATGTCCAGAAAGGATACAATACAAGCTCTGCTGGACGGTGTATAAGGCGTTGCATGGAATGGCACCAGCTTATATATCTGAACTCTGCATCAACGAGAACCTGAATGCTAGACAGTCTACATTGCGATCAGCTAAGTCTTCTGCGATCGGTAGATTGACTGTGCCAAAACGCTGTCCAAGCACAAACTTTGGCGACCGAGCCTTCGCGGTAGCCGGCCCTTCAGCCTGGAACAGTCTTCCAGCAGACCTTAAGTGCATTGAGAATCAGAGTTTAGATCGAGACTCAAAACGCACCTTTTCAAATTATTATTTCCTGACAGGAAGGGCTGATCGATTTTGTTGGGTGCAGCCCTCATACTAAATATGTTTATATATATTTTTTATCATTATTATTATTATTATTATTATCTAGTTGATAAAACGGAGCATCTTCTACAGCGCCCTTGAGATGAGCAATTCATAAAAATGGCGCTCTATAAATTATCCGATTTATTATTATTATAATAATAACCTCATTGTAGTTGGCAACTCTATAGAAAAGTTGGAAGCACTTTATTTTGTGCAGTTAGCTTAACTTGTCAACTTTACATGGATACCAACATCCATTGTTAGCAATACAAACTACAAGATTAAGTACTTACCTCATAGCCACTATAAAATCTTGTTAGCCAGCCTTGTTGAAATCTTTAATGCCTATTCAACCCCCCTGCTTGGGTAAGAAATACCCTAAACTGTGTAGATTATTTAAAAAATATTATTTTGTGTCACTTGCAGTTGTAAAAATATATAAATATTGTTTGGGAGGGTTAATGATATTTTATAAAAATGATTTTTCATTTTTGGTCTCCAGTTTAGTTACTAAGGCCTCGGACCAGAATAGAGTATACTTGGCAAAAGCTTGGTGCCTCACCCATAGCGGATTAAGTCAAAGAGATTAAAAAACTTTCACCAGATGAGATTGTCTTAAGCCCGAGTCTTACACAAAATAATCTTGGGTAAGACAGTCCCCAGAGGATAGAGGGTGATACAGGGTCAAGCGACCAGCTTTTGGGGCGGGTCTGTACTCTTTATAACCTCTATTCGGGGTTGGTACATGATGTTCACAAATGTCTGGACATGTGTTTTCTTTGTTTTGTACGTTCAAATGTGAGGATGTAAATATTTATAAAAAAAATAAAAGTTTTGTAAAGCGAATTGTTTTCATTTTTATTTATTATAAAACATAATTATATCAGTTTATAATTAAGTCTGCTCTTCGAATCCCAACGGTCCAGAGGGGTAGAGGACAACATTTGGCGATGTGGAGGTCATCTGTCGAGGCTACTCTCAAGAAATGTGGACACGACAGAGAGCTGGCCCAAGACAGCATCATGGAGAAATCATGTTAGGAGGGCCTGACGCCACTTAAGTGGTAAATGCCAAAGAGGAAGATAATTATCAGCGGCGGTCCTCCCATAGAAGCAAAAAATTTTAATCAAACCCCCCAAATCTAAGTAATCATGCCCCCGCAAAACGCGACAACCCACCAAATCACCTTCCAAAAATGTCCTAAGCCAGAAGAGGTTTTGATTCAAAATTTCTTACGCAAGCCGGGCTTCTGTACTTCTATGGGAGTACCGCCACTGATAATTATATAAACTTTTTTAAATGAATGCACAGGGTGCATCAGCAAAATCCAGAGAGAATTAAATATAAAATTCCCGCCATATTGTTCCTTCTTCCCTCAGAGGAAGGAACAATGTATGTAACAGATAATGAACACAAATGAAAAGTTTCTAGAAAACAGATGTTTTAATTTGTATTAATTATTTAACATGGGTTTTTTTACATCATTGTTCAAAAAACAATAAATAATATGGCAGATAACCGTGTCTGAAAAAGGTCAGGCAGACTTACCAAGAAGTCATTTAGTTCAATGTACATGTATGACTACCTTCCGGAACAAACAAGATAAATTCATAAGTGGATAAACAGTGGTAAGATTCATAAAATATCTTAACTATTACAAAGTAATAACTTACTATTTAAATTTGTTATATATCTGTCAAAATTAATACCAGTGAGAAAACCTAGAGAGTGAAATGCTGATTCAAGAGATGCAGAATTCAAATTTAAATGGATCCTTTAAAATTAATTATCTGTTATCATACAAAAATATTACTTATATTTCATACTTTTATAAAATAATTACTTAAATCAAATTAACAATTTCTAAAACTCATAATTAACCTTAATAACCTAAAAATATTGTATTGAGTTTTTAAAAAAACGTGAAATTGATGAAAACATATTAATATTTATGATTTTTAAGTTTTATTATATTAAGGGTGATGTCGTCAGCTTACTATACTAACAAGGATACTAAACAATGTGCTCTAAAAATATAACGAAACCTCTAGAAAACAGATGTTTGTATCAAGATTAAATAGTAACCTTAAAATTTCATCATTTATACACAGAAGAAGGGAAGTCTGTTTTCCCGAAACATGTCTGTATACGATGTAAATAAGTGTTGTGATAATACAAAGTTATCAACAAGTTGTTCTAATGTGAATACACAACACAAAATCATGGCGAATATAGAAGAAAATCCAGGTGTACCCATTGAAATTATAATTATTTTATAATATAAATACACACTGTGACAAATTTAGGCTTACCTATCAGGTCAAAGAATCTATAAGATAAGGATTTATTTACAAGTTGGTCAGTGCAACTGTTCAAGGTATCATTCTGCCCTTCTTAACAGCTTTCTTGAGAACCTTTTTCTTCTTGTCCTGGTTCCTTTTCTGGATGTTGGTAGAGCGCTTTTTCTGTCGCTCTTCCTTAGACTTCTGAACTCCCTGCAACCTCTGGTCCCATTTCTTACTGCTCTGTTTCTTCTTTTGCTCCTGTTAATCAAAATTTTAAAAATAATGAGCTTCAACAAGTTAAGTGCCGTATGAATGGAATATTATTATTATTTTGTTGAATAGCTCTTTACATCATTACAGCGCGAGCCAAATCCACGTAAAGGGTATAACTATCATATTGAACATCTCAAAGAACTTCACTGGCTTAAGAGTCCAGAAAGAATCCAGTATAAACTCTGCTGGACAGTCATCAAAGCGTTACATGGAATTGCTCCAAATTATGTATTCTGTCCGAACTCTGTATAACGGACAGCCTAAATACAAGGAAATCCACACTTCGCTCGGCGAACTCCTCGGCAATAGGAAGATTAGTTGAGCCCAAAGCATTGCCCTAGTACGAATTTCGGGGATCGAGCGTTTTCGGTAGCCGGTCCATCAACTTGGAACAATCTTCCTTCACACCTCAGATGAATAAATGATCTGACAGATTTCAGATCTAAGCTTAAAACCCATCTTTTTCATATGAAACTTGGGCCTTTTTAGTGTCGCAGAATTCTGTTACTTTTCACATTAATAATAATATATTAGCTACCTGTTTCTTAAGCGTCTTCTTCAGCAGCAACGGGTCATCCTTGACCTTTTCCCCCTGCACCTTGGCCAGCGCGTTCTTCCATGTGATCTTCTCCAGGAGTGCGTTGGCCTTTTCAATATCCCCAGCCGAGCGTAGCTCTTTCACGGTCTCTTTCTGCTTCTGCAGGGTTTCCAAGATCTTGCGGGGGTCTTTCTCGCCTTTTTTTTTACCTGCAAAGATTTTGTTTTTCTTTTAAAAATAAATCCATACATAAATAAAGATTCTTCCTTCCTTATAAATGCAGAAACTAATAACAAAGACGTGATAAAATGTGATATTTACGATTTGGACTCATAATATGTGCTATAATACTCTGATAGATATCTCTGACAGCGACGAAGAAGAGTGGAAGGTCGAAGATGTTGTTAGGTGGGAGAGACGAAGAAGATATTGGTATGCACACATGAGGAGAATGGATCCATCCAGACTCCCTTGCATTGTGTTGCACGGCCAACCCCAAGATAGACAACCCCCGGGCAGACCACCAAAAATATGGACGACAGCTGGAAATCCACTTCGCAGGAGGCTAATCCCTCTTGAGAAACAGACCACAAGGCCTACATTAAGAATAAGAAGAGCCTTCTTCTTCTCCTCCTTATAGACCTTTGGTCTGTTCCTGAAATCAGGCTGGCCTCTCTTGGGAGGTTGACTCCCAACTATCTCTCCATCTCTTCGGCGGTCTTCCGGGGGGACGGCAGCCGGCAGGAATCTGATGCGCAACAGCGTGTGGGATTCTAATGGGATGCATCCTCTGCACGTGCGCATTCCAGTATCTTCTGTGTTGTCTACCCAATCTCACGACATCCTCCACCTTGCAGATTTAGCGGATAGCAGTGTTTCTCACCCTATCTCGAATAGTCCTTTTATTATTATTCTGACGACTTGTATTTTAAGTGTGCCGTTTTGTAAAATTAATTACTCCAAGGACACACTAGGAAATGACTGACTGAAGAGTGCAGTCTTCAGAAGTTTCTTAAATTTAACGTCACTATCCTCATACTTAATACTAACATGGAGGCTATTCTACGCCAAAGGACCCGCAGCGCTGAAAGCACGATCATAGAAACATGCTTTATTGGCTCTGACTGGAATATTTATGGTGTTTGTCATTCTTGCTGCTATTATACTCATATTTTTGTACCAATGAAGGATAACAACTCTCTGAAACACATCTGTTCTAAAAAGGTAATCAAAATGTTGTAGTGAATATTTTTTTTAAATATTTATTAAAAAGAACTTACTTTCTGGTACTCCTGATTCTGAGAAGTCAAACTTTGAAAAGACCATCTTGCCCTGAGTATTAAATACTGGTTTAGTGGGCTTGGGGAGGACTTTAGGCTTGTCCGGTTCCGCTGTCTCGCGTTTCACGCCTGCCGAGGTCCTCTTCTCTATCCGGGCCAGCTTTTTCTTCTGCCGCCGGTCCTCTTTCCCCGTCTTTTTCTTCAGCCTCTTGGTCAGACTCTTCTTCATGAGCTTGTTTTTGAGAGAGAAATCGGTAGTACCCTTAAGCTTGCTCAGCCTGTTACTCAATTCTTGGAAGCTTCGCGCTCTCTGTATATCTTTCGCCTCTTCTTTCGAGGGTTTTTTTTGTCCGACGAACACGTCATCCTGTGCTTCTTCGTAGTCTAAAACGTAAATGATACATTCAATAATCTAGTCCATAATAAATTATTATTAAAAATTTACAATCTCTAGTTAATTGTTTCAGCGAAAGATTATTATTTTGTTGAATAACTCCTTACATCATTACAGCGCGAGGCAAATCCTTGTAAAGGATTCGTTGATTCTCATGACATTTGATAGGTAGCTAATCTATCGCCATTTTATTGGCACGTAAATTCTACACCAGACCAAAGACAGTGTGACTATCACACCGTCATCGCCGGGATTCGAAACCGAAACCTTCGATGTGGCAGTCGCAGCTCTTGCCACTCTACACACGAAGGTCGCGTTAATGAAGTTAAATATAATTTGTAAAAATATTTTACAAGAAACATCGCAATAAACACGAGACCCAATTTGAGACAGAATTTCACATTAATCTGAACTAAAAACATGTTTTTATAGGTTAGAAATTGTAAACTTACCGTGTGATGGTATTTGGGAAACAGACATGAGATTGGCAATAAATTTGCTTTCTTTTTCCAGTCTACTTCGGATTTCTACACGATTGAATTTAATTTTTCTTTCCATTTTTATTTGCATAATGCTTCCCTCAATGTTTACAGCGAACACATGGAAATTGATATTGACTGTATTGTCTACTGGCAGACTTTGACAGATACCATAGACACATTTTAGTTGGCATAGACATCTTACCATAAATATTAATAAATTAACTAACGGGGGTAAGTAGAGAAAATAAAACCTCGCACTGTTTTGAAATACCTCTCAGATTTCCTCTATATTCCAAGAAACAGGGCCGGTCTTTTTGTCCTGTCACACCTCCGTGGTGCATAGAAGGAACCTTCTCCACCCGACTCTATCGCTTGCCTGATGCCTAACATCATCCCAAGTGAGGCCTGCTGCCTTAACCTCGTCCTGCAGGGCTCTTCTCCAGGTGGCTCTAGGTCTGCCTCGCTTTCTCTTTCCCCCATAGGGGACCAGTCTAGTGCGCCCTGAGCGATGCCACTGACACTTGATGAATTTCCTCAGATGGTAAGTTAATAATTTATACTAATGAAATGTGTTTCGTAGAAGATTTGGATCGGCCATGTAATACGCCAAGAAGGTCTCTTGCATGCCATAATGGAGGGTATGATCGAGGGGACAAACTCTAGGGGACGCCCACGCCGAGAGTACCTGGAGGACCTGTTGGTGGACGTACGCTGCTCATCATATGCAGATTTCAAAAGAGCCGCACAAGACAGGGAAAAATGGAAGAGAATAATGGAGGAAATTGCTGCAAACCAATCCCAGGATTGAAACCAGAGAAGAAGAAGAAGAAGATTTACTTTAATTTATGGCAATGACATGTTTCATTGCGTTAGGAAATTATCGCACATATTTTTAATAAAATAATGGATTAAGGGAATGAGATGTTATGCCCTTTTAAGACATTATCAAATGTCTTTAAAATTAAAGAGACTTGATAATGCCTTAGAAAGGCGAAACACAAATTATATCTAAATTGTATAAAAGAGACGTTTTCATTCGTACTAATTATTTAATATAGAGTTTGACATCATTGTTCAAGAAACAATAAATATGGTACTGCAAAGCAGATAATGCAAACTACAAGTTTATCTTGATGTTCCGCGGAATTGGTAAATAAAACAACTTTTGTAAGAACATTCGGTCAATTTATTATTAAATAGAATAATTCATATATTTATCACATGATCATGTTATTTACATACGAGAGAATAGACACACGCCGCGGCCCTCTCTGAAACAGTTCAGTCGATTCATACCATATTACAGAACTTACAAAATGGGAACCGTCCATAGTCTCTTCATTCCAACAGAGCGCTGTACGCGGCCACGCTTGATTGTTGCAATTGCTACCATGTTTTATATACAACTTCAAATGTTATTGCAAAGAAATTGAAATGTAACACCAAGTGTGATTCAAATTAAATGTACCCTTTAAAAACTAAAATCTTTACTATGCAATGCAATCAACAGAAAATGTGAAATAATTATTAAAAAATTGCAGTTGTATTTATCTTATTTAAACCTTTTTTTTTAAACACTTGAATTAATGAACAGAGTATTTATAAAAAGATACATTTACAATTTGACAATGTTATGTTACAATTCTTTGGAGGATTACATTTATTATATCGGCTTTTGGATGAAATTCAAGTTTTAAAATTTTAACATGTACCTATGTCACTCCAAGATACATAAACTTTTTTTACCTTTTGAAATTTCATGTAATTTTTGCTTTTATTAGTATAATACAGGAGCATATCGTCGCCCCAGAGCAATAGTGAGATAAACCAGTGCCATTTTGACAATATAACAATCCGTAATATTCCTTTGATATTGCTTATGGTTTGACTTGGTGGAGGCCTTGCACTTATTTGAGTCTCCTGGGGCCTAGGAGACTCAAATAAGTGCAAGGCCTCCACCAAGTCAAACCATAAGCAATATCAAAAGAATATTACGGCTTGTTATATTGTCAAGATGGCACTGGTTTATCTAACTATTGCTCTGGGGCGACGATATAATAGTTTAATATACGGTGTCATGTCGGTGAAAATGGTTAAGCCATAAACAAAATGATTTTAATTTGCTTTTGTAAAGTTTAACTCCAGGCGTCCAAGTGTTGGCTTTGAGAGATTGATTGTCACCTCTGTGTCTTGGGAAGTTTAACTCAAAATAAAAACGATGCGTCCTGCATAAATGAAAATGTGAAAGTTATATATTTATACCCGGATTTGAAAAAAATATATATATTGGTTAAACAAGCATGGGGCACAAAAGAAAAAGTTTTATATGAAATTATACAAATATTTAAATTATGAAATTGAACCATTAATTAATAAATAATTATAATTTGTATACACCGGAAAAATATAACATTTTTGATATTAATACTATAGAAAATATTGCCATCATTTTATCGGGACTATAGTTCGAATGTATTGCACCAAATTTACATTTGAATATTTTATGTATTTATATTACATATATTTTTTATAAAAAAAATGAATAAGAAAGATACATGATTGATAATATTTATTTAAAAAATGATTTTTTTGCAAAAGGGGATTATTTGAACCCTAGTCGATAATAACAATATTGCTCGGTGTAAAAAGTTATTAAACTTGCCAAGGGTATATAATATACAAGGCATTTGCTCCCGCCGGTCAAAATTACATGCACAGCTTTGATTGCAACAACCCGGTACACGATTGCGTCGTGAAGCCGACTAATTCTGGCGTATAAGTGGATATAATGTCTTAGGATCTAAAATACAAAATTGTATAGCTTCATTACACTTCGGTGGTACCCATGTTTTATGAGAAAAATGTGAAAAAGCCATAGATGTAAGATAAGTTGCCGACATCGAACCCACCCTGCTAGCTCTGCTAGTGTCTGGTCAATGTGTTCTCAAAATAATAATTATAATGCTCTCCAATACCTTGTTATGCACACTGTTCCGTTTCAGAAATATTTCAGACTTGCTGATTGGTTGAAACTGGAGACACTGTCGCATTATATAACAAATAAAAAAAAAGGTGTTCGGTGAGTTTTATTTATTTTAAATACGGAATATTTTTATCGTGTATATTTCATAAATCTATGGCGCAGGCAATGTGATAAGATACAAAACGGTCAATAAAATAATGATAAAAACATATTTCCAAAGAAATAATATCAAAAATTTAAACACAAAAAATTCTATTATCAAGTATTGAGAAATATCAAATATATTTGGTTGAAAAACACATTTTTTTCTTCTTCTTCATTACACATTTTAGATTTAACCAACAGCCTGTGATAAAAAGGAAATGGCCACCGCCAGATGCGAGGATCTTGCAGACTGTTTTGATTGAACGGAATCCCGAGAGGGGGATTATTGCACGGAGCGCCGACGGAACCAAGTCGGTGATGGCCGCCATACCAGTGGGCGTGAGGAATTCTGTCCCATCGTGAACCCGACAGATTCATAATAAATAAATAATCAAAACTTATAAAAAACAACATCTGTCCAAACGCAACGCGTAAAAAAATGCCGACAACCGCGCCGCACCACTTGACACATATAAATATTACGCACTGCGTCACTCACTTATATTATACATTTATACAACAATTGGTTGGTATTTCAACATTGAATGTCAATAAAAATATGTTTTTAAAAAAAATAATAATAAAAACAATAGAAACAATAAAAAAAAACACGTTGTACAACGCACTTGAAATGGGGATTAGTTTTTAAAAGAATTGGGAATTTCTTAAATGAAATTGTTTCAAACCGTGGTCGGGCACTACATTAAGGTCCAGTCCGCGCGTTACGACTACTTTAGAACTTCCACCGAGAGGTTATTGGGATAGCGGCTACGGCGCCCCGCAACTAAATTGTCTATGACTTGAGTGTACGAAGTACACGCCGGCTGTAGGGGCGGGCCGCCTCCGCTTTGTACACAAAAATCTCAAATCTTACAAATTAAATAAAACTTAGGATTAATCATTCTTTCACAGAGACGCGCGGCGTTCCATCTGTCTGTTGCCTTTCAGCTATAGTATAGTGTCCTATTAGAATAATTTCATTATATATTAGGTTATTTGTTTAACTAGAGGTTTATAAGGACTCCTCGAAGGCGGCCATCAGGTCACTCTGCATGTTCATGTCGATCTGCCCCGCCAGCTGCAACAACATTACACTATTAATCTCCCTATACTACTTTCTTTCACCTAACGGCAACTCAAACCAATCAAAAGAAATACAGTGAAACCCGGATTTTACGTCCCCGTATTTCACGTTTTCCCACCAATCGCAATTTAATTTTTTCAGTCCCAATATATTTTAATACATTTTTTCAGTCCCTTAAAAACATAAAATAGGGGATTCACTGTATTACCATTGATGCATCAAAAACACTTGTTAATTCCTTTGTTGTGTCTTAACTTTACTATTGCAACAGCATTTATGCCAACATCCCCAATAAACTTGAAAGAATTCTCATATTTCATAACATGTAAAAGATCTTCACTGATTCAAGTGTCCTGAAAGAATCCAGTATAAACTATGCTGGACGGTTTAGTTGAGTCGTGCCATTAATTGAGCCAAAGGCAGGTCTATTGCCTGGAATATGCTCCCTGCACGCCTCAGATGCATTGACTATCCGACTGATTTTAAATCTAACATAAAAACCCACCTTTTCAAAATATCGCATAAAATATAAACAACTATTATCTGATTGCTCATGACTAAAAACATTGTCAAAACTATCATGAGGTGAGTTATTCACGAAAACGGCGCTAAATTAGCAAATTAGCCTATTTATTATTATTATATATAGAGTTTGTCATCGCAAACAAAAGCCTATCCAAAAAAGCTAAGATGGCAGTGCACAATGGTGTTCTTGTGCCGACCCTTATGTATGGAAGTGAAGCATGGAACTGGCAAAAGAAGGATGAAAGTAGAATAAATGCAGTAGAAATGAGATCTCTAAGACGAATCTGTGGCAAATCTGTATATGATAGAGTGACAAATGCAAGTATAAGAAGTGAATGTGGTGCTAATGAAAGTGTTATGAACAAAATAAGGAAAGGGTCATTAAGATGGTTTGGACACATGGAAAGAATGAGTGAAGACAGAATGGTAAAGAAGGTATATGTAAACGGCGTGAACGGAGCTAGAAATAGAGGAAGGCCGAGGAAAACGTGGCACGATCAAATCAATCAATATTGAATATCGGTCACGTGAGGAGTCGGAAAAATCGACGTGCGTGCATGACAAGATGTATGAATGTAGAGGAATCGAGAGACATATGTCAGGACAGAATAGTGTGGCGTTCCATTCTTTCTGCCTACCCCTCCGGGGAGACGGCGTGATGGTAAGTTAGTTAGTTAGTTATATATAGAGTTCTTATGAGGTCAGATATTCCATTATGCTGGAGAAGGTTTATAAAACAATTCTGCAAATGCACACAATGCGCACATACCCTTGAACTTATCTGGATTATTTCGAATTTTGTTCAGATTATTTGTTGTATGACAGTAGTGTAGAAAACAAAAGGAGAACAATTTGGTATTGGTTAATTGTGAAATTTTTAACGAGTGAAAAAAAAGTTAGATTAAAAGTTACATAAAACATATTACTGTTTACGATTGTAGAGTGTACCAAGTTTTTTAAGAGGTAAAAAATCTTTACTTCCGTGAATATCTCACGGGTTGCAACTAGTATTATTATAAGTGGGTAATGGTGGGTGTGTACTGACCGCTTCCCTCCTGCGGCGGTCCTGCTCGCGCAGCCTCTGGCGCTCCCTCTCGGCGGCCGGGCTGCGCGGCTGGGGGCGGGGGCGGCGAGGGCGGGCGGGCGCACACGGGCAGCAGGCGGCGCGGCCCCGGGCAGCGGCCGGGCCGGCGGCGAGGGCGTGGGCAGCGACACGCGCGCCGCGGCCGCCGCCTCGTACCGCTCGGGGATGGACGCCGCATCGGAAGGCAGACCGGCCATCGAAGCGCTCGGCATTTTCCTATTTGCAAAATTTAATATTCCAACACTGCTTACATAAAAAGAATTTCTTTCTCTTATTAAATGTGTGTTTTTTTTTTTAAAAAAAGATAAATATTAATTATGAATTAATTTTCTTATGAAAGATTGTTCTTTTTTCTGGTACTAATAAATTCTTTGACTTTTTATAGCATTTCTTAATATTATAAAATTTAAACTTCATTTCGAAAGACCATCTAAAGAATGAAGAATGTTTGTTATTTGAACAATTAATATATTTATATGATATAATAAATTTAATTAAAACCTGTTTATTTTTTTCTATTGTACAATCTAACCGATCGCGAATATCAAATGCAGCATTCATATTTAGATTTTTAGATAGAAGACTGAATTATTGTCTTATATTAACTCCATCAAATTTGCTGGTAAATGAACAAACAATTTTTGGTAACAACCCAATTATTCAAGTCAAATAAGATAATTTCAAGTTACCTGGCTTTATCGGGTTCGTCTTCAGCGGGGTCCCTCTTGCGTTCGTTTTCCTGACGCTGGCGCTCTTTCTCCGCCTGTTCCTTCTTTTTCAGCTCCTGGAACGCTCGCTGGCGGTCCATCTTTTCACGGGCCTGCTTCTTGAAAGCCTTAACACACAATACACAATATATATTACATATTAAGTGTTGCCTTCAAATTTCATATGCCATATTCTAGTTCATATGTAAACCTAAAAAGTCATAAATAAAATGTGAAAGAAAATAGAAATTATTACTGTAAACTTAAAATTAATATAATAAATGTTTGTACACAATTTATGGAAATATAAATAATAACAAAACTTAGAATTCATAATACTCGAATCTAATAATATAAATCTCCCATTAAAATGTTAAACATATCACTCCCATTTTCATCAATATTAAACCCTTATCGGATGCTAGCTTTTGTATATAATGTTATTCTATCAATTGGTAATATTTAACTGATGCGTAGATTCCACAAAAAACAAGATTCAAGATGATTCATCATGTCTTCTCACATGTGCCATACAACCGCAGCGACAAAGTTCTGTTGTCACGTCAGATGTGACTTACATCCGTTAAGGGTTAAATATCAAAGATTGCATTTCTTTAAAATCCCAACTCGTTGTTGCAACAAAAAAGTTTTAAAAAAATGCCCCACCCCTATTGCCAAAAACACTGATGAACAGAATGCTTAAGTTATTGTTGTAAAGTAGAACTAGAACTCACTTGAAAACTGTCCATGACAGGCCGCGGCTTGCTCTGCTGCTGCGCCTGCATCCCGGATCCTTGTGGGCTCCCCGCCTGCGCCAGCATGGACCACGACGTGGCGTTCTTCACATTCTGCTCCTGTTTGTTCTTGAAGGCCTGGTAGTAGTTGTTGCTGACCGCCTTCTCCTCGGCCCTCTGGCCGGGAGCCCTCTCCGCATTATTCTTCTTCTCCATCTCGTACTTGTGCCTGTCCATGGAGTTGTTGGCGCTGGGCATGGCTATCAAGTCCTCGATGGGCTTGGGGGTTATGAGAGGCTTTTCTTCGCTCATGTGCCTGTGCACGACGGGCTGCTCCGTGTGGATGGGCCCCATGTGCTGGTGATTCATGATGGATAGCGAAGGCGCGGGGAGAGGTGCGTGATCAAATATTTGCGGAGCCATCTGCATTCCAGCCGAACCCATACCGATCACGTTCAAAGCGGCATTCAGCTGCATGTCGTTGTGGATGTCTTGCTTCATAAAGCCATTGTGCGAAGAGAGGAAACTTTCCGATTTGGCGTTGATCATGCCGGGCATGTCGGGTATGGCTTGTAGCGCCATTATTGTGCTGTGGTTGAGGTTGAGAGCAAACTCGTTAAACATCTGGCTGTTCTGTGCAGCCGTGTTGCCAGGGCCTAAGTCCATAAGAGGATCTCCCTTGAGGAAGCTGGAATCGATGCCAGCAAATGAATGTTCTAATGTGTCTATCAAGCGTTGGTGCTGCTGCTGATGCTGCTGGATATCCGGTTGTTTCTTGATGCCGTTCTGCTGCACTACGGGGTGAGGATTAGGATTGGGGTTGTGTGCTTGTCTCTGAGGGGGTTCTTGCGGAGGTATGGGTGCCGGAGCACTAACGGGTAGTGTAGGAGAAGGCTGCACCGGTGGGACCACTGTCACAACAGGCGGCGGCGGGATTTTAACCTCTTCGACAACCGGTGCGTTCTGGACTACAGTCGGCATTATGGGCTGCGATACAGGCAGGGAGAGTGGCTGAGTGTGAGTGATTGTGGGTATAGAAGGGGAAGGAGCAGGCGGGACCGCGAGAAGGCTGGCCGTGGGGACGGGAGTGATAATAGGCTGAGGAGCAGGCGCGGGCGCGGGAGGCGGTTGTGCCGGAGGAGGGGAGGGCTTACGGACCGGTGGCGGTGGCGGGGCAGGGGGCTTTTCCGGGGGCTGGGCGGGCGGGGGCTGTTTCTGCAATCGCAAATTACAATTACAATATAACCTTTTTTAAATTAATGCTTTTATATTATCAATGTTGAAATAAATTAACTTACAATTGCTGCGGGAGGGGTCTTCTTCACCTTCTTCTTTGGGGCTTTCCCGGGTCCTAGAGAAATAGGAATATGCAGAATGGAAAAAGAGCGTTTACAACTTCAAATCATGTCACAATTCAAAATCTAATTTTAACTAAACAAATATATAAATATATTGGTAATAATAATAAAATTGAAATATAATAAACTTAAAGTAAAATATATATAAATTATGATGTTTTGAAGATTGCAGGATGAAAAATGATAGAGAAACAAATACGAATAGATATAAATATTTTTTAAATGCTTCATTTAAAATACTCTATAGCAACACTGAAGAAGAAACAATAAAGTAAAAAAATAACTATTTATTCCATATTCAAAAATGACTTTTATAGCATTTAAAAATATATTTTTAATGAATAAACTTAAGAAAATAACTTGTAGTAAACCTTTTAAAATGAAACTTTATTAAATACTTTATATTAGTGGATTTATGTGCCAAACTATTATTTTTATTCATAGATTCACAAGACAAACTATCCAAGTCCGATTATTTTGAAGATTTTCATTTTGTCTGCAGTACATTCACGGTGGTCTAGAGAAAAGAAAACACATTGCTTCTAATCAAGTAAACGCTGGTTCAATTCCGATTGAGAATTTAACAATAGTTCCTAAGAAATTGATTGTCGGCATTTTATTTTTTGACTTGACAAAATACTTTTTTTTAATTTTAATTAAAACTTTCAAGATGGTCACCAATTCATATACAGGTATGAACATCATAGTGGCGCCATGGACACCAATAATCGACAAATACTTTTTACTCGTCATCACTGTGTTGTGGATTCGCATTTGAAAACAAAAATGTTCACAGTACTTTAATGCAAAAACTAAAGGCAATATAATAAACAACGGAAAGAATAGAACTTCAAGCCTAATTTTTGATATGTTCATAACACATAAAAACCATAAAATATCATTTTATGAAAGGTTTTAAATGATATTGACTGGACTTAATCAACAAGGCTTAATTAATATTTTTTTAAGCACTTATTATTTTTTTAATCGCTCTTTACATGATAACAGCACAAGCCAAATCAATGTAAATGGTATACTATCATATTGATTTTCATGACATGTGATAGGTAGCTAATCTATCGGCATTTTATTTTCATGTGAATTCTACACCAGACTAAAGACAGTGTAACAATCATAGTGCCATTGCCGGGAATCGAACCCGGCACCTTCGGTATGGCAATCGTAGCACTTGCTACTCGGTCGCGAAGGTCGTCTTTGTAATTATACCACCCACACCCTCCTTTTTAATTTAATGGTACAAAATGTTACTTAGATACAAAATAAAAGAGGATGGATAACGGTAATTGTTATAAAATTAGGATTGTACAGCAATTGGAACATGTCAAAAATTGGGCTTAAAGTCAATTCTTTCGGTTATTTATTAGTTTGTTTTCTGTAATAAAGTATACCCTCTTTTTTTTAGTTATATCATATAGAAACCTTTTATTTAGATATCTCAAAATAAATTACGTGTTTCAGGCGACATTCACCATTCTCAAGTGTAAACTTTACACATAATATAGGTGTTGTTCACCTGAAACATTTGTTTATTCGTAATAACTAAAAAAGAAAGTATTTTTATATAAAATAGTCTTTGTTAATCTAGTGTTTCCTGATCAAAAGATAAGTGTTTCATTTTCATAACCACAACCAGAATGTACACAATTTTAATCATAACAAAGATGGCAACTGAAAGAATAATTTAATATTGATTTTAATTGTATGAATTGTGGCAAATAAATTATTACAAATAGATAAATTTTATATAGATTCTTTTTAAACGGAAATTGTGTGGAATTTTACGACATTTTTATAAATTAAAACACTGTTGTTTCCACTTTTGATTCTATTTTCTTGATAAGTTTCAAATGTATAGCCTTTTACTAAAACTATTATCTGGATAATGAAGGCGTAATACCTTCAAACCCAAAAATGGAAAAATGTGTTTACAATTAATAAAAAAATCAAAGATTTAAAAAAATTTCTTCCGCAAACTTTTTGTGATCGGTTTCATTAAACTCTGACATTTATAAACTGGTAACTTTTCATTCTTTCTTACGTTTCATTTTACATATTTTTATTTAAGCCATTGATCATTTTTAAAGCTGACAGGTATCAATACTAATTATATCCTCCTCCAAATTTTTTTACCAAGTAATTACTTCAGACGGACATTAAAAGTAAATACAATGAACCGGTTAAAGGCATTTGAAATGTGGCTTCACCAAAGAATATTCAGGATCCCATGGACAGACAGAGTGACAAACACAGAAGTCCTGAATCGTGCAGGAGTAAATAAAGAACTGCTGACATTGATCAAAGTCAGCAAGATTTCATACCCGAGTCACATTCTACAAGGAGAAAAATATCGCCTGCTGCATCTAATTTTGAAGAGAAAAATAGAGGGCCGCAGGGGGACAGAGAGAAGGCAGATCTCTTGGCTGCGCAATGCGAGGTAATGGACAGGAATCGGAACTGTGGAGGAGCTATTCCGGACAGCGCAGGATAGGGAAGAGTTTACCAGAGTGATTGCCAACGTCGGGGGGACCTGACAGGGCACTTTAAGAAGAATTACTTCAGAGATTGCACTCAAGAAACAGATAATTTCAAAACTAGTTTCTGTTAGAAGTGATCAGTGGTTTAAACAAAACAAATATAAAACAAAGTGTACTTATAAATTGTGAATAAGTCATAAAATCAAAAATATATATGCTTTCCTATTTATATATGCTGGGTGTCTTATGTTTCAGGCCATTTCTTTTTATAAATTTTAAATCAAAAGTAATTGTACATGGTCTTTACCTTTGTATATGAAATTGAAACTGACAAAAAAAACTCGTAAAATTCTTATGGAAAAACTTTAAATCACTGTGCTGGGCTGTTGACAGCCTTCGTGGCCGTGTGGTAAGTGTTTTGACTGCCGCTCCGAAGATCCCGGGTTCGATTCCCGGAGATGGCAGTGTGATTGTCACACTGTCTAGTGTAGAATTCCCGTGACAATAAAATGCCGATAAATTGGAGAATATGTCACGTCATGTCACGAGAATATCTAAAATGTTGTATACAGAAATTGGGTTCAAATAACTTGTGTATACAATTGTGAAACGGGAAAATATCCAATTGGTATCCCAAGAACCAGCAAAAATGTTTCACTTTGAGGCAAACCAATCTTTTGGATTTAAACTAAAAAAAACTAACTAACCATCACGCCATTTGTAGGCAGAGAGGATGGATCGACACAATGCTCTGGCCTGGCATACCTCTTGGGTTTCCTCTACATTCATACATCGTACCATGCAAGCACGTCAATTATTCCGACTTCGAATGTGACCACCTTTTAGTAATTGATTAATTTGGTCATGCCATGTTTTCTTTGGTCATCCTCGGCTTCTTTTTCCACTCACGCTGCTTGTGTACAACTTTTTAACCATTCTACTCTCATCCATTCGTTCCATATGTCCAAACCGTCCGAACTACCGAGATATATAAATAGGAGCACATGTATTGATAACAGACCAGCCCAGGGGTTAGCAGCCTTAAAAAAACTGGTCACATAAATAATAAATTTGTGAAAGAAATTTAAAAAATTCTATTAATAAGTATGACTTGGTCATCATTGTTGCTTAGATCAGTGAAGAAAGCAAAATATATATAAATATTATAAAGCAGAGTATATGAAATCAGATATAAACAAAAGAGATTTGGAAATGTCTGAAAATGTAAACAAATGAATCGGAAACACGACTACAGTAGTTATAAGCCAGCAGAATGTGAAAGTTGTACTTACCGGTGGGTCTAGGGGGCGCTATCGGCAAATTTCTTTTTCCAGCCAATTGAATTGATTAATTTTTTTATATATTATTATTCAACTCCCACGATAACGGATTTATTTACGACAATCTTTTGTTAGTCATGTTCAGTTCTCTCCTAGTTGACTTTGCTCTTTTTAACATTAAGATGGTTGCTTAAAACTAGTTTGGTGTCGTATAAACACTTGCCCACAGTCGTAATAAAAGAAAATGCCATATTTGCAGTATTAAGAATACTATGTGTTAAAAATATGATTTTTGAACGGGACGTTTCCTTTTTGTACCTGAAAATATAGCATTTGTTTTGTTCTTTCATTATAACATAATGGATATGTAATAATATTCATAAAACAAAATACACAGAAAGAAATTATTGTCAAGTTTGAATTAAATGATGTTGCATTAATGCACAAAGGGAACGTTATTTCTTTCTGTGAATTTGTGATGTATTCGATATGGGTGTGATGTCTCTCGTGTTGAACTACAGAGGAGGTCACAGGAAGACTGCGGAGACGTGAGAATGGGGCACGGAGGCGTGCGGAAGAGTGTTTGGTATAAAATGGAATAAAACACATATTTCAGAATATGTAAACTACACTTACATACTTTTTTTATATTTAATAATTCATTATGTACATTTAAAAATGATTCTTTTTATTTCACAATGAAATAAGCAGAAATTAAAATATCAGGCTTGTCAATTGATTTCCTCATTTGTCACAAATGCTTTTCCAAAATAGTTCATCGACGTGTCATCCCGTCAACCTTACTGTATCCAGACCACTAACATATTACTATACACGTACGTATATATTGCGGGGAACCATAATCCACTACCACACTCAGAGACATTGTCACGCGCACCCAATGTTGCCCAACCAATACTTTATGAATTTTTTAATAAAAAAACTTGACAATTAGATTTAAATTGAAATTAAAGTCAAAATATAAAAATTCGGCAGATGAAAATATTAAATATTTCATGCGTTTGTGTGCCGCATATCAAAAAAATCACAGATTCTTATCGATTATATAAATAAATAATAAAAATGATTTTATGCATTCAATCACCCGACGTATATAAGCCAATTTTATAAAATTATTTATTTGTAAAAAAAAACATTATTGTAAAAAAACACGTCTTTTGTTTATAGCTTAACAAAACACAAGAATAATTTTATATATTTTTAAAATATACACAATCATAATTAGATTAAGACACTGGTGTATGCAATCCCAATGTACTAAAATATAAAAATATAAAGTCACATTTCACTCAATATGGAATAAATGTACCAGTAAATAATAAGTATACGAAAAATTATTATATTCAAAATAAATAAAAGATACATGACAAAATCCACTTTTAAGGAATATAATACTCTTATCAGAAATGACTGTTAATTTATTGACTTAATTTATTTGAAATGCGATTACGGCGGTTGATTGGTGCCCCAACCGTGCGGCGGTCGGGCACCAGGAGGCGGACAATGTCCCTTTACACTTGTGCCAGTCTCGCTTCACCATTTGCCACCAAACATCGCCTGACCGGATGGATGAACCTTTAACCTAATATGGCCAATTTATCATTATAATCCCTCTCCGACAGTTTTGCACTTAAAAGTATAAGCATTCTGCGTACAATACAACAACAAACAGAAAAGAAGAAAAAAAAAAAAAAAACATTTAAAATCTACAAAAATAAAAATGCAAGTTCAGTATTCTCCTAATAAAATATTTCGGATACATAAAACAGGATTTCACATTTTTTAACAACAATATTAAGATTCTATTTATCCAAAACAGTATTGAAACACTCGGTGCTGTCTGTTCGTGGGGAATCCTCGGTGAAGGGACAGAAATTTGTGTTTGTTTTAATTTTAATAATTATAAAAAAAAAGTGAAAAGTACACATTATTTTTAAATGCTTTTAAGGTATAGTAAAATAATAACAAAAATGCAAAAACAATTATACTATTATTTAATACGTGTATTGTATTTTCATCCCTCTATTCTTTGCCATTAAATCAAATCAATACAAAGATATGTAAAAATATAAATGAAAGTCTGTTTTCTAAAAGATTTATTATAGTTTATGGAAATTACATGTTTCGCCTTTCAAAGGCATTATCCATTGTATCACATTTGGTAACGCCTTAGAAAGGTAGTCATAAACTATAATAAAACTTCTAGAAAACAGACGTTTTCATTCATATTAATGATTTAATATGGAGTTTAACATCATTGTTCAAGAAACAATAAATATGTAAAGGGTGTGGAATTGATTTCGATTAAATGATAAATGAGCACTCTCAGTGTGAGTAAAGGTATTTAACAAGTGGTCCCATTTAAAATAATTTCATCCGTTGCACTGATCAATGGGCAAGACAAGGGAGGGTGTTGGTTGGACGAGGTACCTCCCACGGCGAGACAACACGTACATACAGATCCCCTAATGATAAGTGCAAACAATGTGTGAAGGAGGAGGGCGGCCAGCTTGCAGCACGGGGCGGGGGAGGGGGGGGAGAGAAGGGCCTCCGGGGGCAGAATCGCAAGCGCACAAAACCTTTTCTGCCACGTCCACCACTGAACTATACATGTCTCGTTGAGGACCGGACTGAGACCGTCCCCTTACACAATTGTTTGCATGGTACGTACGAGATACGGCATATTATACGGGCGTGTGAGCACAAGTCAACAGGGGAGAACATGATATAGTTATAATAATGAACGCAAGGTGAAAAGGTTTCTTGGCTTGAGGTTGCCGGACCGCCGCCGGTGCTGGAGCTGGCAGCTGGAAGCCGGAGCCGCCCGACCCGCCCTACACATTCCGCACGACCATAACCACCGTCGCGTGTGTCCCTACCACCTAAGCCCTACAGATAACTTAAACCAAATATTGCCTATCCGGTGAACGCACTGCGTAATGATCCATTTACTATGTACACCGTTACCTTTAACGTCGACAATTTAAAACACGAGTGGAATAAAGACAGTTGGCGAGAGACGAGACGATGCTTCCACGGGCAGGACCTAACCTAACTTACACTCAGTACGGGCGGGGCCACGCGGCGCCCGCCCACAAACAACGCGAGCCCTCGGCGGGCTGGTACTGTTACAGGTAATTATAAAAAGGCCATATGCGCACACGCTTCACCTAACTACATCCTCCCAATAAAGGACAAATTTTCTACAATCTTTTTATACAACTACATTTTTGTATCTAACTTATCGATATTATAAATATTGTTTTTTTTTTCTGTGTTTTTACTTTATTAATTAATATTTTAAATCTATATAATATATATAAATCAATATCCGAGGTGCACCTTTCAATGAGGTGAATTTATTACACTAAGCCTTTGCGGCGATTTAAAAAAGAAAAACGGGTGGCCAGAGTTTTACCCGAGTGCCGGACCCCGAGGTTAAAGTACCGACCTTCGACTTCCGGACACCAAACTACATCAGCAGGTCCGTATCGGCGCATCAAACATTAATCGCTCGTCATAAGGTAACAGATTTACATAAAAGACGCCCTTCTTTTTATAAACCAACGTAACATGCGTATAAAACACGACATACAAAAATTCATCCGTAACAATTTATCCGTAAGCGGAAGAAACTGAAAACAATTTCCCATCCTGGTGAAAGTGTTTCTAGTTTTACCGCTAACATTCATTGCAGAAAATCACATTCTCGTCTTATTGCCTTCCTTACGATATTCCGATTTAAAAATTATCTTACACAATCATCGCTTAACATTACATTAGTCTCGATTCGACAAATTGCTTATCGTTAGAATTCATTTCATTCGGATTTCATACTTATTAATTAAGCTACACAAAACACGCGAGTCTTCGTCTTAATTTAAAAAAAATGCTTATGAAAACATTAACACGGCATTTTTTTTAATCAAATAGAACATCGACTGTCATTAAGTAAAATAACATATCTATATACATTGACATACTGACATTGTCGAGGTAAGAATAATTATAAAATGTATCAAATCTCTTGATACTAAGGTTTATTATAAACTTCACGATTTATTACGGGGAGGAAGCTATCTATCTCTATATAATAAAACGGATTATTCAAATTAAAATTGTGCGTAAACTACGCTATAACACAAATCCTAACATTTTCACAACACAATACTTGTAATGGGCTTCGAGTTAACTAATAATGCATTATAATTCATTTTGACAATCATTTTTATACTGAAGATTTTAATCAAAATAGCTGCCTGAACCATGATGTTTAATACATTACTTTATATTAGTGACCAACAAATAAAATACCTATCATTCCAAACAAACTCATATTCTTTTTTTTTTCTATGTGTTACATTTTAACTGGAATAAACATTTAAAAAATTGATTTGATTGAATTGAAGTTACATATTATCAAATGTAGGTATTCTGATATTATAAAATATTGAAAAAAAAATATGACAGTTTTCTAAAAATTCTATCGTATTTTTAGGAGTAATTTGTTTGATAAATGCCCAAGCAAGGTCCCTCCCGTAAAATGTCCCTCCCATAAAATATAATAAAACATCTTGAAAACTAATATTTTCGTCAACATTAGATACTATATTTATATGTAGTTAAACATCCTTATTCGAGAAATATAATAAAATAAATAATAAAGAGTATTTTTAATAAAAAGATTTCCGAATATGAACGAATTATTACCTCGGCAAGTCAGTATACCGGTAGACAGATATAGATAAAACGTTGCGAGTATAAAAAGAAGGGTTCCCTAACTAGCGCTGCGGACGTAATCTGCGGATGTAATGTCGGTGTGTGTGTTAGTGGGTGGGTGTGGCCTAACCTGCCTCGCTGTCGCTGGTGTCAGAGGACGAGGTGTCACTGCTGGAGGAGGAGTTGGAGGAATCTGAGGAGCTGGAGCTGGACGACAGGTGGCCCGAGGCGGCCACCGGGTCCTTGGCACCGTCTGCACAAAAGAACGACACATTAACCAACTTACATGGTTCGGCACATAGCTTGCCATTCGACTAGCAATATTTTCAATATAATTTAATTTTAATATGAAGCACTCACTTTGTGGTTAGACATCTTAAACTTATGAATATAAAATAATAATACACTTTATTATTGATGGTTGAAGTTTTTTGTTTTGTAAAACTCCATTATAATTATTGTATATAATAATAAATGCGATTGTTTAATGGTTTTAGTTGATTTAATTCATATAATTACTTATATAAATAGTAGTTACAAATTAGTTTCGCCTTGCGAGGGCATTTTCAAACGTTTAAAAAAGGCCCTCGCAATGCGAAACAAATTTATAACTACTATTTATATGAATTGAATCAAGTAAAACCATTAAACAATCGCGTTTATTATTATATACAATCAATACACTTTATTTAAGACATACATACCGTGGTTAAATACAAAGTGTTTTATTATTTTATATCTATAAGTTTATAATTTAAATTATTATTCTTTTTTGTTGAAATTAAGTAAACAAATTAAGCAATTGTGGAGAGCAACAAAAAACTACCACATTAAAGGTCTAAGTGGCATCCCTACAACTTGCAAAAATGCCAGACTTGTTGCAAATCATTCCTAAGGTTTTAAACTTGATAATAAAAAAGTAAAAAATAAAATAGAATGATTTTATTTTAGATAAACTTAAGACGTTAACACTGGAATTCCATAATGACGATTTTTTTTATAAATTAAAACACAATTTTTTCCACTTCTGAGTTTATTTTTTTAGACAAGTTTCAAAGGTTTTACACCTTCATCATCGGAAGAACAATATAAACGATCGTTCTCCCGATGATGAAAGCGTAAAACCTGCAAAATCTAAAAGTGGAAAGAAGTATTTTAATTCATAACAAAAAAAATGTCGAGAATGATTTCATCCCATGAAGATAGAAGAGGATGAGGTTACCTTTCTTGGGCTGTTGTTTCTTATTCGTGCCGAGCTGGACGGCGACGTCCTCCAGCCTCTTGAGCAACTCTTGCTTCTTCTCGGCCATCTGCTCGTCCTTGGACTTGCCCGACACTCGCTTATCTGGACACACAATACACGCGTCAGCACGCACGCGCCTCACGCACCCCACCCTTCAGGGGGGTGCTGAGAGGGACGAGACAAAGCAGCTCTCCATTCTATATGGATTCTGCGGGTACATTACCACGAGAGAGTCGGGTATAAAGAATTAAAAAATATTGCTATCTCTTTAATGCAAACAATTTTACTGAAACTAACATTATATACAATATTATTTCTTGGGATTTGGTGTCCTCTTAGGCTGATAAAAATGCATCAACTCTTCACCATGAAGATTGCAAGGGCCTGAAGAAGACACCACAAAATCTACACACATAACTTTTAAAACTTTTAAAAAAGAGTTACCAAATTATGTAGAAACATATATTTTAACAAATTGAAGATAACCACATTGTCTTATTAACATGAAAAGCTTAAAGCGCATTGAACGCTTATAGAGACCTAACAACTTATGTGATAACTATGGTAAATTCAAATTAGTGACAAAAATCATTACTCTTGATGTATGGACATATACAGAGATTAATAATATATATTTTATGTGTGTAGAAATGTTACAAAATAGATTTTTTATCTATGATATATTTCAGATCTTATTAGGTTCAGGTCACAAAATTATTTTAATGCGTAAGATAGGCCTAAAAATAATTCTATACTGGTTTACTTGCAGTTTTTCATGTTTATATTGTATGTATTGAAAAATATAAAAGGAATCATGTTAATTTCAAAGCAATCTAAAAACCTCTACAATCTTAATATAATAATAGTACCGAGTTAGCCCTAGCAGAATAATGATTTTTGTAATACTATGACTTAACTTAATATTAGTAGACAAGATACGAAAAAGGTTCACAAATCAATGGGCCTACATGATCAGTTCCAATGACATTTTCTTAAGGAATGGATGGAGAATTAGATAGACTCATATGCGGTCTAGAGAGACCGGCGGGAGGAAGGGGTTGAGAAACGGCTTCTTGCAGCGATGTTATAAGTGTTGTGTGGGGGTCAAATATTGATACTTTATGATGATCGGTCATGCTGGGGATCAAATTCAAATACATACATAAAAACTTATTGAAGAATTGGAAAAATTATTATTGAACTCATATTTTTTAACAAATCATTATTTATTTTACGTTACTTCAGCATATCGTCGCCCCAGAGCAATAGTGAGATAAACCAGTGCCATCTTGACATTGTTTATGGTTTGACTTGGTGGAGGCCTTGCACTTATTTGAGTCTCCTGGGGCCTAGGAGACTCAAATAAGTGCAAGGCCTCCACCAAGTCAAACCATAAATAATATCAAAGGAACATTACGGCTTGTTATATTGTCAAGATGGCACTGGTTTATCTCACTATTGCTCTGGGGTGACGATATGCTTTGACAAAAATAAACATTTTTCTTTTAAATATTGTATTTCAATTCTTATTGATTCATTCTAATTTTGCGGCTGGCTTCATTTGCAGTAAACAAAATGTCTTGAAATGCGGTTGATTACATTTACAGCTCAGATAGTCCCAGTTCATCGTATTATTACGTACAATTTAATAGTAAGAAGGTTTATAAGATACATTAAAATACGAGCTGCTAATGTAGTCTAATGAAACCAATTTTTTGTACTGCAAATGTAGCCAGCCACACTATAGAGGTTAATATATATATTTTTTTAATCTATACAATAGAGACATGTTTCCATTGAATATGACACTTTATAAATGTTGTTTTAAACTTGTGATATTAATAAGAGCAATGTTCCCTCCAAACATGTGTTTTAAGGGGAAAAAAAAGTGCTTTAAATTTAATTCAACTAATAAATTTTCTAAATGTTTTAAGAAATTACCAGTTTTTTTCAAAAGCAAAACAGCCGTGTTAAATTTAATTTTAGTATCAAAACAAGAATGATTCCTTCACTTTATGAGTCCAATAATGTATATAAGTAAATAAATTAATAGATAAATATGAAATACATGTTAATAATACTTAAGGAAGCCTTATACATAAATGTGTTAGTTGCATATAAATAATATTAATAATGTTTGATAAATAAATAATATTAATAAACACGTGATGGCAAACAAAACAGGGATGATGGATACAAAATAGCACGGTCGTTTGTTAGAATAAATTAATATGCACTGTGAATGGTATTGAAGCCTAGGGTATGGATAGCATCAAGTCTGTTTAGTCACAGAACAACACGGGAGGGCACACGGGAACGATATTGAAGCAGCGGATTTGATTGCGCACAATTTTGAACGATTATTATTTAGACTCACAAAAAAAAATGCGATATTGTATTAAATTGAAAATCAAATGCAATATCACTCACACATAGTAGGGCACATTTCTTTCATTTCTGTCACGTTGGATAAAAAATTCTATACACCTTCGTTAATCGATAAAAGCAAACACCGATGGTGATGAGGTTCACAACCCATCACACCGTAATCACACCGCGTCTCCCAAGGCGAAGAGACGGATGGAGTGTCGCATCAGTTAACGGGTGGCAGTCCATTCGTTCTGCCTGCCCCTTCGATGAGACGGCACGACAGTTAGAAAACACTGATTTTTTAAATTGTTATATTATTATTTATTTATGAATAAAATTCTGTTTATTTACTTTATATTTGATTTTTCAACATGTTTCGAAGGTTTTACACTTTCATCAACAGTTTATAATGTTCTTTCGGTGATGAAAGTGTAAAACCTTCGAAATATTGGGAGAAAAATAAACTCAAAAGGGGTAAAAAAGTGTTTTAGTACATAGAATTTCCTAATACGTTAATACTTTTAACACTGGAATTTATACGAGTTTATCACTATGTTAGTTTATCAAAAATAAATGTATATTTAAGTAACATAAGTAAATTTGAATGCTGTTTCTAGCTTATTAGATTGTTATAGTAAACTCGATTTAAAAAAAATGCCTTTCTAGAATCTATCAATAATAATCCTTCAAGTCGACGTATAATAAATTACCATAAACGTTTGAAACGTTAAAACTAGTGATGCTAATCACAGATTCTTAACATAATGATAAGCTCGGTGAGTTGTAAGTTTTATCAATTGCGCCTTTTTACGACCGCTTTTAGCAATATCCGAGGGTTGTGGTTTTAGGGGGGTGGGGGGTCACCGGGAAGGGGAGAGAAGGGATAAAAATGTCGCTTGGAACTTACAGTATTGCTTACGGGTTTTTTTCCTGAGACACGAGGCCACGTAGTTCTCCAACTCTCGGAGCGTGGAGGGCTTCAGTGTCTCAAAGTCTATCTCAATCTCGTCGGGGTTGGAGTCCCGTAACGACGGCTCGCGGGACTGTATTATGTGGACCACCTTTCCCAACTTGTCGCCTGTTGACAAAATAATACTTTAAAATACATAAAGCCAACGGGTTTCAATGATTAACCATTTCGGATCTGAATATAAAATCATCAACATCACATAAAGCAAGTTTACCAATTTGCAGAACCAACTAGTCTTTAGAATTAACTTATTTATTGTTAATTAGTATGTCTGTTTTCTAGAAGATTATATTTTACAGCGATTACATGCTACCTCTTTCTAAGGCATTATCAAAAATCAAATCTTGTAAATTATAAGAAAACTATAAATTAGACGTCTTCATTCATATTAATTATTTAATTATCATTGTTCAAGAACCAAAAAATACTATTAAACTCCATTTTAAATAAATCATATGAATATAAACATGTTTTCTGGAAGTTTTATTAAATATTATCGGAATGACATATTTCGCCTTGCTAAGGCATTATCAGTGTTTTTAATAATGCATTTGATGATGCCTTTACAAGGCAAAACATGTCAGTTTTCAAAAAATATAATAAAACTTTTAAAACAAATGTTTTTATTCGTATTTATTATTTAGTAATATGTAACAATGGTGAAAATGACGAAAGAAACTGCCGAATATAATAAACTTTAGGTATTTGATTGTTTATTTGGCAAATTATTTTTATTTGTAGAAAGTATTCTATTTTATTGATGATTCATCTTGGACGCACAAATTAGTGTCTCAACTTCTGCTGACATTTAAAAAAAACATTAAATTAATATTTTGCACTAAATTCCCAGTACTTTACATAATGCATATTTTGAATAATAGGTACTTATTTAAAAAAAAAATGTAAACTTCTTATTTTTCCAAATAGACATTACAAACATTAATACATTTAAGTCAGACACATGAACTGGTATGACCCCAATGTGGATAATATTTTACACCAATTAGTTACCTGGTAGTTTATTGATATCGAGGGAGAGCTGCCTCTTCTCGTCGTAGGACATAGGCTTGGCCGTGTCCTCCTCTTCCGAGTCGGGCGGGTGGATGGCGGGAGGTAGCTGCTTCTTCTTGCCGGCCGCGCCCGAGCTGGCGCCGCCCGCGGCCGCACGGCCTCCGGCGGACGCCTTGCCGGCAGCGCCGCGCTTTCCGCCCGCCGCCCCTGCCTTGGCACCCCGCGCACCGCCACCCGCTACACATTCATAACATCCTTGATTACATTTCAATTAAATGGTTAAATTTAACAATATCGAACTACCTAGAAGAGTATGACTGGGCTGGGTTGCCTTTGGGAAAATGGTGTAAATTTTTTTAAACAAAGCAGATTATACTTTGTTTAAAAATAAAAAATTTCTTCAAGATAAAATATGAAACGAAGAAATTATCTTCGAGATAAAATATGAAATGAAGAAATGATCATTGAGATCAAATACGAAATTATGTAAAACTCCATATTAAATAAATAATATTAATAAAATTGTCTGTCTTCTAGCAGATTTATTACATTTAAAATGGAATGACATGTTTCGCCTTTCTAAGGCATTATCAAATGTCATTAGAATTCACCCTTCTAAGGCATTATCAAATATTTGATAATGCCTTAGAAGAGCGAAACATGTTATTCCATTTTAATTATAATAAATCTCCTAGAAAACAGACATTTTCATTCATATTAATTATGAAGAAATGGTTTTCGAGATACGAAATGAAGAAATTAGATGCCTGAACCAAAGTTGCTGACATCATGGATCGTACAGCTAAATTGAAGTGGCAATGGGCTGGACATATAGCCAGACAGGCCAGTACCCGATGGATATCCAGAATACTCCAATGGAAGACAAAGAAAAGGAATGTCGGAAGGCCCCCTAAAAGATGGACTGACGAAATTGCCTAAAAAGCTGGAACGACCTGGATGCAGAAGGGACAAGACAAGGACGATTGGAGAGAAAAAGGCATTTTTGAATGCCATTTTGCAGGATGAAATATTTCACCTTCTTTCCTAATTTTCTAGCCTCAACTTTTACATCATACAAAAAACATATTGATAATAAACTTGCAGGTTAAACATGT
Source organism: Lepidostoma basale (assembly GCA_022606425.2). Taxonomy (NCBI): domain Eukaryota; kingdom Metazoa; phylum Arthropoda; class Insecta; order Trichoptera; family Lepidostomatidae; genus Lepidostoma; species Lepidostoma basale. Next base: position 215,875 of record JAHDVF020000596.1, on the reverse strand, counting down.
CAGAAATAAAAACTTGTAAATATGTTATTGATTCATCAAAAAATTTAATCTACTTGCCATAGTAATTAATGAGATATATTTTTTTTTTTTTCAAAAATAAAAAATAAAAACAAAATGGATGAAGAAAGCAAAGATTATTTTATACAAATGAATAATATTCATGCAAACATTGAAAACTGGGCTCAAAAATTCTACATAACCAACAAGCTACAAGGTATCATAAATATTACGGAGTGGCATTATGTTAAAATACACATTTTCATCAATAGTAATGAAATTGACATTTAACATTTGTTTAATCAAACAGCAAAGAGAAAATAAACAATAATTTAAGCTACATTTTTTTTTAAATTCATGTTAAATTATAACAAAATGTCACTCAGAAATTCATATGTCAATATAATATAAACAATTACATAATACAAAATAAATACTGAATATTAATAAATTTAACAAATGATACAAAATGGAGGTGTCGTGTTCACGGGAACACCGGAGAGTTGGAGATCCCAGATGCAGTAATAATACAGAAATTTGTTATCAATGCATTATGAATAATTTTATAATCCAATACACATTGACATGTTAAAGAAGGCGTGGAGATTTCATATCACGTCTTAAAAAAATGATTTGAAAGACAAGAGAAGAGAAAAATTTAAATGCATTAAAATGTTTATCTTATTCTTATTTTAAAATTTCCCGAGAAGTATTTATTACTGGAGTGGTTTCCCGTTGTATCCTCCAGTATAAAATGTTTATAATAATTATTTTTGTGATACTTAGGATATGAATTATAAATTACATCTTATTTTTTAAATACTATTATTCATAATTATGGAATTCCAGTAATATAATGGCAAAAGTTTTCCAAAACTAACTGATGGTAAAATTATTACTTTTTCTATATAAAATAACAATATTTTTTTTTATTCTCTTGAACAATGTATAAAACTCCATATTAAATCATTAATACGAATAAAAACATCTGTTTTCTAGATATTTTATGGGAATGACATGTTTCGCCTTACTATAAGGCACTACATTTAATAAGCAGGGCGAAATATATAATTTCCATAAAATATAATAAAAATTCTAGAAAATAGATGTTTTCATTCTATTAATTACAATATTTTCCCTCGGGGGTTTGAAAATATATATCGTCGCCCCAGAGCAATAGTGAGATAAACCAGTGCCATCTTGACAATATAACAAGCCGTAATGTTCCTTTGATATTGTTTATGGTTTGACTTGGTGGAGGCCTTACACTTATTTGGAGACCCCTAGGAGACTCAAATAAGTGCAAGGCCTCCACCAAGTCAAACCATAAACAATATCAAAGGAACATTACGGCTTGTTATATTGTCAAGATGGCACTGGTTTATCTGACTATTGCTCTAGGACGACGATATATTCTTGTTACAACATTATATTGATCAAAGATAGCACTCATTTAATGCAGTGTACCTCCAAATCTCCGATGCTGCAGGATAGTGTTATGTGAGGATGATGTTGCAAAAGGAAATGGTGTTAGTGAGATGAGAGACAAGATAGATAGAGAGACGCCCAGTGGTGGAAGTATAGAGGATGAGTGTTGAGAATGTATGGTATGGACAAACCTTTGGCCTTGTTATTTTTTGTGGCAGTGGCGTTAAACATTTTGCTAGCGTCGCCGGCGGCCAGTTTGGTGTCGCCGCCGCCCCCGAGCGCCACCGAAGCGATGGACGAACCTACACCGGACAGACACACGGATGCATTCGGACCCCTCGCTTGTTTGATTACCACGCACCATGTCACCGTGTCGGGTCACAAGACATTCCCTTTCTCTATGCTAAACCGCCTTCCAATGTCTATTCCAATTTTTTAAACACGAATTATCTTAAAAGATTCGTTATAGTGATACAATGGATCACAACAAACTCATTATATCATAAAACTTCTCTCTATTTAAAACACTATAGAATAGAAATGTTAGTTGGTGTCTTTTTAGATTTGACAATTACATTACAATTTAAATACTTGTATATATAAAATTTCCCTTTGTCAAATTAAAGCTATATTTTTTTTTATTTAATTACATTTTTTTGTAATTTCACTTTTTCAGATTTAAAATGTTTTTTTTTTAATACGGCGGCCTGATAAAACAATTAAATAAATCGGTACTTATTTAGCAAAAGGTCCCAGAAGCGTTTTTTGTGAAATTGAGTTAAATATACCATCAGTATTTTTTATTTTTTTTTTAAAAAAGACTAACATCAAAGATTTAAATCAATGATATTAGAATTTATTTTACAATCTTCAATATGAGCAGAAAATAGCTCATTATTATGAAGAAGGAATCTGGTCGTGTCCAGGCTCGAACCCAAGTCCCCTAGATTAGGAGTCAAGCGTTCTATCCCCTAGACCACCACCCGATTAATTATTATTATTTTTGCACACTTTATGTTTTGACAAAACATTAGAGCTGTACTTTTTTTTATTAAATTTTTTTATGTACAATTGCATTCAACCCCTTTTTTTTTTTTAATATATATACAAATATTTTTTTAATTGAGTTACTGATATATCTTGTAGATAACGTTATGCTATGTAAATTGACATTTGAAATAAACAATTTGGAACACAAATAACATTTTTATAAATAATCAAAATATTGTAAAAATCTTATTTTAGCCCTCCTGTAAAATTCATAAAAAATCAGTTGGGACCTTTTGCCAAATGGGTACCGAAATATAGATTTATAAAATAAAACCATTTTAAGTATGCAATCATAATTAACTACATCAAAATAGAAATAATAAAATAGATATTAACATTATTTTATCACAATTATTCTGTGGGTATGTATTAATTACGTGTATGATTGAGAACATAAATACGGGGATCAGACGAGCCCGCCGCCGATGTTGGGTCAAGATGTGTCCAAAGAAATGCGTGTGAGGTGTAAAAAATGGAAATCAAACAAGGAGAACATTACCAAGGGCCGAGTATTTACAACGGGTATATATGCATAGTCAAAATCATAAAAAATAATAACAGATGTTAGCGAAAATACTGTTAGGGCAGGCGAGTGGACAGATTCACTTCTGTTTTCAACACTCTCGCATGCAGAAGCATGGCTCCTCACCTCGTCAAGAGCTCCGGGATACTCTACTATCATTTTATTATGTTAAAATATTCTTATTACATTTATAACAAGCACTGTTCTCTAAAAACACATGGTTAACCAAAATCATCTATATTTAAAAAGTTTAGTAGGCATATTACTTATTTGATTTACAAAAATACAGCCGAACTCAGTTATTACAATCACAGAAATAGCAAAATCTCAGATGTAACGAGGAAACAAGACAATCAAATTGAGTCGGTCCCATCTTTCTTGTAACAACCAAGTTCGACTATATATATATTTTGTTGAGTAGTTCTTAACATCATTACAATGCGAGACAAATTGACGTAAATAGCTTTTATATTGATTCTCATGACATGTGATAGGTAGCTAATCTATTGCCATTATTGTCACGTGAATAGCAGACCAGACCAAAATTGGTGCGAGAATTGCAGTCACACTGATATTGCCGAGAATCGAACCCGGGACTGGTGCCACTCTGCCACCAAGGTCATCAAATTTTATGTGTAAACATGAAAAAAAAAATACATTCTCAGTGCTCTGAGAGAACAATGCGTTTGTTATTTATGATAAGAAAATGACAAAACAATTTATTAATTTCTTTCAGAGTTTACTAATTGTAATTTATATTATTGATGGTTGAGGTATTAATTTTGTAAAACTTCATTATTTTATAATAGTAAACACGATTGTTTAGTGATTTTTCTTGGATTTAATTTACATAAATTATATAAATAGTGACAAATCTGTTTCGCCTTGCGAGGGCATTCTCAAACTCAGAGTGACTCAAATTCAGTTTGAGAAACAAATTTGGCACTATTTATATAATTTATGTAAATTGAATCCAAGTAAAACCACTAAACAATCAAAGTAATTCATATCGTTATTTCAAATAGCTTACTATGCCACTAATTGTACGCTCTACTCGGATATATATAGTGTAATGTTATAATAAAAATAATTATAGTTAAAAATAATTCTAACAACACACACAATGCCAAACATTATCATATTATAATAGAAGATGCCAAAAAACAGGCAAATAATAATTTTAATAATAAAAAAAAGATCACTTATCTTTCATAATAAAATATATAAATAAACTATGTCTTTTTTTCTACTTAATAATTAATTAAATTAAATTAAAAAAATGCAAACAAAAAAAAACACCCATAACCCAAAATTTTAGAAATGTTCAAAAGATATTATTTTTTAACATGGGCCATAAAATCACAAGATAATTCAGAATCAAGGACAGATGTTTATCAAAAAAATTAATATTATTACAGAATCAAAGATTCATTCTCATAGCAAGGGTATTTATATTTTAGGTCTATAGATTAAAAATAAATCAATTATTTATTTTAAAAACATGTAAAGATAGATTTTAACCTCACTGCAATTTTAAAGAAAAAATAGAAACTAGCCTCTGCAAATAGTTTAACATCGACATATAAAGCTTTTGGTTAAGCCAGTCCAATATGAAATGATGGTCCATCTCAAAACATGACAAAAATTTTACCATGCAAAAATCTTACGAACATTACTAAAAAAATAATTATATAAAATACCGTGAAGTTATATTAAACTAAAGTGATTTAAATTGTTTATTTTCCCCTTCTAAAAAAGTACTTGACACATTGGAATTAACACACTGACAAATAATAAAATAAGCCTAATTACCAATGGCAAACTTTGTCACAAAATAGTCACCTTATGCGCTTGAAATACAGTGAACCCCCTATTTTACGGTTAAGGACTGAGAAAAAAATGTAAATGGAGAATATTGAATAAAAAAACATTATTTATTTTTTTGTTTAAATCACGTAGTAGTTCACGTAACAAGTGAACCAAAGCGAAACGGATGTAAAAAGGATGAATAATGGATGTAAAACGGATGTAAAATGGATTACAGGCGAAGAGATGAAAGAGATGCCAATCACCACGTCGCTCGCCGACCAATCACGGCCCAAATAATGTGTCTACTGCGCTGACTCATTGTCAAGCGTATGTAACTGACGTATTTGTAATATTTTCAATGTAAATTGCGATACAAAAAAAAAGTAAAAGCGGGGTATATGTATATAAATATATCGGGACTGAAATAATTACATGCAATTGGCGGGAAAATGTAAAATCCGGGTTTCACTGTAATTATTAAAATCATATCTAATTCAACTTTGTGTAGCCATTTTGTTGTACAAAGTCTTCCATTGGTTTTAGTAATGTTCCAGAAGAGTCTTGGCTAATTGGATTTTTGTTTTGCCAATCAGCCAAGCTTGTAACGGAGTATGTTTTGATCAATAATAAAAAGAATGGTAAGTGGATCTCACCTAAACCATCGGAGATGGCGTTACTCTTGGGTTGGTAGGCGATGGCGGCACCAGGCTTGCCTAAGGAACTATTTGAGGGCTTCTTCTTCTCTTTAACTTTCTTTTTTGTCTTTTTCTTTTGACCCGTCTCCGCTACTAACTTTCTCATCTTCTCCTGCATCGCGGATAACTGGGAATGGAAAACGTTTATTTAAAATAACTTGCAGTTTATCAGATCGTCATTATTTTCTTTGAAATAATGAAAATAATTTACAACAAACATCTACCAACAAATTCTGTGTTAATGTCTATTTGACATTATTGATAGAACTTAATTTTTCTGCAACATAAGTAATGCTCATAATCAAATGTTAAATCTAGTAAACAAATTTTGTAATTATAAATTATTTAATTTTTGATAAACTTAAGGCAAACCCTGAAATTCCATCGCAATATTTTTATGAATTAAACCACAGCTTTTTGGTCACTTTTGTGTCATTGAATCATCAAACGTGGAAACAAAGGTGTTTTAATTCATAAAAAATTGTATGTAATTAGGAATTTTGCATACTCTTTTTAAAATATTTTTGAAGAAATGAAAATTCTTAAAGGTACAAGTATTTATTACAAATATCTAAATTTGCCGTATTGACTCACCTCTTTTTCAAGAGCCATAAGCTTTTTACTCCGCTCCTCATCGGAGATATCCGACTCAGATTCCGACTCCGATCCCGATTCGGAGCTGGAGGCAGAGCTTCTCTTCTCCAGGGCCATATTCATGTGCACTGGTTCATCAGGGATTTTCGCATACCTATGGGAAGACAAATTGTCACAGTAAGAAACTTTCATATGCAATGAAGGGGTAGGGTCTTGTATGTATTAAAAAGTGATTTGACAATATCAACAGAAATTTAAAATCAAGAAAACTGTGTTTAACTTTTAAAATGATATATCATTCACAAAACAATTGAGAAATGCGAACGATGGTCGTCGTTGCCTAAAATCAAAACCAGGTGGTGGTCTAGAAGACAGAACGCTTGGCTCCTGATCTAGGGGACATGACCAGATTCCTTCTTCGTAACAATGAGCTATTTTATGCTCATATTGATGTAAGTTTTTTCGTTTTTTAAATATAATTCAAGAAGATGATAATGTGATGTACAATAATAACCAGAAAATGAAATGAAATTTCTTGTAGGATACACACCTAAAAATGTAAAGTGGGACTTTACCTCATCTCAAAGACATCTTGCAATTTCCTGGCCATGGCGACGACATCATGATCCGGGGGGTTGTACTTGTAGCAGTTGGTGAATATAAGGCGGACGTCGGCGGCGAATTCGGCCGCGTTCCGGTATGACCGGTTGTCCATCTTCTGCTTCACCGTTCCGAGATCCATGGGGTGCTTGATGATGTCGAAGTAGTCGTGCAGACCCAGGAGCTCCGCGTCCACGGGCTTGTAGAATGGCCACGCGTAACCCTAAACCAATTCACACTCATTAAGAAAATTCCACTCCGTTACAAAGTTATAGCAATAAACTCTAGAATTACTTGGAATCAGCACTGGGGTTAATGACATAATTATTATGAAAAGGAAGATGCTAAACGTTTAAAATACGCTAGGATACAATCAATTTAATCCATAAAATAAGTTAGAATGTGATCAGAAGATAGCAGCAAGCTATCGAAACCTGTCGAAGCCATAAACCTAAGTGGAATTAAACTAAATATATACTATAAAAGAATTTTTAACTAACAAATAATGAATCGATGAGAAATTGCAAAAAGCCATTAAAATATATGAAGACACTAGAGGAAGGAGTACAGTATGAAGCTGGAATAGATTGTATTTATTGTAAAAATAAATATTAAATTAAGTGGATTAAAAAAACTAACCATCACGCCGTCTCTCCGAAGGGGTAGGCAGAAAGAATGGACTGCCACACTTTTCTTTCCCGACATATTTCTCTCGCTTCCTTTCATTCATACATCGTGTCATGCACGCGCGTCGATTTCTCCGACTCCTCACATGGAGGACATTCAATATTTGATTTATTTGATCGTGCCACGTTTTCCTCGGTCTTCCGCTATTTCTGGTTCCATTTACATCGTTCACATATAATTTTTACCATTCTTTCTTCATTCATTCTTTCCATATGTCCAAACCATCTTAATGATCCGTTCATTATTTTGTTCATAACACTGTCATTCGCACCGCATTCACTTCTTATATTTTCATTCGACACTAAGTGGATTATCCAGTGTTAAATATTCTCCTTCCAAAATGAACAATGGAATTCTACAATTATTGAATTTACAAACAATACAAAAAGATGTAGTGAACTCACGGAATGCTTTTTAGAGAAGAGCTCCTTGAGTATCTCGTTGCAAGACTTGAGGGCCTCGCTGAGCTTCTCCTTGCCCAGCGCCTTGAGCTGCGCCTGCTGGGCCTGCGCCTGCTGCGTGGCGCCCGCGTGGTGGTGGTGGTGCGCCGGCGCCGCGCCCGACGTGGACGCGCCCAGCAGAGGCGACAGCGCCCCGCCCGCCATGAACCCTTCCTCCGGCACGCGCGCCGGCTACCGGAACAACAACAACACATTAATCACCACTCCCACAGTTCACAATCTAATTAATACTTCATTTCTTATGTTTACCGTTTGTGTGCTGGGCCTTTTTTCATAATATGTACTAAAAATGCGTGTTAAAAAACAGGGAAAAAAAAATGAAAAATTGATGCTAAATAAAAAATCATAACTAGCGGATGCAGCGCACCATCCAAATACCAGAGATATACTGCGCGTCATATCGTCGATATTTCACGCAATTTATGATAGATATTCGTTTGTCAAAATATCGACGATACGCATTCAAACGGTTAAAAACCCAAGAATATATTAAATATAATGAGTATATGCATTTTTACAATCGTAATTGGTTATAAGTTTTAACTTTTTTAATGTAAATCTTTTTTTTAACACGTGGTTAAAAATTTATCAATTAACAACCCCAAATTTTTATCCTTTTGTTTCCTACACTACTTTTAAAAAGGGTAGTGCGCCCTTGGAGTAATTGATTTATAAAATGGCGCACTTAAAATATCAATCATCATAAATCATAATAACTACGGTCATACAGCAATAATCAGAATAAAATTCAAAATTATCCAGAAACATTTTCAGGCATGTGCATCGTCCGCATTTCGAATTACTTTCGGAGAGAATTGAAGTATTTCTCCCTTGCTTTCTTGTATTCAAAATATTATCATACTCTTTCTTGACGATATCCGGCTTTTGCCTATTTATATTATGATATTTGAATGTATATTCCAAGTATGAGTGTGTTACCTTCTTGATCTGCCTGCCGCTCTCCCTGCGGGTGCTGATCTTGGCGGACTTGGGGGCGGGCGGGGCGAGCGAGGTGCCGTGGTAGCCGCCGCCCGGCCCCCCTCCGCCCCCCGCACCCTCGAAGGAGCTGCCCATCGGCGTCGTCGTGTCAGCCTTTCTCTTCACGCCCTTTTTCACCTTATGCGCGTGACGCAGGGGGAAACACTTACAATTAATTGTGGACATTTCGGAAACATTTTTTACAAAAGTGCAAGTATCAAAAAATAGTTTTTGATCTCAATTAGTGTTAAGGCCAATAATTGTGCAAAGTGATTGAATAATATACTGTAGTGCAAACATCACCCTAAAGAGTTGACTCATTCTTTAGAGATCTCATTTATGCGGGAACAATGAAGTATGTGTTTTAATTAACGGGTGGATGCATTTCTTGCTACAGTAAAAGTCCGTTAATTCAAACAACGATAATTCGTAATTCGAAATTTTCATAATTTGCTCGGTCCAAAAACTGACTTTTCATAGTAAATTCTACCGTTTATTCGAAATATCGCGTATTTGGTAATTTGTAATGTGTTTCGTCAAAATGTAGCTACAATTCTAATAATTCAAATGAGACATCACGTGAGAAAGAATCCGTTTCGTACGCTTAAATACATTAATGCAAGCGAGATATCTATATATTACGTATTTCTCTTGAAAATATCACGCGGTAAAAAAGTGCAAAGCGATAAAATGAGAACACTATGTAAAAAAGATATCTCAGCATCTTTCGTGTAGCCATAATTACTTTTCTATAAATAAGCAATATTTATTTCACAAAGTTTTCGGAGAAATTCCAAAGCTAGACAAAGTTATTTTTTGTTGAGACATTACTTCAGAATGAGTATACAAAAAGGAAGAAAATTAATAAACCTAAAGAAAAAAACAAAACAAAAAACGTAAAAACTATATAAGAACGATCGCGAATGTTAAAAGCATAATAAATCGTGTCGAAAACCGAATGATAACGATAGGACAAAAACGGCTAAAATTGAAAGATGGCTGACCAATCGCAACGTCGCTCGCTGACCAATCACGACCGAAATAATGTTTCAAGCGCGCGTAACTCGCGTTTTTGAATATTTTCGACGCACATTGCGGGAAAAAAATGTACTAAAATATATCGGGACTGAAACAATTACACGCAGATGGCGGGAAAACGTAAAATCCGGGTGTCACTGTATTCATTTTTATATAGTTTTTTTTTATTCGTATGAGATGTCTGTCTTAATAAGATTCTTTTAAGCAATAAAAAAGTTGATTTTAATTTCAAAGCGCCATTAGGCCCCCTAAAAACGTCATTATGATATCCGCTATTGTTATTATTATTAAGAACACTTGACGTTATAATTATTATTTTGACAGAACGAAAAAATGGCTGCGATGTTCCAAGTCGCAGCAGTTGGTGCAAATTTTTTTTTTTTAGTGATCGCATATTTCGTAATTCGAATTTTTTTTGGGAAATCCGGTCCCTTGAATTTCGAATTATCTGACTTTTACTGTAGTTGGTTATCTAGGGGACAGAATGCTTGTCTCCTGATCCAGGGGACTTGGGTTCTGGCCTAGACATGACCCGATTCCTTCTTCTTAGTAATGAGCTATTTTCTGCTCACACTGGAGATTCTTTAGAATTTGGTTTTTTAATTAACGGAAGGAAGCATTTCTTGCTAGTATTTTGAAAAACACAGGGACAAAAGTATTAATGGTGGTACTACTAACCTTAGTAGGTTGCGTCTGGGGGAGTTGAACTGTGGTGATGGTGGCGGCGCCCTGCTGCGCTGCAGGCTGCGCCACGTGGAAACCCGCCGGCTGGGCAGCCACCTGGAGATATCGGGTGTTATCAATATATAGCATTTAATAATAATAGTGGAAATATGACCTGTGATGAATATAAACGTAAAGTTCAATTCCTATAATTCCTTAATATATTTTGAGAATTGTAATTATAAATATTTCAAAATCATACCAAAAAGTTTATAGGGATAAAAAAAAAATTACAAACTTCTGCGGTATATTTTTTAATTTTGTTATTATTATTCATACTAGTTGTAACAGATGTATTAACCTATTTACAGTATTCAATATTAACAATTAGCAAATTCGTAAATATGAACCTATATGCGTCTTGAAAGACAGAGAAATGTGCAATGGACTGACACCCCATTTAGGAGGTCAATAAACTCGAGTCATGGTATGATACACTACAACATCTATTTAGCTATGCGATATGCTTAAAAACTGACAATAATATGAGGGCAAAATGGTATATTAGAACCCCTATAATGCAGCTAGCTACATTGGAAGTTCAAAAACAGATGGTTTCAAACTGTGGCAGATTCATATATAAACATGTATCTTATAAACATGCTGATATAAGAAAGGAATGTAGAGCGGAAGAATGTATTATGAACAAAATTATGAAAGGATCGCTGCGATGGTTCGTACATATGGAACGCATGGATGGAGAAAGTATACGTTAATGATGTAAATGGAGTACGGAGTCGAGGCAGACCGAGGAAAACATGGCATGACCAAATTAATCAAATTTTAAAGGTTGGTCATGTTAGAAGTCGGAGGAATTGACGTGCGTGAATGACTCGTATGAATGTGGAGGAAGCTAGAGAGGTGTGCCTACCCCTGCGGAGAAACGGCATGATGGTTTGTTTGTTTTGTTTGTATAAACATGTTTATATTAGTTCCTTACTACTAAACTGTACGTAATATTATTATGAACCTGGACTATCTGTCTTGAGTTGCAAATGTAGTTAGCCGCAGTTAGACCAATTTCTTTTTTACTGCAAATGAACCCGGCTGCACAATGGTGGTTGAATAAAAATATGGATTTATATTTAAAAACATAATTGCGTAGTGTACCTGTTGCGGCAGTCCAGTGTGCGTGACGGTGGTGGTGGGCAGATGCTGCGCAGTGGTGGTGGTATTGGTGGAGCCGACAGGGGTAGTGGGCGCGGGGGGAGCGGCAGGGGTGGGACGTTGGGGACGCGGCGCCCCCGGGGAGGCACCCGGTCCCGCTGCGTTCGCCCCGCCGCTGGCGCGCTTCTTACCGCCCGCCGTCAGGGGGCCTTTGGAGCCCTTGGCACTCGTCACCTCCAGCTCCTTCTCGTCCTTGTCCATCCCCGCCACCTAGACGCATCAAAGTACAATTAATCACCTGCGGTAACATCTAACACTTAGATTAGAATAAGAAATGAGACAGATCTAGTCTCCATAAAAAAATTGGTATGATAAATTCAGTGCGATATTAAATGTCATATTAATTAAATATTGTTTTTTTTTTTCAATAATCCCCATTTACATTTTCCCTCCATTTACATTTTTTTCTGTCCCTTAAATAGGGGTTTCACTGTATTTCTTTACAGAAATTTGAGACAGCTTACATACACTATAGCAGACCCTAAAAAACTAAACAATTTTGAATAGTTTTATATAATTTTATGGCTGTGGACTTTCATAATTTTGAAACACTGTACAACAGCATTAGATTTTGATATGCAAATTCTATTTTATATCGTTCTTCAGATGAAGATATAGTGCATCTGGAAAATGTTTAAAACAAGATAATACTGATATTAATTTATATGAAAGAAAACTTAAGAAAAAAGACATTGTGATTACAATGTTGTTCGAGAAACAATAATGCTTTATTTAATTCATAAATAATATATTTTTTTAAATTACATATTTTTATTTTTTATCTAACTCACATTATCATATCACTTGCATGTGTACTTAGTTCTAAAATACACCTTGCACGGCATAGTTATAACATATATATACTCTCATACAAAAGATGACAATGGATAGAGTGTGGTACCTTGGTGAGGAAGACCTTCTCCAGGGTCTGCGCCATGACAACGACGTCCTCGCCGGGCTTGTTGTACACGTAGCAGTTGGTGAACATGGTGTTGAAGTCCTGGATGGCCTCCTTGGAGGAGTAGTAGTAATTCTGCTCCAGCCGCTTTTTTATAGTGCCCAGGTCCATCGGCTGCTTTATTATCTTGTGGTAGTCCTAGGATCCAGCAAATTATTTATTCACAAAATGCTACCCGACTTCAAATACCCCAATCTCTATTGATTCACTTTTCTACACACAATTGTTTTAATGAATATTTCAATAAAATAACTATTCTATATTACTAAATACGAATTTAATACGTTGACTGCAGAACACTGATCGGAACAGTGGTAAGAGGAGCTGTCAAACGACGAATCCCTATCCGGGTCAGGCCCTATGGAGATGTTGATACCGTTTCGTTTTAAGTTGGAGGGGATTTAGCTGTCAGCATTACATTTGATCTCAGTAATAATTAACACATAGAGTACAAACACGTACAAATCTTTCATGAGCAGCAAACCCCTGGGTCCAGGTCAAGTGTCATAAAAATCATTAATAACTAATTGCAAAAAAAAATATTTACAACAAAAATTAGGTTAAAACTAATGTTTGTTAAGAACTTTAGTATTTGCGCCACTGAAGAAATTATCATCTATTCAGATCCATACTTTAAGTGTTAATTTAATTATACTTTAAAAGTGGTAGTGTATTTTTCATAAAATTACACATTGCAGAAATTAATACAATGTTCATAAAATGTGGATAGAAAATTAAACCTTACCGGCAAGTTGAGTTTCTTGGCGTCTACCGGCTGATGGAATGGCCAGGCAAACTGGTGCTTCCATACCGCCTTCATCACGTTCTTTTGGATAAACTGAGAAGAGAAAGAATGAACAGTAAATTATTACATATACACAACGCGGCAACCTTAATGTACTTTTTTTTTTACATATCAATAATAATTGAAGGCTGGTTATTACAAAGGTCCTAAATGGTTTAAACATTAAAAAGGGGAAAAAAAAACTGTTTATTGTAGGGTAATAACATTCGCGGCAATAGCTATGACTACCACATCAAAGGTCCCGGGTTCGATTCCTGACAATGAATATCTTTGGTCTGGTATGTAATTCGTGACAGTAAAATAGTGATACATTAGTTACTTATCACATGTCATGATAATCAATATAATAGCTACGCCCTTTACACCAATTTGGCTCGCACTGTAATGATGTAAAGAGCGATTCAATAAAATAATAATAATATGTCATGTAGCACAGGTGGCATATTTAGGATAAAGTTTAAACTATGCCCTATTATTCAATCACTTATTATTAGTCTTTATGTATAACACCAATTGGGATCAAAAACTATTTTCTTTATATATAAAATTGGCACCTTTGTAATGATCAGTCCTCCTTTTAAAATCCACCCGCATTGAATTTGAAATTGGAAAATATTTAAATAAGTTCATAATAAAAATAACTGATTACACTTACGGCAAGCTGATTGGTCATCCGCCCTTGCCGGTGCGGAGTCGCATTCGGAGTGCCATTCACAGCCTCAACTCCCGGCTGAAACAAAACACAAGACACTTCATTAAAAATATCTTTATTAAATTGTATAAGTGTGGTAATAGCCGCAAGCAGCTTTCAACCGGTAGCAATAAGTAACATTATAAACAATTTTGTTGATTTATATGCCTGACTATTCAGTAATAACCGGTTACCGATTGTATAGATGCATGTCAATATTATTATATTAAATGTACGCTGTTGATGAATTATCGGTAAATAATTACCGCACAGAAATATAGTAAAATCATGTTCAAACGCGGTAAAACAAATGCAGAACCGTACACTAAACACACTTTAACGTAATCCCGGTAGGAACTCAAGTTAGTACAAACTGTACTTTTATGACTTACAATTAGAAATTAATTCAAGCTTTGAAGTATACCTTAAAAGTTTTATTGTTTTATCAAACATCCGTATGCGAATGTTGAAAGTGTTTATTTGAAAGTAATGTAAATTAAATTGAGTGTTGTATGTAAGTATACATCATAGTGCTAAATAAATACCTCCCTAGAATGGTAACCCCAGAAGGGAGGTATGAAAACCGTGTACTAGGTAAATAATCAATATGTTTTATAGTAAAAAGGATTATCTTTGGAATTTTGAAATATGAAAAAACAGTATATTTATTAATTTTAACTCTGTTAAGACCCAATTACAGGTTTTTTAATCATAACTAACTAACCATCACGCCGTCTGGGGTATGCAGAAAGAATGGACTGCCACACTTTAACCGATTCGGCACTCACATCCTTCTCTTTTGCCCCCACGGGAGACGCGATGTGATGGGTTGCGAACCTCATCGCCACCAATAGGCATCTCCCATAAAATCAAAATTAAAATTTTACTTAATAATATTTTTTTATCAAGGAATAATTCAACCATTTCAAGCCCCACACAGCCCTAACTGGTGTATACAAAAAAATCCTATGGCTACAAACATCCGCATTAATTTTTTTATACAAGTTTCAATGTTTATTTTGCTTTTTTGTTATGTTTTAACCAGTATATGAAAATTATTTATTATTTTACATTTTTAAGGGAGTTCTCCAAAAAAATGTAGTTTTAACACATTGTTTACCAACGAATTTTTAAATTTTAAGTTTAAGCATATATATTTTTTTTATTTTAATTCGTAGTAAATTTCCTCTTTGAATGAATAGTTCAAATTTGAAATTGATATAGTGATTTATGTAATTGTGAGAATCATTTCCGTTAGCAATAGGGTAGAAAAACTGACTAATCAGTTTTTGGTTGTGGTTGAAAGCGAAAATCCGACTAATCGGCTTTTGGTAGTTAACGTGTTAAAACTAAATATTATAAATCATTTCTTGCCAAAAAAAAAAAAACAATAGGGATTTTTTGCAAATTTCACTATACTGTATAGATTAATGTCTTCATAAATATTATTACGGCTCTGTAATGAAATCAAAACAGCGTACTAGAGAGACACGCTATACTAGAGGAGTATCTAGTAAACACAAACATTGATCGCAGTCCCTTCGGGGCTGATAGGATCAGCAATATTCCTAGATTCATATCAGAAAACGAGTAAGGTGGGCATTGGTAGTAAAAGCAACAATAGCTAGCCGGGCAGCAGATAGTGCTGGCGTGAAGGTCTCCCCTTGGCTGTTATCAACGGGACTGCATTGTGCTCTACATTATCTGTAATTCTCACTAGCACCGCCACACGGCCCAGATAAGGACAAGACTAATATACGCGCACCTCCACCGACCACGAGTTGGTGAGCCAACACTATTATAGATCAAAAGGATTTCATTACTATCGGAATAGCTAAACTAACAGTTGTATTCCCAAAATTAAACAGAAGAAGAATGAATACAATATGTTACAATATTTCTAACTCAATTTAGACAATAGAATTGCACAAAAGTATTCAACATAAATGGTGTTTCCCAGCGTGGACAATTGGAAGTCATTTAGAATGAAGTCAAGAATAAAGATCCTGTTTTGGAAAACATATTTGTATTCGACAGCATAATTATAATTATTTACTAACTCCATCACACCATCTCTCCAGGGGTCTTGGGGGTTCTAGACTAGACACAACCAGATTCCTTCTCCATAAAAATGAGCTATTTTCACGCTCATCTTGAAGATTGTAAAATAAATTCCAATTCTGTTAAAATTCTTGGAAAAAATGTTTTACTATACGTCTGCGAGACTTGGTGCCTGGGCAAAATTGCCCATGTTTCATGGAGGGACCTAGTTACAAATGAGAAGGTTTTCAGCAGAGTTGAAGAGAATAGGCCCATGTTGAACACCACAGCGGAGAGGCGCGCGAGATGGATTGATTGGTCATGTGTTGCGACACAAATGTTTCCTGCATGATGTATTGGAGGGAATGGTCGAGGGAACAATTGGCAGAGGATTACCTCGCCAGGAGTACCTAGACCAGATTTGCCGAGATATGGGCTACACCTCTTATGTGGAGTTGAAGAGGGTTGCCGAGGACCGAGCAGAGTGGAAGAGAAAACGGAGAAACTCCATGACAGTCAATTAATTTAAAAACAAAATTGAACACTTTTTCACTTGGTATAAATCACTTTATGAGTTAGGAGCGCCAACCGGTTTCACTCTGTAGTTTCCTCAACGCTATACACAATCAGTTTATGTATGTCCCTAAGAAGCTCGCTACAGAGTGAAACCGGTTGGCGCTACTAACTCAAATAATGTGGTTTATACTAACTGAAAAGGTGCTTTCGTATTATTTTTAAATGCGTCAAACCACCAAGTAATGGCTTCGTATCAAAGTTAATTAATTATAAATTTATTAACACAAACTGAAGACAAATATAAAAAAATTATATTATTTGCTTTTTTTTTCGAGTGCAATGAATAAATACACATCGCCTAGAATTGTTCCGTATTGTGACTAGTATATTTGATGTTTGTAAATGGTAGATATAAGAAAAATTCACTTACCGTGCTGGTGGTGGCCAGAGGGTCCACAGCCTGCTGCATGGTGCTAGAGTCTGCTATCTACCTGCCAACATCAAACTGCCATATTCATTGCGGTAATAACTTCACCATCCTAAGTGTGGAATAATTATTCCCATGCACACACACCTTCCATAACTACAATCAAAAGGCTGTCGATGACCCAATCCAAGGGAAAGTATTCATTGTTAATTGAACCATAATGTAAAACTCCATATTAAATATCAAAGAAAAATATACTTTGAAAGAAATCATATAATACTTTTGGAAAATGATATATTACATCAAATGATTTTAGATAACCACAGTTTTGATCAAAACACTATGATAATTCAACATTATAAAGTGTTTAATTTTTAAACAGTTTTTACACATATCCCTTTTTTTAGATTGTGGCAACAGCTGACTCGCCGACCTGTGTTGGCATCATCAGGTGTTACAAACAACTCAAATGACCATCTGTTTGTAACACCTGAGGATTCCAACATAGGTCGGAGAAACCAGCTATCGCCACAATCTTACAAAAATAAATTGTGATTCATATAAAAAGAATGTTTCAAAATTAAAACATTCAAATAATTTTATCTCATTTGATAATGCTATGGAACAGTAAAATCTTTCTAAACATATTACAAAATCTCAGAAAATCAATCCAATGGAATACTGTGAATAATTTTTTAAATTTATAATATTATTTTTTTAAATATGGTGTTAAATAATATTCAGAAAACGTAAGCTTTCTATTAATTTTGTGAGCAACTTATTTTATCATCTCATTCTCTCACATTCATACAGCAAACGTACATATTCTAAAAGATGCACCAATACATAAATATCAAGTCTAATAATTAAGAATAATAAAAAATTATACTGTAAAAGATTAGAAATTTTACGATTGCCAAAACGCAATTTGATCATCAGCGCAGATACTGAAACTTGCGATTCTTTTGAAATACATTTTTTTTTAATTATTCATTATGCAAATGAAGTAGAAAAGTCACTTTCATCTAGCAAAACTGGACATCAGTTGGTCTTTTGTCACTTTCTTAAGTGCGACTGGAGTACAAATAACAATTTGTGTAATAACAATTTGTGTACCCAATATGCCATTATTACGATATATCAAAATCTTCCGAGTATGATATGAAAAGCATTTTTGTTTCCATAACAAATGTAATAAATTATTTTTTTTATCTTGTCAACACATTGACTACAGAGCAATCTTGGTCCACGGTGTCCCTTTGTTACCACAACCAGATTTTGCTACCTCGGTAGTATGATAGCAGGCTCGGGAGATACAGAAGATGTAGCCAGCAAACTCAACAAGGCAAGGGGAGCTTTCCATTGGGAGCTATGGCGTTCCAGTATCATTTCGAGAAAGCTCAAGCTTAAAATATTCAGCAGTAGCATTAAAAACGTACTGCTGTACGGATGTGACTTGGAAATCTACCGCGGACGTTATTGGAAAACTCCAGGTGTTTGTTTATAAATAGGTGCCTTCGCTCAATATTCAAGATCTATTGGCCCCAAACAGTGTCAAACGCCGTTCTCTGGAACATCGCAGGCGAAAGGTCAATTAGAGAACAAGTCGCTAGACGCAAATGGCAGTGGATCGGTCACACTCTGAGACGGAACCCAGCCTGCATCGCTCAGGGTGCACTAGACTGGTACAGCACAGACCTAGAGCCACCTGGAAAAGAGCCCTGCAGGACGAGGTTAAAGCAGCAGGCCTCACTTGGGATGATGTTAGGCATCAGGCATGCGATAGAGTGATGGAGTCGGGTGGAGAAGGTTCCTTGAGGCCCTAAGCACCACGGAGGTGTGACAGGACAAAAAGAAGCAGAGACAGAGCATTGACCAGGGCAGTGGTAAGGGGGAGAACTCGAATGGCGGACCCATGTCCAGACCAGGTCCTATACCGTGCGGTTTTAAAGCTCTGACTGCACGAAAGGCAGATGTAAACTGATGAACATTTCCTTAATGGCTAAACCCCCCCTCCTACTTACTTAAAAACGAATGGTATAGGGCCCGACCTGGACAGGGGTCCGCCATTTGGGTTCTCCCCTTACCACTGTCCCGGTCAGTGCTCCGCAGTCAACGCTCCGCATTTAATATTTATTTTTGAATATTCATTCAAATTCATAAATACAAACAAAATTGGTGTATTTTTGCTATGGGAATTTTTAGATATGCGTTGTTGACAACTGGTGTTCTGGACTTACCTCAAAAGTAACGAGGGGCTCGTCGTACACCTGGCTGAGCGGCATCAGCTATCTGCAGCTGGCGCCCGCGTCTCCACTGCCAACATAATCCCTTCCGCGTCGGCCGCCTCACACGCACGCCCAGCCTGCAACGCAAGGACAATATTGCATTACATATCAACTATTTGACAATACATAAAGGGGAAGGTGCCATGACTGATAAATTCTAACAAAGTGGCAAGCCTACGCGAAACGCACAATCCGAGAGCACATAAATCCGTTGTGGGAAAAAAGATACGAGAACAGCGCCACCGGAAGCGAAACCAAGAGGTTTCTCCCCTCCGTAAGAGACACAAAGAGCTGAGGAAGAGAGTAACACATTTGTTACAGCTCTCGTAAGTTCTTACTGGGCATGATGCCATACTCTCGTATCTACACAGATTCAAGATTAAAGATTCACCTCACTGTCCTTGTGACTCACAACAATTGAACACATCATCACACACTGCCCCATCCACATGCGTGAGAGATGTAAACTGGAGGAGTGTCAAAGAAAAGACATCCACATCACATATCTCCCAGCCATCCTCCGCAAAATAGATACACTTAACATATTCGTCGACTTCGCAACCACGGTGGTGGATCGGTTACGAGAGGCCAACCCAGTAACTGACTAATATAAACGTGTATTTCTTTTACAGGTACGCAGCGCCCCGACTGAGGTTTCCATGGTTCCCTCAGTTGTAAGACAAATTTCGGGGTGCCATTTAGCTAATCTATTGAAACACAAGACAGGCCACACTAAACAAACACTCAGTTCAAATCGCACACAAAAGCACTTTCTAATAAAACTTAGCTTACACCACCTTGAAGAATTAAAATTTAAGGTATAATTCTGAAAGACAACGCAAGGAAAAAAAAGTGGCAAGAGATATGACTGCCACACTAAAGGTTCCAGGTTCGATTGCCGACAATGGCAGTGTGATTCTCACAGCGTCTTGGTCTGGTATAGAATTAACATGACAATAAAATGGAGATAGATTAACTATCACATGTCATAAGAATCAAAATATTAACGTATATCCTTTACGTAGATTTGGCTCGCACTGTAATGATGCAACGAGCTTTTAAAAAAATATAACACTTAGATAGAGATAAACATAATTGTAACAGAACATCTATAACCCACCCAATAATTTAGCATGACTATCCAAGTAAATAAATAAAAACTTTTAGTTTATGTCACCTCCACTTTCAATACGAATTAAATGTTTGAAAGGATGCTGACTCTTTCCATAATTCTCCATAGCACTTCGCGGCAGACTGTGTCGAATGCCTTTGTGAGGTCTATAAAAGCTACATGCATTGTTGTATGTTGCTCGACTACCTTCTCCTAGAGTTGTCTCAGAGAGAAAATCAGATTGGTTGTACCTCTCCTGGGTCTAAATCCACATTGGGAATCGGGCAGAAGTAGTTCCAACACTGGTGTCAATCGGTTAACCATTACTTTGGAGAGTATCTTCCGCGTTACAGATAACAGGGAGATTCCTCTATAGTTGTTACAGTCTTGAAATATTTCCTTTGTTTTTGTAATGGTTAACAATGATTGGCTTGCGGAAGTCTTCCGACACAAAGTGTGTATCCCATACCAAGTTGAAACATGCTGTGAGATGATCAGCTAAACCGCTAGCTAGAATCTCAGGTACTTCAGCAGGGATGTCATCACACCCTGCATTCTTATTATTTTTTTAGTTATTTCATAGTTGTGATAACTTCATCCCTAGATATAGAATCATCCGGCTTGTGATTGAGAGGGTATTGAGGTATCATATCAATAACGTCCCAATTTACATTTGCGTTGCAGTTCAATACGTATCTCTCTAATCTGGCCCTCGTCTCCGAGTAGTTCTCCAAATTCGTTGAGTATGGGCTAGTTACTTTTGTGTCTGGGTCCGTATATATATTTTATAGCCTCGAAGAAGTGCTTTTACTCGCGACAGTCTGCATAGCTCTGGATTTATTTTACTTTTATTTTCCAACATTGTTTATTGATCTTATTTCACATCTCAGATCTGACTTAGCGGCACTGTAATCCGATATTGCCTATGCATTGTAAGGATCGATTAATGATGATTATGACAGGTTTTAACAGAGCATCACTCATCGAACCAATTCTTCGGTCTTTTCCCTTTGAAGTACCCAAAACCAAATCACAAGCATTTGCTATCGTGTCTCTATTGACGGTTCAAGTTTCCTCAGCATTGTTGTTTCCTTCCATGGTGGGTAACTCTTCGCTCACAAGGGAGCAGAGATTATGTCTCACTTCTGGATTAAGCAACTTTTCAACCTGAAAATGTTTCCTCCTGGCGATTGTTTTATGAACTTCCTAATTTGATAGCCGACTTAAATTAATATAACTGTCTGATATCCAATCACTGTGATTTGGTTGCAAGTTAGTTTCGGGCACAGCCTGTTCAGCCATAAGTAGTGAACTAAATATTAATTATTCATCTCGTACTTTAAGCTAGGATTGAAGGAAGTCAAAATGTTGGTAGAACACAATGCTTCCGCTCCAAAATATTGAAGTGTCTTTCATATTTAATTTTATTCCACTTGTCGTTCTAGTTATGCCCGGTTTAGGCAGCTCTTCTTCTCTCCCAGAAGATAGCAGTGAAATATTTACAATAAAGAAAAAGTATCTCAGATAAACTTGAGGAGAACCGTCTAAGATGGTACAGCCCCGTCATTCCGCCCTCAGTTGACAATGATACACGGAGGGTAATGAAGGTGGACCAGTGACCGAAGGGACCGTGGTAGACCAACGTTGACATGGATGGGACTCATTCAAAGGACTCTCATAAGAAACCAGATCCCGCCCGACGCCACCCAGGACGCGGTCTAGGAGATGCCATACAAGAAGAGTCGACCCCAAGTAAATGGGGACAAGGTTATAGTGTTCTATCAACGATTTTATTTTAGAATTATAAACTGTTTTAAAAGTGTTATAGTTCCACGTAGGTCTAACGTATTATTTAATTATTCTAAACGAATATGTATTTGATTAGAAATAATCTTTGACTAACTTATGCTGATTTAATAAAATTGTACACAAATTGCTACCTATTCAATCTGTGTACTTAGGAATAATTCTAAGAAATTTGATTGTAAATATGCTTACTTCCAAGCGACAAGCTTATCTTACTGAAATATCTATACTTTCTAGATAAGTATGCATGCAATATAAATAATTTGACTACTATTGCGACATGTTTATGCATAGCTAATAAACCAATCCACCGCATATCTTAAAAATCAGTTACCAAGTTTACAAAAGGACCCCTTGAACCTTTTACACCATCCCTATGAAAAAATATTCAATATTTTTTTATTTATATTGGCTTCTAATATAAGTTTAAATACTTTGCCTTTTTTTTAAAGGTAAAAAATATACATTTTTACCTCTGAATAACTGATTTGCCATTTGATAATTAAAACAAAATTCATTATAAGTCATCATTCTGTTAATTATGTCATCATTCTGTTTCTCTGGAGGTAGCCAAAGTGGATGGACCGCCACTGTTCTATCCTGATATAACTCTCGCACCTCTTCTACATTCCTATAACGTGTCACGCATGCTCGTCGATTGTTATGACTTGAACATGGCCTTCTTTTAGTAATTAATTAACTAACCTCTGCTTTCTTCTTTAACACTCAATTGGACGAAAGGAAAATATTTCCCAGTTGATATTTTTTTTTATATTCCTATAGACATGTGTTAGTCATGGTAAAATACTAAATTAATAAAACATATTCGTCAGGTATCAAACAGTTTGCACTTCATCGCGAACCCCAAAAAGATTGCTGGAGTGGCACCCAGGTGGTAGAAGACCAATTAGACGACCAAGGCTACGATGGGAGGATGAAGTTGGGAGAGATGAGGCGAAATTGTTACGAGTGTCAGATTGGAGGGTCGAAGCGGAGGACAGGAGGAGTTGGAGGCGGAGAATACTGGAGGCTAAGGCTCGATATGGGCTGTAGGACCATCGAAGAAGAGAATATCAAACAGTTTACATTGAAGAGTTGTGCATAACAAATGCACTGCCAGTATTACGAACTTAGTGTACACATCAAGTGTCTAATCTGATATAATATGTTTTATTCTTTACTTATTACTAAAGAACATTCAATGCTGTGTGTACATTTCCATTGAAAACAATATTATTTAACATAATCAGTTACCTAGCGCCCAATGAAGGGTTGAGATCAATAAATTTAAATCACATACTAACATTATATATCTAAACTCCTCTATATACATTATTTCTAATAAATGATCTCAACAGTGCAGTAATAACAGCATGTTATCTGATCAAGTAACTAGCTTCCTTTCTCCGAAGGGGTAGGCAGAAAGAATGGATCTATACTCCTCTAAATTGATATTACTTCAACTAACTAACAGTGCAGTAATAACATCGTGTTATCTGATATTAATACTTGTAACTAACTAAGTTAACCATCACGCTGTCTCGCTGAAGGGATAGACAGAAAGAATAGACTGCCACAGTTCTTTCCTGACATACTTCTCTCGCTTCCACAACATTCATAAATCATGTCATGCACGCACGTCAATTTCTGACTCATGTGGCCGACAATCAATATTTGAACTTTCGTATGAAGCACTTAATTTGTGGTGTGACATTATTAAATAATAATACACTTGTATTATTTGTATCTTTATCCAATTGTGTATAGGGATAAAACAAGAGTCACAGATGTGATCCACCGGGTGACGACTTTAAAATGGAAATGGGCAGGGCATGTCGCCAGAGCTGCAGACGAAAGATGGACCAAAATACTGCTGAATTGGAGACCGAGAGACACGAGAAGAAGAGTAGGAGGACCACAAATGAGGTGGTGGGATGACCTGAAACGACACGCTGGGGTGCTATGGATACAGAACGCGCAGGAGTGATCGAAATGGAGGGACATGGAGCAAGCTTTCGTCCAGGAGTGAACGGCGATTAGCGATAAGCTGAAGAAGAATATTTGTATCTACATCAACCGGTTTCACTCCCGCCGGAGCTTCGTCAGGGTAAAGTAATAAACAGTTTATTCTCTTACCCTGAAGAAGGCGGCAGTGAAACCGGTTGGTGTTATCTAATAAAGTGGTGTAGATACAAATATTACAATTGTATTATTATTTTAATCACTATTTGATTGTGCCAAATTTATTTTATCTGATCAAGAGATCCCAAATTCAATCCTTGATCGAGATATCAGATTTTTTTCAGTAATATTTCCATGTGTCTGGTATTGACTTCAATGAGGTTTAGAATTTCTTTGGGTCATGAATATATTACATAAACAACTGTGATCAATTGTTAATGTTGTATAATGCATTAGACATTCTATATTTGATTCATTTCATCATTTTCTTAGCTCTTTTTTTAATGAAATTTTTACTCTTTCTCTTCCAATTTTAAGTGCCTTATCAGATATTGATTCGAGACAAAAATTGGTTCGTGATTATGAGACCATACAATCCTAGACACGACTGCATCCTTCTCTTTAATGATAAAAATTTAGACTGAATTGTAAAATCTTTTTTTAACCCTTATTAGACACTAGCTTTTGTATCTTTTGTATATGTTATTCTATCAATATTTAATATTTAAAAGGCACTGTGTATGCTAATCGCTCCATTGCTAATATTCAACTGACAAAGTAATTATGCCCAGATTCAACATGTCACCTCACATGTGCCATATGACCGATGCGACAAAGTTCTGCTGTCACATCAGAGGTGACTTACATCTGCCGCTAATAATAATAATTAGTCTAATTTGTATAGCACCATGTTCGTTGTGTTTTTGGGTAACACCGTGTGATTTGGTAAACTCCTTCTCGACCGACGTTTCGGAGATCGTTGCAGTCTCCATCTTCAGGGTAAATGACCCAAAAACACAACGAACATATTGCTGCCAACCGTGAAAATCTACGCAATTACTTGTATAGCACCGTTTTCGTGAATAGCTCACCTCAAGAGCTTTGACAATGATTTTAGTTATGAGAGCTGCATCCAACACCAGCAATCAAATAACCGTTGTTTACATTTTATGCGATACTTTGAAAAGGGTCTATAGGTGAGATTTAAAATCTGTCAGATTGTCAATGCGTCTGTGGCGTGCAGGAAGCATACTCCAGGCGGATGAACCTGCCACTGCGAAAGCCCGATCTCCGTAATTTATCCGGGGGTTGCACTTTGGCTCAACTAATCTGCCTATTGCTGAGGAGTTTGCTAATCGAAGTGTAGATTACCGCAAGTTAGGGCTATCAGCAATACTAAGTTCAGATATATAGGCTGGTGCCATTCCGTGAAGCCCTTTAAAAACCGTCCAGCATAGTTTATACTGGATTCTTTCGGGACACTTGAGCCAGTGAAGATCTTTTAGATGTTGTGAAATATGCAAATTTTTTGGAACACCTTTAATAAGTCGTGCTGCCACATTGAAAGCAGATTGAAGTTTATTGGTTTGTTTCTTGGGGATGTTGGCGTAAATGCTGTTGCTATAATCGAGTCGAGTTAAGTTAAGGGTTAAATTTAGAACAAAAATTTATAATAAGAATTAATACAATTTATCCAATCACCGAGTTAGTAAATCCCTTCCACCTCATAAGATATGTGTTAGTTATGTAGAAAATGGTATATTTTTTATGTTTACGATTTATAATAAGAAGTAAATTTATATAGCTGATGGGAATGTTTATAACTTAAAATTTTACGTATATTTTTTTAATTGTTTGTGCAGTTGCAATATAAGGTCACAAAAATTAGCATAATTTAAAAATATGTATATGATTGATGAATAACTTCTATAAATATATAGATACGGAATAACTTGTCTTTGGATGTAAATGAAATCAATGAATTTTACTTACACTCAAAATTACTAATGTTTAAAGTCTTAAAATGGAATTCAAAAGGTAGCCTATGTATGCAAGACCTTTGAGGGGAGTCCTTAACTCAAAAATTCATTAGCTGAAACACAATAGAACCAGTTATAGCTTCTAAATTCTCCATGAAATAAACAGGCACCCCCAAAATACCTTTTTTATGTATTTATCAAAAACTTAAGACAGTCCGGTTTATTCTGAACACTATGCAACGATTCAACTGAAGAAAAACACTACAAAAGTAGAATGGTCGTGTGCGTACGTATTTAATAATTTTAATGAATAAAAATTGTTTGTACCACCTAAGAATTTATTTATATTAGCACGATTTGAATGCACATTCTCATTACATATAAACATCCAAAGGTAAGGAAATACAAAACCTGTCTGGCCTACAGTATAGAATCCAGAGCTGACTCCGTTAGAACCAGAAATAAAGCTACTCCAAAACATTGTTAGCAAAACTCTTTGTAACAATATGAGAAATATAGATATCCAAAGGATGTTTTAAGGTGGGTGACGACAGAGAAAAATGTGCTGGAATGAACGCGTTACTAGAATGACAGAATCAAGGGACGCAAGAACAGCAAGTTCTTAACGCAGAGAGTAAAGGACCAAAAGTCCTAGACCATGAAGAATCTCACTAGTTTATACTGCCTTCGAAACATGCCGACATAAGTGAAACAAACAGATTTTCAATTCATAAAAATTCAATATTATGGAATTATCCAAAATGAATTCAGATTCTACTCCTGAATCATATCCATTGGGTTTTACAGTGTTCAGAACAATTTTATTATACATTAATTATTAAAAGAGAAATATTAATTGCTTGCATTCTGTGGCTTGGCTGCTTAGGCAACGAGTTATTAAAAATTGCTTGAATAGGGATTTTTACTATTGACTGCATTCTGCGAAACTAACTAAGCATAATGTTAAACTATTCAAATATTTTAAATTATAAGAAATCATATAATGGCAAGATGTGTGTTTTCTGTTTGGCAGGTATCTATTAAATGCTTGCATTTTGGGGCTTCCAATCTTAGACAATGAGTTATTAAAAATTGATTGAATAGGGATTTTTACTATTGACCGCATTCTGCAAAACTACGCATAATGTTAAGGTATTAAAATATTTTAAATTATAAGAAATCATATAATGGGAAGATGTGTGTTTTCTGTTTGGCAGGTATCTCTCTGTTGTTTAGATAAATTGATAATTAATTAAAAATGCTTTAACCGTTTTCCCAAACTGTTTATAAAAGGATATACAAAGAATTCACAAAACTCCCAGAGTTGCTCTAGTTTCCTATATATTTAAACGTACTGATTCAATTCTGTTTATAGAAAGGGCAGTTAGTCTCAAAAGGCTTTGCTTCTTGCTTGTGTACATGAATGAGTAGCAATAATATTGAATGTTACGAAGTATCTGTGTAATCTCAGCTCCGTGCCAATGTGTGGGTCTAACTTACGTGGACACGGTTGCATTGCACTCGTATTGTTTATAAACATTCTCTATGCCCGATAGCGGAACAATGTGACTTATCTAAACCGCCACTCGTAAAGCAGAGCGCTTTCAGCAGCTGCGTGAGGCGCAATCGAGAAATCAATCATTTTACAAGGACTGCACTCAATGCAAGCTTCTCCATAAGACTATTCAATGGAACTCATGTATCGGAAGACTTTTGACTAATATAAACTTGCAGAATCTTACCCAATTGTCGCTTTGGATAAATTTCCTAGATATTCCTGGATTTTCTACAGCCCCTCGGTCAGATAACTTCTATATTTTTTTTTTATATATATATTTTCCAATGTAGTATTGATAAATCCATTCCATTATATTTGAGAAGTGTTGTCAGTGGAACTACTTTATAGATATATTCAGGAACAGGCACTACAGAATCTGTTGTGGTATTTTTGTATGGGTTTGTTGATGGTTTTTGAACCAATTTGATAAATAAAAAAACAATGTATAATTTATTTAAATACTAGTTTAATTAAATATAATAAAGATAATATTTAAATACAATAAAATAAGCGTTTGTTTTGTATACAGAATTTGAATTACAATATAAAAATATTATAAATAAATAACAAGACTACAGAACTAAGAGTGACCCTAGATCAATAATATGTATGGTTTGGTACTTTTGTCATTTACAAAGTTCAATCTATGGGATCGGAGAAAGTTTGTAGGTTGTAATTATCCCGAGTGAATGTTTACATAACTTGCCTAGAGCACGCCAACTGAGAGCCGCCGATGGAGCAGGACGATGCAAGTCTGCCTGGACGCGAGGCGATTGCAAAGAGAGACTATATACACACGCAACAGATGTATGGCGGGAACATACCTAGCGACAATGTTACATAAAATGGAACAAGGACAGCGGTAGCTCGCTGCTGCAGAATCGGGGGGAAATTGTGTATGTCAAACAGTTACGTATAAGCGGAATGCTAGGAACCGAGCTGCTGATGAGCGACTAATAAGACCGCACCAGCGAGAGAAAAACAATTGTTTCCCGAGATGTTGTGGGTGTGCCTCGGCACAAGCGGCGGTTCGAAAGAAGCTAAAGTCGATTAAAATGCTTCCCGAAACTGGCGACTCGGGGAAACAAACGAATACAAGGCCGGCGAATAAGCGAAACTTATTAGTAAAGGAAATACGGCGATTCGATTTGGATATGTGAAGACGATGCAAAAAAAACCTGAACCCTAAACGGTCGGTTCGACGGTTACAAAAAAATATCAGGTGCTAGTTATACCGGCCAAGAACGCGGGAAAAACTGTTTCTCGTCATAAAATACACATTTTTACACATTTTTTTGCAAGAATTAACCGGAATGATGTCAAAATCACCGTAGGAGACGACAAGAAAGAATTAGGCAGCTTTTTAACCCAATATGGCGGGCCAACAAGCGCTAAAAATACAAGGTTTGCATGCAAACATCTCAAATTTTTGACAATTGAGCCCTTCCCAGAGTAATTAAATAACTTAAAACGATAACAAATTTTGCCAAAAAACTTCTTCACTCATTACCTGTTTTCCGTCGAGGAATAATCTGCATAAAAACTAGAAAAAACACGGAGTCACAACACAGGGCACTTTACGTGTCTAGCCGAGAGACAGGCTTCAGAGATGGCGGACGTATGCGACTAGCGTCCCGAGGAAATTGTCTCAAAATTCACCCCTAATCTATTGCAACTGAAATAATACATAAAAATGTTTCATTAACTCGTAAAAAACGTTTCGCGAGTATTTTTACGGCAGGATGACGAATGAAAACAGATATTTTGACGGATTAAACAAGGTACCCGAACCGCCGAAAACAAAAAGGCAAATGGCGACAAGACAATAGTGCCGCCTTACGGCGATTTCACATACTAAAGAAGCATCAAAAAATTTAGAATGACAGGAAAATGTTTAAAAAATGACCAAAAACGTTATATTTTAAGTTAAATCTAAACTATCTTAAATCCTCAATCAAAAGCACATACGTAAAATTAGTTTTCTTCTAAATAAATGAGAATTTTGTGGCGAATATCGACCACACAACTTGGCATATTTTTTCATCAGTTTATTCATACCGTTTTCAACGGTTCAAGTCATGTGTAAAGTTGTAATTTTATTTATTTTCGTCTGAAAACTCACTCGAGCACAATATTTTATTTGCTTAATTCAATTTTATTTAACTAATTCAATACACTATTATTTTGAAACACGTGATTTCATTTTGTTTTGATGTGACGCGTAAAATATTTACAAGTTAAACTTGAGTCGCGTGAATGATTACATATTGAACTGGCGCAAAAGTTCAGTAAGTAGGTACCAATATAACAAACAAAAACCGGGCTACACCTCGAGTGTATGCGACCACGTATTAAATAATAAATCTATTGACTCTTTTGGTGTTAATTTTGTAGAATTCCTATTTTACATAAAGACAAAAGGAAATGAAACTAGTCCTTAATAAATTTAAAAGTGGTCATGCAACAACAGCCTATATAATAAATATGAAATAAACAATGTTTTTTTTTTAAGAATCCCTGAGTAATTATTAAGCTGTTTGTAATAGTTTTAAATTGAGAAATAACAATATTTTGTTTTTAAGAAGTGAATAGGAGAAAAAATAAACTATCCAGAACAAAATAGTATTAAGTTTTAAAGGAATGAATAAGATAAAAATTAAAAGTAATATCAAAGCTTGCGGTGATACGATTTGATGGACATAATATAATTAACATATTTAAAATATAAACAAGACTATGCTTAGGTCACTGAGGTAGAAACATTTATATTTTCAACAACCGCACGTAGCAACTCGAATGTTATTCTATTTTTCTATTATTATATCAGATGCACAAGAATTTAATTCGTTCTCTTTTTAATGTGTATTGCAAAAATGATATAAATCAAGGTGATGGTTTAGTGAAGAAAAAACCTGGATCATTTTCTAACGGGTGAGGGTTCAATTTTAAATACTTTACAAATACCTTTTACTTCCAATCATACTGGAAAATCTATTGAAAATTACATTAGCGTTCGTTTAGAAAATTTGTGATTAACTGATATAAAATTACATATAATTGTTCTCGAATGAATAAATGATTAATATTTATTCTCTGGATTCGGTACAGCAAATATGCATGTACCTTTTTTTTATTTAACACGTTTGGTTGTAATTTTTTTTTATAAATAAATTAAAAAACAAAACACATACATAAATAAAATTATGATTGTCAGTAGACTGCATTTTGGAAAAAAAAACTTGATTTCAATAAATACTACAATAAATCACGAGACAGTTTTTTTGTAATTTTGCACATTGGGTTGATAATAATAATATGCTAACTTTTAAAGCGCCGTTTTTGTGATGTAATCACCTCAAGGGCCCATTAAGTCTTGTTTTAAATCTAAATGTGAACGCTGCATCTGATTTTCGCGATCAGTTAGAAAGTATTGTAGAACAAAAACAAAATATAATATCTTACCAGAAAAATATTTACAAATAAATCTATTTCGTAAATATTTCTATGTATGTATATTGTGTTATTATATATATTTTTTCTTGTATAATTAAAGAGTACATAGATAATTTCCCGCTTACATTAAAAAAAAATAAGCATAGAGTTTTAATGGATATATATAGATGAAAATGTTTTTTCTATCTTAATATTTACAACCGCGCGGATTCACGTGGTTTTGCCTGTCAAAGTCAGGTTTTATAGGTTTTGATTTACTGTTAATTTTGCGGTTAGAAAACATGGGCAAAAAGCGAAAAAATGAAGACAAAGGAGAGAATGATAATGAATTTGAACCAACAGCGAAACATTTAGTAGTTAAACATGTAAAAAATCAGGAAAAACGATTGATTCTAGTTTTGGAAGGCGCACAATTGGAAAGTGTTAAGGTAGTTTTATTTTTTCCATTGTCTTTTTTATTAAAGTATTATTGGTATACAATATTGAATATGGACATGTGCCCTACATTATTAAATTATATTTTAAATGATTTTAGGTTGGTAAAAGTTTTGAACTCTTGAATTGTGATGATCACGCTAACATACTGAAGAAAAATGGTCGAGATCCAGGTTCTTGCCGTCCTGACATTACCCACCAATGTCTCCTAATGTTAATGGACTCCCCTCTGAACAGAGCCGGCCTGCTTCAAGTTTATATACACACTGAAAAAAATGTTCTGATAGAAATTAACCCCCAGACAAGAATACCGAGGACATTCAAAAGATTTTCTGGACTTATGGGTAAGGAAATAAATGGGTTATTATGGATTAGTATTATAATTGCACTATAAATTAGTTAGTTTTAACTTGGTACATCCAAATAATAATAAACCATATAAATAAATTGTTTCAACAAAGTTCTTTAGGTGGGATTTAATTATATTACAATTGCAATCTGATTAAGTGTATTTTTGTTTCAATGAATAAGGAAAGAATGGTTAAGAAAGTATACTTTAACTATTTGAATTGAGTACGGAGTCGTGGGGAACTGAGGAAAACTCGGCATTACCAAATTTACAAAAATTAAATAATCGGCCATGTTAGAAGATTTGACGTGCGTGTATGAATATCGAGGAAGCCAGAGAAGTGTCAGGGTCGGGTAGTGTGGTGATCCATTCTCTCTGCCTACCCTTTTGGAGAAACGGTGTGATGATTTATTGTTGTTATCAAGATGTATTTTATTTATAAATCAATTATTTCTAAATATTAGAGGCATACTTAAAAAAAATAGAGAATGATGTCTTTGAAAACATTGAACAAAGTTGTTGATTTTAAAGAGTAAATTATTTTTTTTACAAAAATATAGAGCAACTGTTGATAGAAGAATCTACACACTTCAGCCAATGTAAGATCAGTTTATCAAGATTAAGTTAGACTTGGACTTGGATCTTCTGGCTTACAGAGGTTCAACTCTAAAAGCTATTCCTCTTACGTTAGGTTGTGTTACTTTTAGTTCAGTTTGTAAAAATATCAGACAATGTATTGATTTATCTTAGTCGTGGCTAGTATTTTTGGTTAATAGGTGTATTTTTAATTTTTGAATCCAAAAAATGCAAGTTTATTATAGAACTAGAATCTAGCATCTATAAGAAAAGTTTTCTACTGAAGATATTCAAACAAAAAACCGAGAATAATTTCTTTACCTAGAGTCAGCGATCAAGGAGCAATGGATGCATTTTGTTAAAAAAAAGTAAATACAGCCACAGCCTAGCATCATTTTCAGTTTATTGGACAAACATTGTTTAATGCCCTCCCAGAAGAGCTTAGAAATCTAGTTTCATACAAGAAATATAAACTTTCTATTAAAAATCTGAAAACTTGGTGAAATTACTTAGGGCACATGTAAACATTCTTCGGTTGCTACTTGTATTCTTATTTATAAATGAAATGCTTGTCAATTTTTAAGACAAATGTATTTTTATGTAATGTTTTATATTTTTTTCAGTTCAACTTCTTCACAAATTCTCTATCCGTGCTACAGATGGGTCACTCAAATTACTCAAAGTGATTGCTAACCCCATAACAAAACACTTTCCAGTTGGCATCAAAAAGGTTACATTATCATACAGCGCTAAGGAAGTTGTCAACCCTAGAGAAGTGGTCCCAAAATATGACGATCCTATAGTGGTTGTTGTTGGAGCTATGGCACATGGAAAAATAGATGTGGATTATTCTGAAGATTTTATTTCTATAAGTAACTACCCTCTCTCTGGGGCACTTGCATGTACTAAGCTTTGTTCTGCATTTGAAGAAGCGTGGGGTGTATTTTAATCTACAAAAATATACATATTTGTTTTATAATTAAATCTGTGACTTTTACTATTTTGTGCATATTTGCAAGATATGGTCTTCAATGTTTTTTTTGATAATGAAGAAAAAAGTTTAACCCCTCTTGAAAAGAAGGTTAGACAATATGCATGATTTAACATATTTGTTGTGCAGTATTTTTATATTAGAATAATAAATCAATAAAACAGTTTTGTGTTTCATTTTATGTCATCCATTGAGTAATATGCTCTCTTTAACCAATAGCTGGCTTAATATAATAAAATAGTTTGCGATTTTTTTACGAAATACATGTACATAGCATGACATGGATGTTGAAGTCGCAAGATATGCAAGGAGAGAGCATTATGGAGGTTAATGTTCTCTGTGTATGATAGTGTCGAATGATGAATGCGGTGCGAATACGGTGTTATGAACAAAATAATGAAAGGATCATTAAAATGGTTTGGACACATGGAAAGAAAGAATGGTAAAAAAAAGTATATGTTAACAATGTAAATGGAACTAGAAATAGAGGAAAACGTGGCACGATCTAATATTGATTGTCGGCTACGCGAGGAGTTAGAGAAATCGACACGTGCGCATGACACGATGTGTGAATATTGAGGATTCGAGAGAAATGTCAGGAAAGAAAAGTGTGGCAGTCCATTCTTTCTACCTACCCCTTCCGAGAGACGGCGTGATAGTTAGTAAGTTAGTTATGTTCTCTGCCTACTCATTCAGATAAAGTGGGTGATGGTTAGTTAGTTTAAAATATTTGATAAATACGTTTTATATTTTTTTATAAATTAAAACACTTTTCAACTTCTGAGTTAATTTTTCTCCACTTGTCTCGAAGGTGAAATCTTCAGCATGGGGAGAACGATATAAACAGTTTATATCGTTCTCCCGATAATGAAGGTGTAAAACCTTCGAAACATGTAGAGAAAAATAATCTAAAAAGTGGAAATAAAAACAGTGTTTTAATTTATAAGTAATTCCACAATATTAACATCTCAAGTTTATCAAAAACGAAATTAATTGCTTCTGACTTTAAAAAGAAAAAGTCGTTTTAAAATTAATGTTAAAAAAAAAACATTTTGCGAACATCCAATCACAGTTTGATGCGAGATTTGGAATTCTACCACGGGCGTATTCGGAAAACTCCATGTGTTCATAAATAGGTATTACCGCATTACATCCATGATCGCTCTTGTCCATGGCAGACGAAAGGCCAATCAGAAAATAACTCGTAGACACAAAAGGCTCACACCAATGCCGTCTTGACGTTATAGCGTCATTTCTCGAGATGGCGCTGGTCACACCCTGAAACGAAACCCATCTTATATCGCTCAGGGCGCAGTAGACCTCGTGGTCGGAATTAGAATGGTAGACCTAGAGCCATTGGGAAAAGAATCCTACAGGACGAGGTTAATTAAGGCACCAGGCTTGCAATAGTGTTAGGCATCAGACGTGTGATCCTCGGGGCATTATCCACCACAGGAGAGGAAGAAGAAAATACTTGATTTGTAGTTTATTAACTATCATGTCGTTTCGACAAAGGGGTAAGTAGAAAGAATGAACCGCATAAAGTTTTTGGATGACATACTCGTATTTTTCTTGCATTTTCAACATCTAAGTATCTTCCTCTTCCCGTGTCCTGTCACGTCTCCCCAACGTTGACTATCACCCTTGAGCAGGCCCCCCTGTCCTGGGCAGCTCGGAACAGCTCCCCCACGGTCCTCAGCCCCGTCCACTCTCGGATGTTCCTCAGCCAGGAAACCTATCATTCAACATCTATACATCGTACCAAATACGCATTTAGATTTCTTCAACTCCTCGCTCAAATGATATCTAAAATTTTATTGATTTGATCGTCATGTGTTTTTGGTCAGCCTCTATTTCTTATTTATTTATTATTTCTTTAAAAGTAAACAAATTTACAAGTTATTAAAATCGTTCAGATTTAAAAATAAACATTCCAAAATTCTATTATTGTAGAAATTAAAAAAATATGTATATTGTATGTTTTTTGTAAATTGCGGCTAAAATTTCTTTTTGCCCCAGATAAGTGTTAAATAAGAACCATTATCACATTTGTTAGCCAAATAATTGACAAAATTGTTCCATTTAGTTCCAAATATTGCCGTCGGGCGAAAACACTAGCTTGTGAAATGAGTATTTTCTTCCGATTATGCTATGGTTTTCAAAATGGTAGGTGTTCGCGTTTGAATCTCCGTCAAAAGATAGGCTGATCGGTTCGTTAAAATTACAAAATTGTTCATCGTTTTTCACCGACAATGAATTAAAGTACCCGTTTTGATTTACTGGTTATCTTTTGCGATACTAGAGTTGTGTAAATGTTGTGATATTCACCGTGTAATCGATCGGACGGCGCCGCGGGAAAATTGACTTTGTTGAGTTGTTGAATGATTCTTTAATGGCCGCGATGTTATCAGGCGGTGGTAGAGTTTACTGTTTATCTGGAATTCATTAGTCTGTTGGTACGTAATCTTTTTGTATATACTGTTCATTGAATATATTTTTAATCGAAAGCGCTATATATTAATTTGTTCATATACAGGGAGTCAAATATTCACGGCCCCCACCCCATGTCAACAACGACTAGACATCGTTTTCATAATTCACACAACAATTCGTGCCGATAATAATTATCATAATGCTCCTGTTATCAATCTAAATATAATTGTTTTATTTTGTCGGCCTTCAATTGTTTTATTTTATAAGTTATATCGCGTATTCGGAGTGAGAATGCATTTGCCAGCTGCCACATTATATTGCTTAGAACTCAGCTGTTGATATTTTATATCGATCACAAATCGTTAACTACCATTATTCCGATTGAATACGTAATGCTAAACGGTGTGTATGGTTTTATCTTTTAATTCTAACACTCGGATATATTTTATATTATTTTTATTAACGATTATCATTGATTTTTGACATTAACGTGCTTCTGCTGATTTTTAAACTGCGTTAATTTATGTAAGGTCACAATCCCATTAGTTTTTTAGCGAGGTATAACGACATTAAAAT
Source organism: Lepidostoma basale (assembly GCA_022606425.2). Taxonomy (NCBI): domain Eukaryota; kingdom Metazoa; phylum Arthropoda; class Insecta; order Trichoptera; family Lepidostomatidae; genus Lepidostoma; species Lepidostoma basale. The sequence goes on along the minus strand of JAHDVF020000596.1, from coordinate 179,171 downwards.
GAAAATTACACTGAAAAAAACTTTCCATTTTCTAATTATCTAATGCCAACTCGGTGCATTCTCCGTTTGCATATCTCCGGCTTTAGCTGTAATCATTATGGTTCACCCGAAATATGTATTCCGCGATTTAAACGTTTCGAAGTGAGTGAATACACAATAAATTATTTACGAAATGCTTTTATTTTTCGTTATAAGCCCCTTACATTCACACAAGTAAATTGAAAAAAAAAATACACTTTTACATTGGCTGCATTAAAATACGACACTCCACTCCACACGGTTATGAGCATTTGAAATGTTTATCGGGTGTTACTATTTTCAAAATTAGAACAATGACCAAACGAAAGATTTAGTTTTCAATTGTTTTTTTGCTGGTTATAGAACAGTTAGTTTTTGGAAAAAAACGTCGTAAATTAGATTAAAAAAATGTATTTTGAAGAGCCTACAAGTTTTTTCAACCGGTACTTAGTAAATGTTGAAAAAAATTGTAATAGTATGTATGAATAACTTTGTTTTTTAATAGAGACATAGGTTTTTTCTCCTGAAAACCTAATGTATATCCATCCATAAGGAAGTTAAGCTTGGAGTAAACAGACTACAAATGCTGTAGAAATAAGACCTATTATTATGAAGGCATATTAATCAAAGTATTGAATTCTTAATGAAATTAAAAGAGTGTCACTGAGATTGTTTGGTCATATGAATACCACGTTTGAGTCAATAATTAACGAGTGTGTTCTGCAATGTATGTGGGGTTTAAAGGTATATCAGGATAGCAATGTCTGACTATTCATTCTCTGCCTACCCCATCATGATGCAGCATATTATTTATTATATTTGGGCATTCTCAAATATAAATGATGTTTAATAATGCTCAAGCAAAGTAAAATATGTCGTTTAGTCAACTTTCCCTTAAGCTTTGTAGCTAGGAGCTGTGTCCACATTTCTTCTTCTTCTTCTTTGCTACGCTTCTTCCCTCCACTGCTGGATATAGCCCTTTTCCAATTTCTTCCGCTCGTCTCTATCCTGCCCCCTTTGTATCCAAGATTTTCCAACCCTTTTGATAATATCATCGGTCCATCTCATCGGTGGCCTTCCGACAATTCGCCTATTTTCCCATGGTCTCCAACTGAGTATCCTGGGTGCCCATCTGTTGCCACCCTGTCTAGCCAAGTGTCCAGCCCATTGCCATTTCAATTTTGCCACTCGGTCCATGACGTCAGCAAAAAAAGCTAAAAGCTTTAATATCTATAAATATAACTAATACTGGGCTAAGATATTCCCCATTCTTCCGTTATACATATATGCATCAATTGAAATTTCATGAATTAATGAAATTATTGAGCACAGAATAAGTATTTTTTATTGAAAATGGGAGATAAATCATTCTTACTATCAAACATGTCGCATGATTGTCTCGCTCACTCTTGCTAGTTATTTTCAAAAAGTGAGAAAGTAAATTGTTAGTCAGGTTCTATCCAACAGTAAGCAAAGCGGCGCACAACTATTTATGTTGCACTCTGGCTTCTATAATATTCGGAGCATGGGAAAGATAGAATGTTTCCAAATGTTCTTTTTTCGCGCGTCGATTTCTCCGACTCCTCACGTGGCCGACATTCAATATTTGATCAATTTGATCGTGCCATGGGAGATGATCGAAGAAAAATAAGAAATCATGACAGTCTGCAACATTAGCGTGAATGGTGAAAATTTGGAGCAATTCGATGAGTTCGGGTATTTGGGTAGTATGTATGAGTGGAGAGGGATATTGAAAGAAGGGTCAGGGCAGGCAACAAAGTGAATGGTGCACTTAAAATTGTCACTGCAAACAAAAACCTATCCAAAAAAGCTAAAATGGCAGTGCACAATTCTGTTCTTATACCGACTCTTATGTTGGAAGCGAAGCATGGAACTGGCAAGAGAAGGATGAAAGTAAAATAAATGCAGTAGAAACGAAATTTCTTAGACGAATGTGCGGATACTCTGGGTATGATAGTGTCAAATGAAAATATACTCATAAGTGAATGCGGTGCGAATGATGGTGTTATGAACAAAATATTGAAAGGATCATTAAGATGGTTTGGACACATGGAAAGAATGAATGAAGAAAGAATGATAAAAAAGTATATGTTAACGATGTTAATTGAACTAGAAATAGAGGAAGACCGAGGCTGATGATGGATGTAGTGCAATCAGTGGCGGTACTACCATAGAAGCCCAGAAGCCCGACTTGCGTAAGAAATTTTGAATTAAAACCACCAAATCTAAGAAATCATGCCCCCGCATAAACCAACAACCCACCAAATCACCTTCCAACAATGTTCCCATCTTACGTAAGAGGAATAGCCACAAGACCTGAACCTCTGTAAGCCAGAAGAGGTTTTATTTAAAAAAATTGTTACGCAAGCCGGGCTTCTGGGCTTCTATGGCAGTACCGCCACTGAGTGCAATATAGGGGAGTCTGGTGGTGTCAAATCTTTGGATGAAAGTTTTTTTTTATTTCTCGTGTAGAGGATGGTGGTCTAGAAAAGGTTGGAAACCTATGATATAAATATTCAATTTCAAACATTCATTTTGAAATTTGTATTGATAGCACATTTTTTTTAAATACAGTAATAGAAAGATTAATTTGGAGTTTTCAGTCATTGTTCAAGCACCAGTAGATACAATAATAACAAACAACCGCTGGGTTTAATGCCATCATCGTCCATTCCATATAAGCCATAATTTGCGCTTTCCTATTGTTCAACATCAAAAATAACTTACATATGTACAGTATGTAATAACTAACTTACATATGGGTGTCCCTTATATGGTCAAAAAAAAATTTTTTTGGATTACTGAGACGCATACCCCCTAATTGTGTTTAACCTTTCCCTTACGGTGCTACAATAATAAAGTGCGTTCCGGTGTAGGGTAGTCAGTACGCGTTAAAAAATTAGCGATTTTAAATTGGAAAAATAGGAACATTCATAGCTAATCCCCTTATAATTATAATTGAAGTCAAAAATTATAATAATTGAGATTTGATTACAAAAAAACATTAAAAAACCATCTGGCAACGCTCACAGAACGGGCATAGACCCGCTCTGGTTGCAAGCCCGAAAGCGACTGCCGCCGGCGCGGCGGGACGGCGAGAGTGAGAACATTGAGCTAGAACATATGCAAGAGTGAGATGCGAATATAGTGTCGCTTACTCATCGCTACGAATTTTGTTTCCGATGTTCACAAAATACCTCCGATGTACCACCCGATGAATTCTGATTTTTATTAATATTATTTTTTTAATCAATGCGTAAATATATTATGGAGGAATACCTAAAATCTTAACCTTGTATTTATTGAATGTATAGAGATATTGATGGTTATTAGAAGCAACGTGTAGAAGATGCCCATCACAGGGAAGGGAGGGTTAATAGTCTACTAGTTACCCAAATACAGAATTTCAACTTCCTACGTTAATTCTAACCCGTGCCGACTTGGCTTCAAAGTTTTAGAAAATAGCTGCTTTAAGTATCTCTTAAATGTAATTGTAGATGATTACTTAAAACCATTATGTTAGATAAATATTGATGAATACATATATTTATGTAATGTTTTTCTTGTAATTATCAAAAAAGATCCAAATTTATATTTATTTACTTGGATATTTCCTCTTCAAAGTTTCCTTTTTTAAAGTCTGGGTATGTTTTTCTATGTTCTTGCACACAACATAATATGAACTGTTTATGTTCTTCATCTGCGGTAGTCTAACCATGAAAGTCTGTCATTAGATTAACTAAGCTTGTTTGTCCTTAGCGCACATTTTAAACTGACTGCAGCAAACGATTTTTAAGGAATAAATAGCTCTTGCCATCCATCGTGCTTGACGCATTGGGCCAGCAACTCTGATTTTAATTTTATTTTCATTGCCTCCATCTAGAAAAACAATAGCAAGCTCAATGAGCTCGCTATAATCATCTCGTACAATCGATTTTGCGATTCAAACGCACTTTTGAGCATCAGTTCGTATATATGATGGCGGCATGCAAAAAGTAACAAATCTCTTTCTAGTTTTTGCACACAAGCTCCGTTCAAGCATCCTGTATAAGATGCTGTCGTATCACAGCACATTCAAAAGCATCGGGGTGTGCGATATCGAATAAATTATCTAATTCAAGTTGAAAGTTCTCTTCGCGGCACCTATGTAAGTCCTGAATCTTCTTGCTATTCTCTATAGTTCTCGTCAGACCTGATAAAGACCCACTAACTTCTTAACATAATTAAAAACAGCTCTGTAGGTATTCTAGCCTTTTTTCAGAATATATTGCCCTCCAGAATGACAAGATTTGCGTTTTCACTAACAGTCAAATTAACTTCACGTATGTTGAAAAATAGAACTGCGAGAACTTGACGATTAGATGGTAGTTTACACCTGTTATTTGGTGATTTACTTCACCAACCAAGAAAAGACTTTTTTAATTTCTTCTTAGTTCCACTAACATCTTCGAAATATAAAACAATCCGTGCTTACTACCCGACAAGATGAGACTAAATGATAATAACAACGACAACGCGCCGCTCCCGTGACGCAATTTGTATGGGACATCTTTGCGCGCAAGTCGGCACGGGTTACACTGTTCCGAATAAGGAAAAAAAAATGTTTTTGGATGTTTTAGGCCCAAATGAATAAAACAATAGCCTATGCATTGTAAAATTATAACTTTGAAAAATAAGGGACACCCTAATGTACATATATTATATCACGGTTCATAGAATCATTTCTGGAATCTTGGTATGATGCGCAAGTCTCGTGGTTTACTCTTTGACATACATTTCGGAGATGCAGTCTCAATTTTTAGGGTTGATGTAATTACTCTGAAGATGGAGACAAAAGCACGTAACATCTTATTCTTCTTCCTAGCCTATGATAGAGTGTCGAATTAAAATACAAGAAGTGAATGTGAAAGAAAATAATGAAAGGATCAGGTTTGGACACATGGAAAGAATGTTAAAAAAAGTATATGTCAATGATGTAAATGGAATCAAAAATAGAGAAAAATGTGGCACCATCAAATATATCAAATATTTAATGTCGGCCACGTGAGGAGTCAGAGAAATTGACGTGCGTGCATGACACGATGTATGAATGTTGAGTAAGCGAGAGATGTATGTCAGGAAAGTGTGGCAGTACATTCTCTCTGCGTACCCCTTCATAGAGATGGCGTGATGGTTAGTTCGTTTTTTTTCCTAGGTTTGTTCCATTTACTTGGGGTCGACTCTTCTTGTATGGCAACTCCAGAACTGTGTCCTAGGCGGCGTCTGGTGGGATCCGGTCTCTTTTGAGACTTCTTTGAATGAGTCCCATCATATCAACTTGGACCTACCGCATCCCCTGGGTCGCTGGTCCACTTCCATTACCCTCCTTGTAGCATGTTCAGATGGGCATTCTCATGGCGTGGCTGTACCATCTCAGATGGTTCTCGTCAAGTTTATCCGAGATTTGCTTCACTCTAAAACTGTCACGGGTGTGTATGTTCCTAACATGGTGGAGCAATGTTACTCCGCCCCCACTCACCTCAGCAGCTTCATTTCGGAGCTGTGCACCTGTTGATTTTTGAGTGGTCAACCTTCCTCCAGGAGATATACGGTGCCACAATCATCGGAGTCGCTAAAGCAACAATGCATTGCTTCGGTTTTCTGGCGGCTAATTCGCAATCGGGCGAAATGAAAAAAAAAATAGTGTTTTAATTAATTTAGAAAACTTTATTTTATTATATTTATAACTTGTGTCTATTTTAATTATTTTTAAATTGAATACCCCCTAAATTCAAAAATGAAATGAATGTGCTTGCATTACTCAGTGTATGAGGAGCCAAGATAAGTATGCATGAAGTCTATCCTTTTACCCACCCTATTGAAGAAACAGGCTTGATAGTAAGTTAATTAGTTATGAATATGAATTATGTATAATGTTGCAGATGAGGTAAGCCGGGCATGATGTCCATGAGCCCCGAGAAGCCGAGCTCCACGCAGCGGAGACCCTCGCTGGGCTCCTACCTCACCCCCCTCGTGCAGTGCAGCAAGCTGGTGCTCAAAGATGGAATCTACAAAGGTATGTGGCCTTATCTAACCTGTGACCCTCAACTGGCTAAAACTGCTTGAACCTTTGAAGAAAGACCAATATATTTGTTGAACAATTATTTTATGAAATGAAATTATATCTATATAATCATTGCATCAAGAAAACTAGTTTTATTTTCTAATTTTAAATTCTTACTAATCAACCGTCACGCAGTTTCTCTGGCCACACCACTCTGACGACCTTTGTGGCAAGAGACTGTCATACGGAAAGTCACAGGTTTCGATTCTCGGCGATGAAAATGTAATTCACGTGCCAATAAAATGGCAGTAGATTAGCTACCTATCATATTATTATTATTTTGTTCAATCGCTCTTTACATCATGACAGCATAAGCCAAATCGATATAAAGGGTATTATAGTTATCATAGTGATTCTCGTAACATGTGATAGGTGGCTAATCTATCGCCATTTTATTAACACTTGAATTCTACACCAGACAAAAGACAGTGTGTCAATCACACTGCCCTCGCCGGGAATCGAACCCGGAACCTTCGGAGTGGCAGTTGATGAACTTACCACTCATCCTCAAAGGTCATCACATGTCATGAGAATTATTGTAATAGCTATACCCTTAAAATTGATTTGGCTTGTGCTGTAATGATGTAAAGAGCTATATAACAAAATAATAATAATAGTAATAATTCTCTCTCCTAACACACTGAGAATTCAAATAAATGTAATTATTGTGGTTTTCAGTTGACCCAAACAAGAAGGCAGAGGAATGCGGAGAGCTGCTCACGGCCAAGGAGGAACCGCTGGAGGAGGCCCCGCGGCCCTCCACGCCGCCCGAGCGCCGCATGCTGGCACCCGACTCCACCACCTCGCAGCTGGAGAAGCACACTTTCTCCACGGGGGATGACGTCTTCGTCAAACAGAGGGACGGACGCTACTACTTGGGTAACTGTTATATTTCCATGCTCAAACTCATGTTGTGTCATACTAGAATACAATTTTTTTCATCCTTAGAAGGTGTAAAGTACAATTAAAATTCTAGTTTTCATTTTTAAAATTGTTTCTTGCACATGTACAACTCCATATTAATTAATTAATTAATATGGAGTTGTGCATATTTGTTCAAGAAACAATGGGAAAAATAATAATACTAATGAAAATGTCTGTTTTCTAGAAGTTTTATTATAATTAATGTTAATGGCATGTTTCATCTGTTGTATACACAACTCAGAAATCCTGAGTGATGTAGGTCTGTTCGTCCCTGATAATTTTCTTCGACAAAGGGGCCATAGATTGTTTTATCTCCCACGATGCAGAACCAACCTGACAACGGTTATGCCGGTAGGTAGAGGAATATCTTTGCTAAATCGTATCACCTTGGAATTTGATGAATTTGGTGATAGTCTGGTTCACCTGAGGGAAGCACTTTCCTTATTATAAATGTATATTCATTTTATTAATTTGTCATGTATCATATCGTCGGTTCAAAGGTAAAACTCATTAAGTGACATTTGAATTATTATTTTTTTTTTTGCAATTTCTGATCAGACTTGTGAATTCTACGTCAGAAAGTAATCACCAAGTGTTTTTATTAAAGAATAACTGTTATTTTTTAATAAATACACTTGGTGATTGATTTCTGACGTAGAATTCACAAGTCTGATGCGGAAGTTGCAAAAAAATGAGAAAATTTTGAAATGTCACTTAATGAGTTTTACCTTTGAACCGACGATATGTTTATCGCTCTTTTTATTATTTTATTATGTTTTAATTATTATTGTGTATCTCCAACTTGTATCCTTAGTACTTACTCCTAGGATATATTTAAATAAATAAATGAAATGAATTATTTTTATTTTCATTATTTACAATGGAATTTATAGAAGAAATTTCAATTACCTTTAATATAGTAAACAGAACTAATAAAAAATATATATTTGACATTTAAGAAACAAGCTGATAAATTATTTTATTTTGTGTACACCAATAGATGTCGCCGGAAGTCCATATTTTGGCGTCATCTATAAATATAGAAGAAATTATAAATGAGCCCCAAGCATGGGGCCATATCGTTGGTGATCTGGCAGAAAGTCCTAACTCGAAAATGTCAAGTTTTCAAGAGAAACATAAAACTGTTCTGTTCAGAACTTAAGGGTCACACTATATAAAAAAAAACATGTAAAATTTTATTTTAGTCTATTTAAAAAAATGATAGAAATTGAAAAACTATTCCTATAATGGAGTTGTGAAAGATAGTATAAAATGTCATAAAAAATATATAAAGTGGAGATAGAACTTTCTGCCAGATCATCAACGATATGCTGTCTGAACATGTATTCAATGGTCCCACATTGGGGCAGTACGCACGGAGAAGTTAAAGGTAGCTTGTATTAAATGAGTTGTATCTTACAGGGACGGTGATGCGTTCATCCCCTGGCGGGGAGCGCTGGCTAGTGCTGTTTGGTGACGAGACGGAGCGATGGGCATCGGGCACGGAGCTGCGGCCACTGGCAGCGCCGGCGGCCGAGGAGGCGGCCATGTGCGTGGTGTGCAAGCTGCGCGGGGGCAGCGCAGAGGTGCTCGCCTGCGACCAGTGCGGTCGAGGATACCACCGCGCCTGCCACACTCCCACCCCACCCAACTGCTACATGCAAGGTATTCATTTTGTATTTTTAATGTAATCAGTATTCAAATAGAAAAATATCGGCTGAAGGAAAGATGCCAATGCACTGGATTGCTAGTGCCTGACCTTTATGTGTGGACGTGAATTTTGGAGTTGGTAGACGAAGGATAAAAGTAGGATAAATGGCATAGAAATGAGGTCACTAAGAAGAATGTGCATAAAAACAATGTATGATAGAATATCTAATGATGAAGTAAGAAAGGAATCTAAGGCGGATGAATGCGTCCTAAATATAATTAAGAGATGATCATAAAGATGGTTTGGACATATGGAACGAATGTACATAAGAAATTATGAACAAAATAATAGAAATGTCATTAAGATGGTTTGGACACATGGAACGAAAGAATGAAAACAGAATGATGAAGAAAGTATATGGAAGCGACGTTAACGGAACTAGAAATAATGGAAGGTCAAGGAAAGTGTCGCATGATGAAATCAATCAAATATTAAATGTCGGTGATGTAAGGAGTCAGAGAAATCGACGTGCACGCATGACGTGATGTGTGAATGTAGTAAAATCGAGGGAAGTATGTCAGGACAAAATAATGTGGTGGTCCATTATTGCTGCCTACCTCTTCGGAGAGACGGCATGGTGGTTAGTTAGTTAAGTAGAGTGAAAAACAAATTTATTATGTTTGCAGGCGTGTCGTGGCAGTGCCACCGCTGCGTGGAGCAGAGGTACAAGGTGGCCACCCTGGAGAACAGAGCCATCAAGAAGGAAACCACCAAGACCAAACAGATTGTGCGCCCGCCCGACAAACTCCCATACGATGTGAGCAATTATATAAATAAACCAAGTTTTTAAGATAATCTAACGATTTTATTGAAATCTCATGATGGAAGTTCATTTTAAAATATAATGAAATAAAACAATGTTTTTGAAGAACGATTTCCACTTTTGTCAGACTGTTCATCGACAGACTGGTCCTAACGGAGGACTAGTTCTAAGGCATTATCAAATGATCAGACATTTGATAGTGCCCTAAATAGGTGAAACGTGTCATTCCTATAAAATATAATAAAACTTCTAGAAAACAGACATTTTCATTCCTTTTAATTAAGACTAATCACATCAATGAGTTTTACTTTCTAAATTAATTAAGTCTTTTGAATTAATACGAATGAAAACGTCAGTTTTCTAGAAGTTTTATTATATTTTATGGGAATGACATTTTTCGCCCTTCTAAGGCATTATCAAACATTTGATAATGCTTAAGAAGGGCGAAACATGTCATTCCCATAAAATATAATAAAACTTCTAGAAAACTGACGTTTTCATTCATATTTATTATTTAACCGTGCCGAAGAGCGCCGTCGCACTTGTAGGTAGATTAATAGTATTCAATTTCTGTATTTTTATTATCATGGTGTGAAACTTAGTTAAGAGAATGTTGAAAGAAATATGAAAATTGGTGTATTTTTACAGAAATGGCACATTGTTTTCTTGTAAATATAAATTATCTATAAAAATAGACATTTCTTTTGATATATTAGAATATTTTGGCGAAATAGGTTTGGCACTCAAACGGTTAATATGGCGTTTTACATCATTGTTCAAGAAACAATAAATAAGTATTTTTAATTGTGTCTTGAACAATGATGTAAAATATCTATTTTCTAGAAGTTTTATTATATTTTAAGCGAAACATGTCATTCACACAAAATATAATAAAACTTCTAGAAAACAGACGTTTTCATTCGTATTAAGTCTTTCTTGTTGAATGTTTAGTTGTTTGTAACACCCGACGATGCCAATAAAGGCTGACAAAACAGCTATTGTGACAGTCCCACGAAAATTAATTGTGAAATCTATAATAAAGGTGTTTCAAAACTAAAACGATGAATAAAGGTCCATTTACTCTGGACAGTCATCAGCCGATACCGACACGTCACAATATAAAAATAGCCTTGAATCTGACCGACTTGTTATCTCAAATGCTATAACGAATAATAAAATCGCCAACTTAATAAAAATGATCAATGTTTTTCAGGATGTTGTTTCCTACAGTATATAATACTTTTTTACAAAAAAAAACATTTTTACTGCCATTCAAATTCCCCACGGAGAAGGTGATTATCTCAGAATTTAAATATAATATGAACGGAATTGAGGACCGTTTTCACAAAGTGAAATTTCTACATAAAAATAGTTTTTTTTTATTATGGAAATGGGTTCTTCCATGTGAGCTCTATCGATTGGTGAAATAAAATTTTAACAAAACGGTATATGTGCGAAGTTGTAGCGGTTCAAATATCGCGATTTCATACAAAACATATTATTTTTAGCATGAAAAAAACTTCTCCTGAAAAATTTACATTTTGTAGATATTTCGCTTTGTAAAAACGGTCCTCAATCGGCATTAGTTAAAACTAACAAGACACCGTCAAAACAAACATTATTTGCTCAAAGCAAACGCGTGATGTGTTGGTATCGGCCGATGACGGTCCAGTATAAATGGACCTTAAGTATAGTGGTTGGTATAATATGATGTGTTGTATCCGCAGCTGGAGTCCCTGAAGTGGGACAGCCAGCACTGCACCAACGCGGAGCGCGTGTACTGCTACTGCGGGCGCGCGGGCGACTGGTTCGCCCAGATGCTGCAGTGCGCGCGCTGCCGCCAGTGGTTTCACCAGCACTGCCTCTCCTGCCTCAAGTACCCCCTCTACACCGGAGACAGGTCACTACACTGCACATTGTCTACTAATAAAAAATAAAAACATTTTATTTTAAATCTTACCATTTTCTTAAAATAAAAAAAGACATAAACACCGATGATTTTAATCAATGATATTTCAATTTATTATGCAATCTCCAATATGAACAGAAAATTGAACCCATTTAGATCAGGAGCCAAGAGTTCTGTCTCCTAGATCACCACTAGTTAACCTTTCTAAAATATTTTTCAAAATATTAGTGAGAAATGCTACCATCCTTAATTAATTTTGAAAAAAAAAATAATTAAACGCTTTGATAATCCATTGTAACACTTGATGATGCTAAAATTGGTTAGCGAAACAGCCGTCAACAATTTTAAAAGAAATAAAATCATTACTTTGTGTGCCTTCACTTTGTGTTGTGGATTCATATTTGAATAAATATAATTATAGTAGAAGTTAAGATGGTTTGGACACATGGAAAGAATGAATACTGAAAGACTGGTAAAAAAATTGTATGTTAACGATGTAAATGGAACCAGAAATAGAGGAAGACCGAGGAAAACGTGGCATGATCAAATAAATCAAATATTGAATGTCGGCCATGTGAGGAGTCAGAGAAATCGACATGCGTGCATGACACGATGTATGAATGTTGAGGAAGTGAGAGAAATATGTCAGGAAAGAAAAGTGTGGCAGTCCATTCTTTCTGCCTACCCCTTCGGGGAGACGGCGTGATGGTTAGTTAGTTAGTTAGTTATAATTATACTTTGTATTACAACTCTTTTTATTTTTACTGAACTCAGACATGTTTTTGGTTCTTTCGATTCTTTTTAGCAAATCGGAAAAAAATAATGAATTATATTTTATTGTGACATTGTTATTTCATGTTTATTTTAAAAATTAAACATCTTTTAGAATCTTAAAATGTTTTTTTTTTAATTGAGTGCGGAATTTCGCTTATTTCGATCAACGGGAGTTATCTGTATTGTTATTTTACATATTTTTAATCTTAGTATGCGTGGTATCCCATGATCCATGATGATAACGAAGCGTTGCGTGCTGCAGGTTCTACGTGTTTGTGTGCTCGCTGTGCAACTACGGCACTGAGTTTGTGCGGCGCCTGGAGCTGCAGTGGGTGGACCTGGTGCACTTGATGCTCTTCAACCTCACGGCTTACAACTGCAAGAAGTACTACGACCTGGACTCCGTTCTCATCCCCTACATCATGGACAACTGGTACGCCCTGCAGCTGCCCCTCAAGGTGAGACCCCTGCCTTATGCAACCACTAGCTGAAACTTCCTTCTACCAGAACTTTTCAGAAACAAATTATTATTTTATTGAATCAAATCAAATCGATGTAAACGGTTTAGCTATCATATTGATTCTCATGACATGTATAGGTGGCTAGTCTATCGCCATTTTATTGTCACGTGAATTCTGCACCAGGCCAAAGACAGTGTGACAATCACACTGCCATCGCTGAGAATTGAACCTGGAACCTTCGGGGTGGCAGTCAAAGGTTAATAATCATCCACGTGAGGAGTCAGACGGCTATAAAGAATGGACCGCCACACTGTTCTTTCCTGACATGCTTCTCTAGCTTCCTCAACATTCATACCTGCCTTCACGTTGATTTCTCCAAATCCTCACTTGCCCGATATTTAATAATTTATTTAATCATGGCACGTTTTCTGTTCACAGCGTTAACATATATTTTCTTTATCGTTCTTTCCACACATTCAAACTATCTTAACTCTTCGCGCGCTAACGTATCAACTGTTGATACGGGGCCGTACTAACACTTGATACAAGAATTTCTCAAAAATAAAATTGTATTTCATAAAAAAACATTGATAATCAAGTGTGCGTCTTCACGCCTTCGAGTGCCATAGTTTACAATTTTGTCAACAGATGGCGTTAGTAATAATTTTCTATCTGCGCTTGCGCGCGCCGAGTAATTCTAAATGAATGGTTGCAGTAAAATAGGCACTAAGTACCAAAAAAAAAAAAACTAAGTATGCAGTTTAGTTCTATATGTAATGTAGAACAAAACTGCATTCTTAGTTATTTTTGTATTTTTTTGGTACTTAGTGCCCCTTTTACTGCAATGTAATATTTGGAACACACACGCTGAGTGAATGGCGCGACCACATTCGAAAGATACGGTATGTTTTTGTATGAAATTTGATGTTTTGTTTTTATAAACATCTAAGAGTGTTGACCCACTGTTTTCATATTGTAGAGAATAATCTGTTCTGTCTATATAGTCCAATAGATCATGCCATAATACTGTAATTTGTCATTTAATTGCGTACATAGGTATTTGAAAATATGTACCGCATAGGAATATAGATAAAACGGAGCAAATTAACGCGTGGAAAAGGTTAATACCCTTTCAATATTATAACACTTTCATTCGCACTGAACGTATAAATTTCGTACATTTATATGCGCTTAAAAAGGTGTTTAAAAAAGTAATGTTAATTATTTGATTGTTCGTAGATGGAAGCGATCTCTGCAGCCGAGCGGCGCTCTCAAATCCTGTGCTCGCTGACGTCCAACAGGAACCGCTTCAAGTGCGGGCGGGAGATCAAGAAGCGCGCCGCAATCTGGGGGCTACGCTCGCGGTCCCCGCCGCTGCCGCCCGCACCCGTCGCGGCTGCCACCCTTCCCCTGCGTGGCCCCCTCACGGAACAGACGCTCGCCTCCCGTTGGCCCGCATTCATCCCGGAGACAGACAGGTTCCCATTACATTCATCTTCTTCAGCCTTCTTCTCTCCACTTCTAGATATAGGCCTTGTTCATTTTTCTCCATTTGTCCTTGTTTTTCTCAAATCAGTTTGTTTCTCAAAGACATTACAAACAAAAAGTTTAAGGCATCTATTGAGAACAGCTAAAATACAATATTCAATGCCAGGAACGCATGAGAGATGGTTTGGGATGGTTGAGGAATACAAGATACTCCTAAAGTCGAAAGTATTTGTCTTCCGTCCGCATCCAGATCTTTCCAGCTATTTGGACAATGTCATAAGTGCATCTGAGGGCTCCTTCCGCTTACCCAAAGCTGTTAGAGGCGCAACGGCACCTTTCGTCAGCTTCACTCGTGCACTCCCTAGGCCCGTCCCCCGTCTCCCATATCTCCAAACTGTATATTTGCACTTGTTTCGGTTTTACACTCACGGTGCGATATATGTATATTTGCAACCAAGGGGGACCCACACCACATTTAAGCTACGCTATTCTCCCTCGATGTCCCGCCATACACACATAGCAATACAACAGCAAAAGAAAATACACATTTGGTACATAAGTTAAGCCTAATTTAAATGGCCTCCCGACACTCCTGTTACTTGTTCATGGCCTACATTGGAGTAGTTTATCTGGTACTGGCCTGTCTGGCTATATGTCCAGCCCATTGCCACTTTGGTTCAGCGTCTCAAGTTCTTCATTTATTTTTTTTATCTTGAGGACTCACGCCTAGCATTTGCCTTTTCATGGATCGTGTGCATTTTAATTTGTGACACTTTGCCGCGACGGTACTTGTCGCTTAATCATATGTTAATATTGGCAATATACACACATCATACATTTTTCTTTTGGGACAAAATGGACCCTGCTTATTTTCAAAAACATGTTTCATTTTCCCAAAGGCATTCCAGCCTAGTCCTACTTTTATAGATAGATTGGTTCTCTTTTCCAAGTTTTATTTTGTAGTCCAGGTATACATACTTGTCAACTGTTTCTATGCTTTGATGTGCTCAAGATCTTTGTTTTTGACATATTCATTTCCAATCCTGTTTTTTCAAATTACTTTGAATGTTGTACTATGGAATAAATTACATTTTTTAATGAATAGCTCACATTTTTACGATAAAATTGTTTTTTGCAGTCCCAGCTCATCGCAAGACTACCAACAAAAGATGATTGTGCCCATGGACAGCCACTGGCTGTCTGTGATGATGGGCAAGCGCTTCCAATCCAGCTCCAACTCCTCCGACAACGAGAGCCCGCGCTCGTCACCCTCCCCTGACCTGGACTATGGTCATTCACCCCTCACGCAGACCCTGCACGGTTCCACCGGGTACAACTTCGGCAAGCACTCTGACCTCTTCGGAACTCGTGGCGATCGCGAGGTGTCCCCTTACAACTTTAAGGAGGAACTTGTAGCCGCCCCACCCGCCAAGAGAAAGGAACTCAGATTTTATGAGATGGATTATCAAGGAGGCGGCTTTGTTAAAAAGAGCGTACCTTTCCCGAATCACTCGATAAACAAAAGAAAAAAATTATTGAACTCCTTAAAACAAAGATGTAAAAAGAAAGAGAGAAGCGATTCAGAAACCGTGGACTTGCAGAAAAACGAGGATTTCACTAGGACAACAAAAATGTTGAGAAACCGATTTACTAAACAGCACGAAAGGTTACAGCAGAAGTTGCCGACTCATTCCTCGCGGGGCACGAACACCCCGCCCGTCGTGGACGAGAGTGTCTTCACTCTTCTAGGTAATAAGAACACAGCCAAAGATTCCGGTAGCCCCTACGAAGTGGCGATGAAGGCGCACGAGGTGATCCTCCCGCCGACGCCGCCTACTTCCGTGTCTGCCCCGCCCACCCCACCCGCCGTGCCGCCTGGTTCTAGCTGCAGCTCCAATGACGTGCCGCCCGACTTCAGGAGCAAAGGGCCGGACTGCCAGTACGACTCGGACCAGGATGCGGGCGACTTCGTCAAAGAGCCCCCCAGGGACACTGTCAAATTAGCTCAAGAAACAACCCCCACCAAAAAGAAAGACACTCCGGATCACGCCTTCTCCGGTGCGTTCACTAATAAAATTGCCGCAATCAATTTAGAAATATCAAAATTATCCACAAAGAATATAATAGAACACTCGAAAATCATGTCGCTGCAATACATCAACGAACCGTATTCCGTGTTTCATAACGAGCACGATTCCTCGGGCGACGACACCTCCAGTCGCGGCACTTTAGACTCTATCATACCACCTCCGGCCAACTTCCAGGGCAAAAACAACCCTTTCCACTTGCACGCCATCACCAAAAGCTCCAAGGGAAGCTTCTCGGTAACCAACAAATTGTTTAACCGCCACAGCCTGTCCAAGTTGAACAGCAGCGGAGGCGGCAACGTGTTCAAGCAGCGGATATCCTTGCCGGTCATCCTCAATCCAGTCATCACGCCGGTCGTGAGGCCATTGAAGCGACAGCTCAGCGAGAAAGATCTGATTATCGGGCCCAATGGAGAAGTTAAAAGGAAGAGGTACAGGAGACCGAGAAAGCCTGTGGTAAGTTACATCATCATTTTTTACTCTTTGTCTAGGCTTATGATACCAAAGCATAATATACCTGTACCTCAAAAACAGATGCTAATCAAATAGTGATTTTTTCGGAGCCAAAAATAAAACTTTTTTTTTCATGCCATTTAAATCATTGCGACAGATCAAATGAGCGCATTTTTTGTTGTTGTTTTGTGTTGGAGTTCACTTCTAGTATTTCCATTTAATGTAAAAATATATATTATGGCTTATTAACCTTTAAAAAAACAATAAAAATATCTATTGGATTTAAGTCGATTTAAAAGTATGTTTTTTTGATGATAAAAATCTACAGTGAAACCCCTATTTTACGTTAAGGGACTGAGAAAAAAAAACTAAATGGAGGGAAAACGTAAATGGGAGGTATTAAAAAGAACAACAATTAAATTTATTTATTTTTAATCTCGAGATTAGTTCACAAAATGTGTGAACCAAAATGAAACCGATGTTAAAAGAAAGAAAATTTTGTAATTAACTTAAAAAAACAAAACATAAAACCTAAAAAATTGCTGTAAATGACGATCGTGATTAATGTCAAAAAGAACAAAACGCTACAAATCGAGTTGAAAACCGAATGACAGTAAGAGAGAAGTTAACCGGCGAAAATTGAAAAATGTCAGCCAATCACCACGTTGCGTGCCATATGCCGACCAAGAACAACGTCGCCCACCGATTAATCACGGCCGAAACGATGCACCAACTCATTGTCAAGCGCGCGTAACTCATATATTTTGAATATTTTACGTAGAGAAAGACGTAAATTGTGGGGAAAAAAAACATGAAAGCGGGTAAAATGTACTAAAATATATCGACTCTGAACTAATAAAACGCAATTGGCGAGAAAACGTTAAATACGGGGACGTAAAATCCGGGTTTCACTGTATTTAGTTTTAAAACCATGCTGTTACATCCTTCTGGCCAAAAATTCCCTTTTAAATTTCATAATAACTGCAGCATGGGGATTTTCTAAATTTCTACTAATGAGAGAACACTTATTTGCCGCTATTGTTTCATTAATAAAACCAGATATATTCAGTATATTTAAAATTTAAGTACATATGAGATTTTTTTCACAATCTTTGGATGTATTTCAGAACCCGGCCCTGGCACCTAAGGAGGGACCCATCTCTGAACGGCAGAAGACCCTTCGCTCCTCCACGGGGCTCGAAGAAGCGGGCAAGCACGCGCTGCCCCAAGCTGACGCCCCCCAGCTCAATTCTTGCGTGGACTATGCGCAGAACGGTCGCTGCCTGAGACAGCGCCAGGAGAAAAACTATTCCGACGGCAGGCGAGGCTCGGCAACTTCTTCGGCAAACATCTCAATAGGTACCGGGAACACCTCAGTAAGCAGTAACACGCCTATTTCTAGCGGTGTGCGATCTCTAAACCTTTCTCCGCAAAAGATGAGCCCCTACAAAAATGGGCATTCCGCTAGGAATTCTTCGGATTCCATCGAGGATCTTAAGACTTCTGTTCATAGTTATTTCGGCGCCGCTAACCGCATCATCGCCGGGGAGAAGTTCAATCTCGTCGGGAAGAGGCTGACGGACAGCGGGAACCTGCAGTACCTCATAGAATGGGAAGGTCACGGCTCCTAGCATATAAGGAGCATCTTCGACTAACTGCTCGGAGTGATAACAAGACTCTGTAATGGGCGGGTTGAATCTCGAGTGTCTGTGAGGCCTGTGTACAGTGGGTGGGGGGTGCCCCTCTCTTGAGTATGGGACGGATAGTGTTATCGGATCTTTGAAAGGATTATTATTATTTATGATTGCTAGATGGGAAAATGTTGTCAGTATTTGTGTCCTAAGTTCCTACCCAGCGAGGTGAATGTTTAGATTTTATTTCTCGTTTTGTATGACAAAACTAAATACGTAAATCTTTTTTATTACTATTCTATAGTATGTATAATTAAAAAATATATATTTATGCATATACTATTTTTTTTTAACGTGTTGTCTGTTTACGAAACTTCATAATTGTTCAAAATTTTTCGTATAATTTTTTTTTTATGAATTTTAGAGTAAATTTTCCAAATTTTTCCAAAATCAAAATGTTTGTTGTTTTCTGTAGCGCCGACTATTCCAAGTCCTTTGGATGATACAGAAGATTTGTGTATTTTTCCAGTGTGTGATTGATTTACGAAATGAAATTAACCGCCCTACCTTTGGGTTATTTTCCGAGAAACGTGCAAAAAACAAGCAGGTTTTTTATTAATGAAATTTAATTATATACCAATTTTATTTTTTTAAATTACGAAACGTCAAATACTCGGCCGCACACTTGGCCTGCTCTTTGTAAAACTATCATATTTATGAAGACTTGTGCTCAAGTTTTGATGGCACACGGTACATTACTTTTTCTCAAGCCCGTACGTAATACGGGATAGCGTAGAATGGTACAGTCAAAGTGAACGTATCACGTACGTTCAAATAGGTAGGGTGGTTAAACAATTCACAACAAAATGGCTGCTTGTACAGTGGAAGATATCAAAGTGTTTATTCCTACCATCCGAACGCATGTCTCTGAATTCTTCGTATTAGGCTCCGTCGCTCAGGTGTCAGGAAGAATGCTTTAGATGTGATTGGTTTGAGATTCAACCTGTTTATAAATTCGACTGATCTGTAATGATTTTCGTAGTGTTTTTTTTTTTTTAATTTTTTTTTCGACACAAAAAAACATTTTAATTTCATTTTGTATTCCAAAATTAACTGTTAATAAAATATATTCAAATTAATAAATTCATAGTATAAATGATCTGATGGCGAAGACCTAGTCTTTTATAATTGAAATATTTTTAATTTGGAAGCATAAAACAAATGAATTTGAAAATTTTTTTGTGTGCCCGAATTTACAAGGTCATGAGAATTGTAATTTTTCTCTCGTTTGCCTAAAGGGTCGACTGAAGAACTGTTCTTATAACAATTATACACACCTTATGACTATGATTTTTCGTGTAAATATAATTGTTCTACCTTTTTCCCATATGTTTTTAGCCAATTGCAACCAATTATGTGAATTTGAGTAAGTAGTGCAGCGTTTCCCAAACTATGTTTCGCGGAACACCAGCTTTCAGGAAAGGTTTATAAACGGAAACAAATTTAAAGATCTTCTACTTTTTTTTTTTTTTGTGAATATATTAAATCATGAATTGATAACCCACCGTGGGTTATCAATTCATGATTTAATTGTATCTCAATAGAGACGAAGATGCAAATTGGAAACTGAATATGGTTGATCAAGGTGTTTACAGGACTTATGACCTGCCATTGGTTGGGTTAAGTGCACGCTTTATGTAATTACAACAATCCCCATTCCACCTTTCTTTATGACCATGTATGACAAATTTTTGGAAGTTGTATATATGTTAAAGTCCTATGCCAGATTTCACATGTCAGTTTCAATGTGCCATCTATGAAGATTTTGATTACATATGTTAATCTTTTAATCTTCTACTTCATATTGAAAAGCATGTGATGATTAATCTCTGGCTACAGGCGGAGGACCATCTACTCTCACACCATACGTATGAAAGAGATGGGGACAATTGTTTTTAATTGACAAATCTTGTCAGTTTAACTACAGTTGCCAATATCGACAGAACAGTTAGCCGCGCTAATAAATATTGTTCATATACCTGATATATAGGGTCTTTCAGTAGGGACGCTCCATTTTCAATCACTCGTGCAGAATGTCCACTGTGGCGTGCTCTGTGTTACATATTACGTACGCATTCATATGATCCAGTTTAAGCCACAAGAGTCTCAAATTTATGCATTAAACGATGTATTGTTGACTCTACAAAATCAGTTCGCCAATTTATGGCCATGAATGCCATAAATTGGCGAACTGATTTTGATAATAAATTTTAACAATTTCAATGCGTTGTTGAAGCGTGTAGCGTTCCATGTTGAAATGTCAAGACTAAATAAGTATTCTTGTTAAATTTAACAGCTATTGCTTTACCAAAATGGCCGCTATACGCTGTCAAAGTTCAAGCGTCCTTATTGAAAAATCCTTTGACCACCAGGATACACCACCTGCAGCGAAGCCATGAAATTATATTCCATCCATAATGTCATTGAAAGTCCTTTAAAATTGTGGGAATATCACTTAGACAGGTTGCTTTATTTCATTTCAAAGTTTGAGTGCTCTTAATGAAAAACCTTGTATAAAAACAGCTTGAAAATACGTGTTAAATATTCAGCATCACTCTCTCTGATTTCAATCCAGGGATTGGTTTGCAGCAATTTCCTCTATTCTTCTCTTCCATTCTTCCCTGTCTTGTGCGGCTCTTTTGAAATCTGCATATGATGAGCAGCGCACGTCCACCAACAGGTCCTCCAGGTACTCTCGGCGTGGGCGTCCCCTAGAGTTTGTCCCCTCGGTCATACCCTCCATTATGGCATGCAAGAGGCCTTCTTGTCGTATTACACGGCCGATCCATCTTGCACGCCTTTCGGACAAGGTTCCTGAGCAGGTGCCTTCCTCCTTCGATTCTTTGGAGAACCTCCTCATTTGTAATGTGGTCTCTCCAGGAAATTCCTAATAGTCTTCTATAGGACCACATCTCAAAAGCCTCTAGTCTCCGTTTATTTCTTTCGGATAGGCACCATGTCTCGCAGCCGTACATCAAGATACTCCATACATAGGTCTTGATGAGCATATTAGTGTATAAATTCTGTGGGAAGTTTCATAAGTATGAATGCGTGTCATTTTTTCAACCTTAATTGTCTTTGAACTGAAATTTAAAAAGCTAAGTGTTCCGCGTTTTACAAAGTGTTAAATCGCAGAGTGTTTGGGAAACGCTGAAGTAGTGGATAAGACTTTCTCACGTAATGGCTTCTCCCCAAATGATTGCAAACAGCATTGTTGTATAATGCTTATTGTGATGAATTTAGTTGTTTATAGGAGACTTACAAACCATAAATTAATCACATGAATCTTAATTTAAAAGAGCCACTTGGTTTTCCATTTTGTAATGTGTTTTGTTCCTCTCTGGGCTCACTCGTTTAGTGAAAAGCCATGTCCGCTGTATCGTGTATGATAATCTTGTTGTTCCTAAAAATTTCTCAAAAATTTTTAGTTATTTAATTATACTTTAGCTTTTAACATTTACGCTTTCGGAGACGTGAAAAAATCGATAAAAAATAAAATAACGGCCATTTAATGTTTCGGCCTCTCTTTATAGACTGAGATTTAGAAAAATTATACCTGTAAATATATATCAAAGGAGAGTGTCAAAAATGTCATAGTTATTAATGTTTTTTTTATAATTATTATTATTAATTTTCTAAAATAATTCTAAAGTTAGTGGTGTTGCGTTGAAATTGTTTTGTTTAGTGGATTAAACATTGTTGTGAGCTTATTATATGTACTGCCATCTTTAGCCAGTGGCTGGCGGGGACAGTTTTCTGCGAGCACTAGCTGTTACTATAAAGCAAATATAAAATCACAAAAACCGAAGATTTAATCGATAGCATCAGAACATTCTTACATTTGGCTCATTGTCTGCGGGAAGGGTATTAATCCGTTTGCTGATTGATGATGGAAGGTTATGAATTGTTGAATGTGTTTATTGTTTCTAAATTACATATTACATAATTAATACGAATGAAAATGTATGTTTTATTGAAGTTTTATTATAATTTATGAGAATGACATGTTTCGCTTGCCTAAGGGATTATCAAATGTTCATCTGATAATGCTGTGGACAGGCGAAACATGTCATTCCCATAAATTATAATAAAACTTCTAGAAAATAGACGTTTTCATTCATATTCATTATTGGAAGTGTATTTTTGCACAATTTTAGTGACATAAAATTAAACCGCGGAAATCTGCCCGCAGACGATGTGCTAATAATATAGGTTATGTTCATATGGATTTTATCCAGGATATCTGTGTCCCTTGGAATAGAAGACAAGTGTTCTATCTCCTAAACTACTGTGACTTTTCACAGTTCTCAGCAAAATTCAGCCTGTTTGACCAAACCTTAAAGGGAATAAATGCAGTATTTAAAAAACTGAAAGATTATATGCACAGATAGTAAATTTATCTGAATTATGTGTCATTGCATTTTAGTCTGGTGCTCGTAGAATATAAATAAACTGTCGCCGTCTTTATCTATGAAAATTTATAGAGTTAAATTTTATTTTGTTGTTTCAGCGACTAGTCTAAAGATGATTTTGTAATTGTTACGCCCCCGTTACAAAAAAAAACCCGTGCTATGATTTAAAAATGAAACGCAGGTAGTGGGGATCACGCACTACCTGCAAACGTAATTTGAAAACTAATATCGACACCAAATGAAGAATTTATCGCAAATAACTTCTAAATTATCAATGTATCCATTTGATTCTCGTAAATCAAAATACTGTTTGTCCCACTGATGAGAATCTATTCATATCAACGTGTTTCGAAGATGATATGTCTGTTTTGAATGGCGCACTCCGACATAAAAACTTTAATAAATATATATAATTTGGGAATATTAAGAGAACTAAATTAACTGTATTAATTGTTTCTTGAACAATAATGAAAAACTCCACATTAAATAATTAGTAGGAATGAAAACGTCAGTTTATGGGAATAACACGTTTCGCCTTTCTTAAGCATTATGTCAGCATTTGATAATGCCTTAGAAAGGCGAAACATCGTCACCTGAGAGTAAGAAGGTTCCAATTGTCAAAAGTAAAAAGCTAAGAAAAATGAAGTCAAAGTTTTGTTGGTTTCGGGTGTGTATCTTGGAATAAAGGGGTTCCATCTGAAGCAGATGAAACTCTTTTACCGAGAAGCGTGTAATTTTTTTCTGGCGACAGTTGGAATAATAAAGTTGTAAGTGTAAATGAATCCTTCTTCAGTGAATCGTGTGTTTTGAATGATCAGGTGGAACTTGATTATTTTCGTAACATCAAAATGACGATACTATTACATGTTTTTTTTAATTGTACGTATTAATAAGGTTAGTAAGAACCCTTTTCACGAAAAAAAGCCAAATGTGAAATTTTGTTAGCTGGAACCCTCTTACTCTCAGGTGACGACGTGTCATTCCCATAAACTATAGTAAAACTTTTAGAAAACTAATGTTTTCATTCTTATTATCTACTGTTTTAGCCTCTCTATGCGTACTGTCCGAAATAAATATCAAGTCAGACGGTGCATAGCCCCACACTCGGGACGCAATGATCATTTCTATAATATTCCCAGATTATGTCAGGATTTTGATTGCCAATGACATTTATACTTATTTTATGCTCCAAATTGCTGTACGGAATCACTTTAATACTCCTCTATTGTAGAGAATTCGTTTTGATTCGTCCCTACGAGTTGCCTTTTATGGAAAATAAAAATATATACTTACAATTCAAATATGTACTTTTTTATTATTATTTTGTTATTATATCTTTGGAACATTCAGAAATAAATAAATTCATCAGTGAAAGAAACAGTGTTTTGATTCTTAAATGTATTATCATACATTTTGAGGTGTTCATGCCTCTATGATAAAATAATCTTGTTCTCTTGTTCATAAGGCTCCGTTTAATAAAGGAGCACGCAGAACCAATAGTTGTATTGGTGCAGCGACACAGCGATGTATTGGTGTTGGAGCGAACAGTTATTTTGGTGAAATTCTGGTGAACAATAAAGATAATGTAATAAGACTGACACCGCAGTGTTTTCAGTAAAGGATAATGATACAGAGATAAAAGATTCGGGGAAAGCTGG
Organism: Lepidostoma basale; assembly: GCA_022606425.2. Lineage (NCBI taxonomy): Eukaryota > Metazoa > Arthropoda > Insecta > Trichoptera > Lepidostomatidae > Lepidostoma > Lepidostoma basale. The sequence continues at coordinate 154,698 of JAHDVF020000596.1, read as the reverse complement.
CGTAGAGAAGCGCTTCGTAATGTTATTTATTTCATCCTCACCATTGCATAACACACGGACGGCGGGTTATAGGAATTCTCAAATTTGCACAGTGTGCCCTAGGATGTAATTCTTGATCGTAAAATTAATTTTATCACCGACATCTCTTGAAATGAATGCATACTTCACAATTAATGGTAAATTAGGAATCTGCCGTGATGTGTTTTTAATTTAATTTAAACATTTCACATGCGTAATTGCACTCGTGCCCCATTTATTTATTTGTCAAATTTAAATTCATAACGATACCTGCTTTGAAAGATACCATACATTCACATACTATTAAGTAGCACGCATTTATTATGTTATATTATATTGTATAACATTATTTTCCCTATTTTAAAAAAAATATGTATTATGATTAAGACAATTTTAAAACAAAATTAAAATGGTTTTTGTATTTTGGTCATTATAATCATCACCTTCAATGTTTATCAAATCAAATCTGTTACAAACAATATAATTGTTTAAGGCATCTATTACCAGTAACACATTAGACATGATTCGATATTAGAAACACAAGATATTTTAAAGTCAAGAGTATTTGTCTTCTGAATGTACTTCTAATATGAAAGACATCAATCTCAATGTTGGGCATAGGCCTTCCTTTCCGACATCTACAACTCTCTATCCCTCGTCATTCTGTCCCATTGACCTCCTGACACTTTTTTTATATAATCAGACCATCTTGCTTGAGGTCTGCCCAGAGACTACGGAGGTTTTCCTCTTTGAGGAGAAGATTTTAGTAAAAACATTATATTTAAAAATGCCGTGGAATACTTAAACCATGTGACGCATTGTAAAATGACAAAAAAGACTTGTAAATATTATGTTTGATGGCGTTAATGCCTTATTTCAGTTTGTTTCATTTTCTTCAAACGGTGTCATGTCAGGTCCCCTCGGCGTTGACTATCACTAAATAGTCATCTCTGTCCCTGGCAACTCGAAACAGGTCCTCAACATTTTTTATACCAGTCCAGCCCCTTATACTGCAGAGCCAGAAGATTCCCTTCCCGCCAACACCTCTTCGACACTCTATTTTACCCTCAAATGATCAGGTGTGGAAATGCTAATCTTTGGAAGGTATAAAAAATTATATATTAAAAAAAAATGGATATTTTAATCTATAATAAATATTTTGTTCATATTATTCAATGTGAATTTCCACCTAAGGATTTAGCTAAAGAGCATTAAATTCTTAATACTTGTAAATTAAAATATATATTTTACAGAATGCAAAAATGTTCATAAACATAAAACCATAAGCAATATACAAAAATATTTTCTTAAATTAAAATATTATATACACATATTATTTATATAATAGTCTATGGGCATTACTTACAAATAAGTTTTTTTTCACTTATTCAATGCTAAGAGGCATATCCAGAAAGTAAGTGTACTGAATTTTTGTAGGTTACAATTTTTTTATTTAAAAAATTACGTGGTTACCGTAGTACATATGTAAGCTATTTTTCGACATAGTCGCCATTCCTGTCAATGCAGGTGGTGAAGCGGGTATCAACTTTTTGATGCCTTCCTCGAAGTAGTTTCCCGCCAATCCCTTCGTCCACTTCTCCACCTCCTCGTCGGTTGAAAACCTTTTTCCACCCATGTGCAGCTTCAGGGAGGTAAAGAGATAGTAATCTGAAGGTGCTAGGTCAGGGGAATGCGCAGGATGGTTCAGGACTTCCCATTTAAACGAGGCGATCAGTTCCTTCTGGCATTGTCGTGCAGCAGGCAGACTCCCTTGTTCTGTTTATCACCATATGCAGTTTTCACCTTATTATAAACCTCAACCGGAGGTTTTCCCTTCCAAATGAGATAACAGATGACGCCGCATATTTCGCACTTGGCGGGAGATTGGATTGACATTTTTCACGAAACGTGTTGTCGCATCGACACTTCTCAACGTACTGACCTCGAACCGGTCTCGTTGCGGAGGCGAAGAGCCAACATGTTGAAAATAAAATCCATTCGGTCGTGAGAGCCTCAGTACACTTACTTTCTGGATATGCCTCGTATATTATTTCAATATATTATAAATAATGCATATTTTCATCAAACTCATAAAATTTTGTAAATTGTGTCGATATGTATTTTGTAAATATAAAAAAACTGCTGGATTTTTTAAGAGATCAAATCCGATACACTCCATCCAAATATATTTTTGTATGGTATGCGGTAAAGCTACAACTAACATTATTAAAAATATGTTCCTTCACTCGACTATGTAAAACTTGGGGCAAATAATAAAACATTCCATTTAAAAAAATGTTATTACTCAAGAAATTAAGTATAAAATGGATACCGCTCAAGCAATCGTTAATTGCTTTTAAAATGTTTTATGTTTTAGCCCCGAGTCAATTAATATAAGCAAGAATTGTCACAATAATCTTTTTATCATTTTTTTATTGATCAAAAAGATTACAATATCTTTTTGTTTTGTTATGTCACGTAAGAGAAATCCATTATCATAATGATCGTCTTTCGTTGAGAGGTTTATACTCTCTTAAGAGTTTTCTTGTTCCGACAGCTGCTTCAATTATGAGTTTCAATCGTAGAGATTGGTGTGCAGCAAAGTCCTGCATGTCAACATATGAAACGCAGTTCGTGTCTTCGCACACCTGTTTCAGATACTGGGTGCCCTTTGTGATTTGTCACCTCGACCATCCTTTCTATTATGTCGTGCGGGAGACCATCCCGCATAATATGACTGATCTATCGGGTTCGCCTTTCTGACATGGATTTGATAAGTTACCTCCCTGCTTCAAATCTACTGAGATCCTCATCATTTGTGATCTGGTTTCTCCAGGAAATTCCTAATATTATTCTGTAGCATCACATCTCAAATGTCTATCTTCTTCTTCTTTAACAGCCTTTGTCGTCCACTGCTGGACATAGGCCTCTCCCATACTTCTCCATGTATGACATGTCATACGGGGGGTGGTTGGCATTACAACGCCACGCTTGCCAGACGGGTTGGCGGTATGGCGGTGTCCTTCCACGTTAGCCTATGCATCAATATTATCCACCGAGGTTATTCACACTCGATCTCTAACATTTTGCATAGTTTCCAGGGGAGACCAAAGTCAAGAAGGTGTGGATAGGTACTTGGGATCAGATCAATCCTCCAGCGTAGCTGTATCCTTCTCGAAGAGTAGAATAGGATTCGGACAAGGTCCTGAGCAGGTGCCTTCCTCCTTAGATTCTTTGGAGAACCTCGTCATTTGTAATGTGGTCTCTCCAGGAAATTCCTAATAGTCTTCTATAGGACCACATCTCAAAAGCCTCTAGTCTCCGTTTATCTCTTTCGGATAGGCACCATGTCTCGCAGCCGTACATCAAGAAACAATAAACAAATGTAACTCGCACGTAATACGTGTTGTCTATCATATTGTGTATGTATGCATTCTGAATATGTATTAATTTGAATGAACTACATTTTGAATACAGTAGAACGTCGTTTATCTGGACAAGCCTAGATGAAGCATTCTGTACCCTGTGACCTACGCATGACAAAGCTTATCCCACCACACCTACACAATGTTGGGTGTGGGTTGATGAGAGCTCAAATGAGGATGATGAAGGAGAACAAATCAGTCATGGTGAAACCTTTACAGCATTAGAAACTGCACTATCATGATTTGAAGAGCAAGAGGAAAGCAGCTCAACTCAATTTCTTTTATTCAAATGAATCTGCGATTTAGATGGAAAAAACATGAGGAAATCTTTTTTTAAAAATCTCTCATTATTTTTCCAGTACTGTAGAGTATTGTAAAAGCCTTTGTATGTACATGTACTACATACATACTTGATTTTGCAGTCAAATTTGTAATTTCATAATCGATAAATGAACCGAGGAAAAAAAATTATTTAAACCTTATTTTGCTAAAAGACAGCGCCTGTTTGATTATCCGGAACACTTCCTGTCCCAATTAGTCCGGATAAATGACATTCAACTCTAGTTAATGTAGTCTGAAATTTTTTATTTTGATTATAGTTTTTCATGTTTGTTGAATTCCCGTAGACACATACACAAATTTTTATTTATAAAAATAAATAAATATAATTTATTTTGCAACAAATAAAAATATATCGTATTAATTTCCAACATTTGTTTTTCAAAGTGATCTGGTTTTCGGATTTTTCTATTTATAATATATTTATGTCAAGCATATGAAATATTGCTTCATTGTCATAAAATACCCCTTTCTGTTATAAATTCGATATTTCCATGTGAATAATATTGTACCATATAAAATAAGATAAATAATTATTCCTATGCTGATATCGCCGTTCCTAACATATCGGGCATTTTATAAAACTATAATAAATATTTGTTAAATATCATAAAAATGAAATATTCGGTTGCATTACATATTTTTTAACGTGTTTCACTCAGTAAGAGAGCATTATTTAAATATATTACGGGCAAATCAATTCGGTGTTGCCCTAGCAACAAGAACCACTTAAAATAACAAATGATTTGTTATGAAAATTGACTCTGTTATGAAGACTGCCATGCAATATGAAATATCAAAAGAAAACCATAATGTTGGTGCCAATGTTGTTGAAAGAAGATTAAGGCAAATTTTTTCTATTTGCTTTCAGTCCAATTGTATTTTTGTTTGGTCCAATTCACCTTGAAGTGTAAATGGTAATGTTTTTATCACATGCGCCACAATGGATGCGTCGCAGTTGAAGTGAGTTGGTCTGGCATAGATGTCGTACGAATAGGATTCCTTTCTGTAATCATTGTAAATACATTTATCTTATATGACTCGGTCAGTATATTGAGCGTAAGCTTCTAAGGTTTAGTTTACACTTTAATTTTAATTGTTAGAACATTTTAATAAATTGATTTGAAATATGTAATGATTTTTATTTTATCCCGTTAGTTCATAATAAAATGCAGAATTGAAGTTGCACGAGCTGCATTTAATAAAATGAGAACCTTCTTTTGCGACGATAATCTTAACTTGAAACTCCGACAAATAATGATTAAGTGTTATATATGGTCTGTTCTACTGTATGGCTGCGAAACCTGGACTCTAAAAGTGAATGTAATGAACCGGTTGGAGGCTTACGAAATGTGGATATACCGCAGAATGCTCCGTATACCATGGACTGATAGGGTCAGTAATGCAGACGTACTACAGAGAGCCAGAGCCAATAAAGAGCTGTTGTCGAGTGTGAAAATTAGAAAGGTCTCATATTTGGGTCATGTGCTAAGAGGAGAAAAATACCACCTCCTTTGACTAATATTAATAGGTAAAGTGAAGGGACGCCGGAGAGTTGGTAGAAGGCAGCTGTCCTGGCTGCGGAACATTAAAGAGTGGACAGGAATAACAAGAGTTCAGAACCTGTTCCAAGTGGCGTAAGATAAAGATGCCTTTGCTGCAGTGATCGCCAACGTTGGGGGGACCTGACACGGCACCGAAAGAAGAAGAAGAAGTTCATTATATTTCAGCATTACTAGTTCTTCTAAATAGTGTCCTGTTTCTCAAGAGGAATTTATGATCCATCTACCTTGGGGTTGGCCTTGCACCACAGTGTGAGGAAGTCTAGCCCATTCTTCAATAGCAAACATAGAAGAAATACAAATATGTAAAACTTTAATTTATGTATGAAACGTGAAAAAGGCGGGCACTCAGTTTAGAGCAGAAAACTGCCAGATTGTTTATGGTATGAAGGGAATTTGTACTATGACAATTGTGTTTAAATTTTTTTACAAATGAGTCATCTAAAATATGTAGTATACTTAAACACACAGGGACAGTGTGCAAATGTAGTCAAATAATCCACAAAATCTATATCCTGTCTTCTGAACTTCTTCTATAGTTGCGTTAAATTAACACCTTATATTTAATTTAAATTTACAATACTTTATAGTTAAAAATAAATAAACTCATGCTTCTAATGAACATCACTCTATTTTAATGTAAAGTTTTAACAATTAGTCTTACAGAACGTTTCTTATATACTAAATAAAGAGGGTGGAGCTGGGTAGGAATGGTATTGGTATTTATTTAGGATTTTGAGAATAATGGGAACATATCAAAAACGGGAGAAGTGCGACTCGCTACATTTACAGTCTAAAAAAGGTTTCGAATTGAGGCAGACTACATTTGTAATTGAATATATCTTATTTTGAATATATACAAATATTTGTGGACAAATACTGGACCATTGCGGGTAAATCATTTTTAAGGGATGACAAGTCATGAGTCAACAATGACAGGTCATAAGTCCTGTAAGCGCCTCGGCCACCGTATTCTGTTTCCAGAAAACAATTTACATCTTCGTCTCTATTGAGATACAATTAATCCTTGAATGTATCTTATTTACTTTCCATTCTTTTCTAACTTATTAATTGTACATATTATTATGATGAACTGGGACTATCTGTCTGAGCTGCAAATATAGTGTATTTTTTTTTTACTACAAATGAAGCCAGCAACACAATGAGGGTTAATTCACATCTTAAATTTAGACTTTTTATGCCTATGTAAAAAAAAGTCACTGTATACGTCTAAACAGAATTAAGTGAAAGACGAATCAATTTAAAAATTGAAAGAGAAAAACACCAAAGGAAATACAGGTATGTTTACAATTATATTTACAGTTTTATTCCTCTTATTGTTAGAGTGTTCACAAATTCACTATAGATCTAAAAAGGTTCACTTTGAACACCACCTCATTGTGAAGACAATACTGGAGAATCTTGAACCGCTTCCGTGTGGCAATTTGGGGCTTATGCCATTTTATAATAAAATATGACCCCTCACTCTGCTATAGCAAAGTGTTCACAAATTCACTATAGATATGATCTAAAGAGGTTCACTTTGAATACCACCTCATTGAGAAGACAATATTGGAGAATCTTGAACTGCTTCCGTGTGGCAATTTGGAGCATAAAATAAGATATGGCCCCTCGCTCTTCTATAGCCATAAGAAACATATATACTTAGGAACTGTTATACAGAATTCCTAAACTTTGTTGTAATACTAGGTATGAGTTTCAAAACATACCCAGTAAAAATAAATAAAGATCCTCTATTTGTTTTTCAACGCTATTGATGTGTTAGTTCCTTGCTGCTGGGGCACGGTAACCCTTCCTCCTGCTCTTGGTATCCACTATGAGTTGGGCCTGCCTCTTGAGAAATCCTCTCGAAGGTATCTCCTCTTCTTCATCGGAAGCTGTAAAACAGTTAACATGAATCAATATTTTTCAACATTGATCAAAAAGTCTAATAGAAATAATTGATGAGTCAAAATTTTGGGTACAAACTATCTCGGTGTTTCTCCGAAGGGGTACGCAGAGTGGGTGAACCGCCTCACGTTATGTCCTGACATACACTCTACATTCATACATCATAAAACGCACGCTTGTCGATTTTTCCGACACTGAATGTGGCCCCCTTTTAGCGATTGATTGATTTTGTAATGTCGTGTTATCCTTGGCCGTCCTCGGCATCTTTTTCCATTCACACTGCTTGTATACATTTTTTCTATCTTCTTCTTCGGGTGCCATGTCAGGTCCCCGAGACGTCGACTCTCACCCTAGCGTAGGCTTCTCTATCCTGTGCCAGACGAAACAACTCCCCCACCCCCGAACTCCAGTCCATTCCTTAATATTCTGGAGCCAGGACATCCGGGGTCTTCCCACACCGCGTCTACCCTCGATCTTCCCTTTTATGACGAGGTGCAGCAGATCGTATTTCTCGTTGCCGAGAATGTGTTCCAATCTATCTATTCTATCATTTTTCTTTTTTATATTATATCATTCATTTTTTCAATATGCGCAAAGCATCTAAGTGGCACTAGAACTGTCATCTTTGCTTCAATGGATATATTTCTATTTGCAATGACGACTTCCTTTGTAAACATACTTCCTAAATACACAAATTCATCCACTAGTTCCAAAATTTTATTACCATTAACCACTTAATGCTCGGGTTTTTTATTCACAAAAATAGAACCAAAAATATCAGGTGATTTTGTTATTTATTTAGAGAATTTACATAATTTAAAAGTTGTCCAGTTCAAAAAATAGACTAACTCAGATTGTTAGTTTACCTTATTTAACGCAACGAAGTGGAAACGCGCGAGCAGTGCTCGGGTTGGCGCGATACGATACATGCGCCGCGCGCGAACACTGCTCGTTCAAATATGATAATAAAAATATGATAATAAAATAAAGTTTTTAAATATTTATTTAAGAGATAACCGAGTATTGTCTTGGCATAAAATTACGAAAATATTTCATGAATTTTATGATTGACGACCTTCGTAGCCGAGCGGTAAGTGCATTGACTGCCACCCCGAAGGTTCCGGGTTCGATTCCCGGCGAGAACAGTGTGATTGTCACACTGTCTTTGGTCTGGTGTAGAATTCAAGTGACAATAAAATGGGGATAGATTAGCTACCTATCACATGTCACGAGAATCACTATGATAGCTATACCCTTTACATTGATTTGGCTCATGCTGCCATCAGCCTCTTCTGGCTTACAGAGGTTCAGCTCTTGTGGCTATTCCTCTTACGTCTGATGGGAACATTGTTGGAAGGTGATTTGGTGGGTTGTTGGTTTATGCGGGGGCATGATTTCTTAGATTTGGTAGTTTTGATTCAAAATTTCTTACGCAAGCCGGGCTTCTGGGCTTCTATGGGAGTACCGCCACTGGCTGTCATGATGTAGAGAGCGATTCAACAAAAATAATAATAATGAGGCAAAATTTTGTGTACTAGAAATAATAAAATAAATCGGTAATGCTTTTGATAAATATAATATTTAAACAAATAAATTAAAATTACCAGTGGGCTTGCCCTGCGTGCCGGATGGAGTGCCAGTGCCCCGACTCTTGGTGCGTGGCGCCACCAGCTCTCGATATGCAGCGGGGAGGGCCGAACGCTCCTCTGATACCACTTTCTCCATTGGAGGATTCTCTCGTGGCGACACCTTAGCATAAACAAATAAAAAATTACTATTTGGGACGCATCTTGCCTGGAGACGAATATGCCACTTATTATTAATGGGCAAGATTGAAGGACACTATGGTTCTGCTGAAGCCAAGCGTTTTGGCTATGCAACATTGTGCAGCTTGGCTCCGACTGCAGTTATCTACATTTACAGCTGAGGCAGAGTCATCATAAGGAACTAAAGTAAAAAGGTTTACAAGGTATATTCAAATATGAGCTGCAAATGCAGTCTGCCGCAGTTTGAAACCATTTTCTTTTTACTGCAAATGTAGCCGGTGGCATTATAGGGGTTAAAGACTGTACTAGAAATAAGGATTGTGGTATTCCAGGCGGCGGAAGACAAAGAAGCCTTTGCAGAAATGTTGGCCGACATCAGTTAAACTTGATATGCCATAAGAAAAAGAAGAAGGTATGATTCTGACTTACAGTAAACGCTCTCTTAACCGGCGCCGCTTTAACCGTCCCACCGCTTTAACCGGCCTCTTCTAGGAAGTCTAGGCTTTCTTTGTGAACATTACATCTACAGCAGCAGAAGGATTCTACTGCAGTAGATGTAATGTTCATAAAGAAATGGCGTGACTACACTTTTAAAAAGTCTATTCAACACAAGAAGCAGCAGTAAATAACAGAATTTTTTAATCCATTGTAGGCCTACTTTTAAAAAAAAAATTGGAGTGATGTGTGGCTTTTTCCTGTACATATTTTTTACAGTTTGTGAAATATTATTTTTTAATGTGTGAGTTTCTAATACAGAATAAATGTTCTGTTTTCTTAGTGTTTTGAAAAAATTGTGTTTATTTTCTTCCTTGCGAAAGTGTTTTTTTAAATGTGTTTTTCACTACCTTCTCTTTAACCGGCTTTTTCGTTATCCAGCCCTGGGTCGGTCCCGTCAAGACCGGTTAAGAGAGCATCTACTGTATCTTACATTTGTTGGATTATCTAGATTATCTTCCTAAATTAAAAAACTAGTTATGTGTATTAAGAAACAGTTTTTTTCAGACTGACATTGATTAAAATATTCTCACCTTGGTGTCTTCCGCCGGCTTGGGGACCACAATCTCCTCCAGAGCCGGTGTCTCATCGGCGAGGGCCGCAGCCGCAAGGTACTTCTTCTTCAGCAGCTCAAAGATTTCCTCCAGATTGGACGTTTCGTCTGTCCAGTCTGGGATGGGAGTTTCATCTGCATCCTAAAACATTCAAAGCCAACATACATTTATTATATTATTCTTAATGAGCATAGAAGGTTACCCACCCGAAGCTGTTATAGGACGCAGCAGTGCCTTTTCATCAACTTTGCTCATGCAATCCCTAGGCCTGTCCCCGTCCATGAAGGGGAAAGAAAGGGGGATCCCAGGCTACATTTAATATTAACTGTTAAATTTATAACACTGTTATAAAACCTGTATCACAATTTTTTATTATATACACTTAATGAGAAAGTCACGACAGCTGTTTCGGCAACTAATGCTGGGATAATCAGGTGTTACAAACAATTGTAATCAATGGCATCATCAGTTGTTTGCAACACCTGATGATGCCAACATTAGTTAGCGAAATAGCTGTCGCGACATTTTCAAAATAGACATATCGGATGCTAGCTTTTGTATTGTTATTCTATACACCTGATGATGCCAACATTAGTTAGCGAAATAGCTGTCGCGACATTTTCAAAATAGACATATCGGATGCTAGCTTTTGTATTGTTATTCTATACACCTGATGATGCCAACATTAGTTAGCGAAATAGCTGTCGCGACATTTTCAAAATAGACATATCGGATGCTAGCTTTTGTATTGTTATTCTATACACCTGATGATGCCAACATTAGTTAGCGAAATAGCTGTCGCGACATTTTCAAAATAGACATATCGGATGCTAGCTTTTGTATTTTTGTATATGTTATTCTATCAATTGGTAATATTTAACTGACAAAGTAATTACTCAATACATGCGTATTTCATAATATTCCATAGGTTATTTGAATATTATTGCAAAAGTGGAATTGTACATATAATTACCTCGAGTTTGAGGGCAGCAGTCATAGAAGGATCTCTTAATATCGATAAGAACATCACACACTTCTTTTCTTTTACTTCGTGTTGAATTTTAGCTCTTGCTTTTACAATATCTGCTTTGATATTTTCAATCTCCTCTTGATTCCTGAACAAAAATAAATTTGTTAATTCACATTCTTAAATCATTCAAGGGTACAAGGACGACCTTCGTGGCAGAGTGGTTACGAGCTCTGACTTCCATGCCGAAGGTCCTGGGTTCGATTCAGCGTGGCAGTGTGATTGTCACTGTCTTTGGTCTGGTGTAGAATTCACGTGACAATAAAATGGCGATAGATTAGCTACCTATCACATGTCACGAGAATCAATATAATAGCTAAAAAATAAAAATTGTATACAGTAATTGGGTCCAAACGACCTGTTGTGTACATAAAAAAAAAAAAAATAAAAAAAAAAAAATAATAAAAAAAAATAAAAAAAAAATTATGCGTAAATTATTTAATTTAATTGAAATAGTATAAAGCAATATAATGCGGGGAAACTACGAGTGACCCAAAGAGCCATGGAAACAGCCGTGTTAGGAATAAGCCTAAGAGTCAGAGTCAGAAACGATACGGTGAGAGAAAAAACAAAGGTCACTGATATCATCCACCGGGTGGCGACTTTAAAATGGCAATGTAGCCAGAAGCTCAGATGAAAAGTGGACAAGAAGACTGCTGACTTGGAGACCGTGGACGGCAAAGAGAAGTACAGGGTGACCACAACTACGGTGGAAGGATGATCTGAACAGATATGTCGGAATAACCTGGATGCAGTCTGCACAGAACAGAGTGACATAGAAGCGAATGGAGGAGGCCTTTGTCCAGGAGTGGACGGGAATAGGCTGAGGAAGAAGAAGAAGAAGAAAAAGCAATAAAAAAATGAATTACTCTTCTTTGTCCTTGACTTGTGCGAACTTGTAGGCCTCCAGCTCGGCCACCATCACATTCTGGTCACTCTCCAGTCTCTTCTTCTCATCTTCTGTGGTGTTCTTCAAGTAGATCAGTCTCTCCGTGGTGGTCTTCTGGGCCTTGAATCTATCGAATACGCATTCCGGATCGCTCACACCTGAAGGGGAAAATATCAAAAATAATTCAACAAACAAGCCATCACGCTCTATCCCCGCAGGGGTATACTGGCACACCTCTATAGCTTCCTCCACATTCATACGGCGAGTCATACACGCACGTCGATTCTTCCCATTTCTAACATGACCAACCTTTAAAATTTGATTAATTTGGTCATGCCATGTTTGCCTTGGTCTTCCACGGCTTCTGTTTCCACACACACTGCTTGTGTACAACATTTTAACCATCTCGTCCATTCGTTCTATATGTCCAAACCATCTCAGGGATCATTTTTTTTAATTTTACCTATGATGCAATCTTCTGCCTTACATTTCTTCCTTATTTCATCGTTTGGTATTTTATCATATATCGTTTTCCCGCACATTCATATCAGTGATCTTATTTCTTCGACATTTATCCTATTTTCATCATTTTTTGCCAGCTCCAAGCTTCACTTTCATACACTAGAAGTCCATTATGTACTGTATGGCGGTTCATCCTCTCTGCCTACCACTCCGGAGAAACGGTATGATGGTTAGTTAGTTAGTTGGTCTGAATTGTGAGGGATGTTAGAGAATGATTTTAATGTATATTTATAATTAATACTAATGAAAATGTCTGTTTTATGGAAGTTTTAATGTATTTTAGTTTATTGAGTATGACATGTTTTGCCTGTCTAATATTTTCATTCATATTAATTATTTTTTAATATGGAGTTTTTCATCGTTGTTCAAGAAATTGTTGTGTCCTTAACAGTTTGGATTTCTTCAGCCAATAGCTTTGAATAAGAGATGATTACTTAATGTGCATTTACATATTATTATTAAACTAATGATTGTGACTCACCAGTAACCTTCATGAGCTTTTGGAACACTTCGTCCATGTTGATAGTGCCAGAGGTAGTTCCGTTCTCCTCATCCACGGTTGTCAGTTCCACAGAACCCACGGAGTCCTGTTGCACCAGGGCGGGGCGAGCTGTGGACATATTCATAAATGTTTTAATATTGCTAAACATTTAATTTAATTCATGGAGTATGGTCCTGGTTTATTAAAAATGTAAGCATTCATATGATAACCGTCCATAAATGTATAACAACAACAAATGAAAACATCGTTTTCTAGAAGTTTTATTATATTTAATGTAAATGACATTTTAAATATATTAATAATACACTTGTCAAAATTTGTATATGAACCACTTTATTCATTATTAACACCAACCGGTTTCGGTTCTGCCGAAGCTTCGTCAGGGTAACAGAATATAATTGAATTGCATTTTATTAATGTGACTCCAGTTAAAAATATTACCAATGTCCGACTGGAGGCGAAGACAGTCGTCAGGATAATAATTTCAGATCATTGGCAAATAAAAGAAATCGCGAGAAGTTTATCACCTTCGCAATATCATTTATGAAGATGGTGAAGAGGAGTAGCCCTAGGTTTGAACCTTGTGGGACCCCTGAATTTACAAGAAAAGGTTCCGATTGAAAAATTTCGTATGAGACGAAATGTTTTCTCCCCTCGAAAACATAATCAACTGAGAAGAGAATGCAATTTGAGATAGCTTTGCTATCAGAATGTCGTGGTTCACAGTATCAAAGGCCTTTGAGAAATCATTATATGAACAGTCAACTTGGTGACCATTATCCAAATAATAATTATTAATAGTCATCACTGTATCACGGTATTGTGTATCATATAACAAGGTACTGGTGCATACCCTGCGGGAATATCCTCCTTTCTAAACGGTCCAACTCGGCCCTACGGTCAGCGAGGCGGCGCCGGGCCATGGCCAGTCTTCCCTCTCGCTCTCCAGCCACGGCCGCACAGCGCTGCTCTTCTTGCGCCAGTGCTGCCATCGCAGAGTCACGCATCTGCATCGCTGAAGCGTTCACCTCCTGAAATCATTGTTTACATGTTACCAGATTTTAAGATATTTTCGTTCTAACAAAAAAAAAACATATAATCATTTGAAATAATAATGATTGCTGTTATTTAACCTCTCCGAGTATGGACGCACGGGCGCGTCCAGTAGAAAAAAGTCTCAAAGGAGTATGGATACTCTGTGTATGATAGTGTCGAATGAAAATATAAGAAGTGAATGCCGTGTGAATGACGGTGTTATAAACAAAATAATGAAAGGATCATTAAGATGGTTTGGACATATGGAAAGAATGAATGAAGAAAGAATAGTAAAATAATTATATGTTAACGATGTAAATGGACCCAGAAAAAGAGGAAGACTGAGGAAAACGTGGCACGATCAAATAAATCAAATATTGAATGTCGGCCATGTGAGGAGTCAGAGAAATCGATGCGCGTGCATGGCACGATGTATGAATGTTGAGGAAGCGAGAGAAATATGTCAGGAAAGAAAAGTTTGGCAGTCCATTCTTTCGGCTTATCCCTTACCTCTCTACTTTCATCCTTCTTTTGCCAGTTCCATGCTTCGCTTCCATACATAAGGGTCGGTAGAAGAAGACCATTGTGCACTACCATTCTAGCTTTTTTGGATAGGTTTTTGTTTGCGATGACAACTTTAAGAGCACCATTCACTTTGTTGCCTGCACCAATCCTTCTTTCAACTACTCACCAACGCGTTGGCGCCTAGAGTACTAGTGCAGTCTAATCTAAATAAAATATATGTTTACTGTTGACATCTATGGACTTGGTCACATACTTTTACAAATATTTAAAGTGGTTCCCTACTTTACCAAACTGAAAATTCGAACAACAAAATATCTGTGACGTCATTCGACATTTCTCATAGAGTGACAACCATTTGCCACGAGAACTCACTTCCCAGATACAGTTAGTAAAAAAAAACTCGGATGGCGATCTATCCTCTCTTCCTACCCCTCTGGAGAAACGGCGTGATGGATAGTTAGTTAGTTAGTTAAATAAAATAATCAAATGAACCTGTAATTTTTTTATTTCTTCATTTTGCCTATTGATAGTTTCTTCAACTTTTGATAAGGCACTCTCAAATTTAACAGAATCGTTGAGAAGAGAATATCTGAAAAGTTAAAATAATACAATTAAAATAAAAAAAGCACAAGGTGAATATGCTTCAAGTATCACACTTTTCTAAACATTTTGCATACAGACCTAATCCCCGTATATTTCTTTCTTATGTGTTCTGCTTCCATCCACTGCACGGCTATTCTGTGAATGTCATTTTCCAGTTGTGAAATAGTCTGTAACATTATTTAACTTCAAGTTGCAACAGGTAATTAATAAATTGCTTTTGCATTTGAACAGCCTTACGTTGAAAGGGTGGAGAAATTTAAATACCTCGGCAGCATACTAACACAATCTCTTGACCCAGATGTAGAGAAAAAATGGCGGAATTGAGGCAGCAAGAGCTGCATTTGATAAATTGAATCACTCTTCTGCAATGATAACATAAATTTGAAACCCCGCCAGAGAATGATCAAATGCTATGTGTAGTATGTTTAATTGTATGGATGTGAAACGTGGACCTTAAAAGTCAACTCTATGAACAGACTGGAAGTATTTGAAATGTGGCTCTATCGTCGAATACTTAGAATTCCCTGGACAGACATGGTTACCAATACCGAAGTCCTGAGGCGAGCTAGAGTTGACAGGGAGCTGTTGTCAACTATCAAAGTTTGGAAGATTTCTCATCTGGCTCATGTACTGCGTGGGGAAAAATACAACCTTCTCCAACTGATATTGAAGGGGAAAATTGAGGGCCCGGTAGGAGACAGATGTCCTGCGACACATAAGGGAGTGGACCAGCATCCGAAGTGTGGAGGAGCTGTTCCGAGCGGAGCAGGACAGGGACAGGTTCGACGAGGTGATAGCCAACGTTAGGGGGACCCAACAGGGCACTTGAAGAAGAAAAATAATTAATAAGTAATGCAAGTTACACAAAATAACAGATTCATAAAAGTGGTTGAATAAGTTATAAACCAAAATGTATTAAATTCAATTTCAAATATTTTATTTGGACCATCAGACATTACATACAGAGGCGGTACTCCCATAGAAGCCCAGAAGCCCGGCTTGTGTAAGAAATTTTGAATTAAAACCTCTTCTGGTTTACAGAGGTTCAGCTCTTGTGGCTGTTCCTCTTACGTCTGACGGGAACATTGTTGGAAGGTGATTTGGTGGGTTGTTGGTTTATGCGGGGGCATGATTACTTAGATTTGAGGATTTTGATTCAAAATTTCTTACACAAGTCGGGCTTCTGGGCTTCTATGGGAGTACCGCCACTGATTACATATATGAATATTTCAGATATCGATATACAAAGTTCTTCCTAAGAAAAACCAAGCTGTAAAATTACACCACTATCATAAAACTGGTGGAGACTTACGCCTCGGTTATGGTGAATGACACTAAAAACAGCAGAAAATCAACTGGTTTAAGAATAAGGTCTTTACGATTATCCCGAGACCAATAATAATGATGTTAGCAGCTAGAACATGGAAGCACAGGAGAAATTAAGAGATGAATTATAACCCAACAACTCTGTAGAACAAGCATTATGACAGATAATCTGGTGTATATTGACCACGTTTTCCAAGCCAGAAAAAGTCAGAACCATTTAAACATTCAGGAATATAGCTAAATAATAAGTAAAATAATCAAACATTTGTAATAAATGTAACTAAAGTTAAGGTAAGGGTTCGAATTGGCAGTAGGGACGCGGCGAGTCACATCTTGCTGGAGGGTGTGATTCTATAAAATGCTGCGAAACGCCCAGTTGCATTCCACCGGCAACACTACTGACTAGTCCAACTCGTTAGCGTCCCTGTCGCGAACCCCGGGCAATGGGGTCACACTCATAACTGTGTGATCACAGCAGATAACGAGGGGATGAAAGGCGAGTTTCTGCCGCCTTCAAACCAGATCCAACCAGCTAAAGGAAGGTAACCCCAACAGAAAATTCTACCAGAGAAGGCAATGAGAAACCACTCTGGTCACCTTTTCCCAGGAATCATTATGGCGAAAAAGAGTGGACAGGAATAACAAGAGTTCAGAACCTGTTCCAAATGGCGCAGGATAGATATGCCTTTGCTGTAGTGATCGCCAACGTTGGGGAGACCTGACACGGCACCGAAAGAAGAAAAAGGTAGTTTTCAAGTGGATGTGGGTTAATGGCTAGAGTGGAGGTGGCAATGGCTAGAGACGGCGATGAAGTCCGCCACGTCTCTTTTTCTTTGGGGGCGAACAGAGGAGAGTGGAGTGGAGTAAATCGACTGCGGAGAAACGGCGTGATGGTTTGTTTGATTGTGTAGTATGGTCTAAAATAATATCCACACATTACAATATGTTTCAACTAAACCTAACCTAACCTGAGATTCCCGTGCAAGATAATTGTAGAGTTAGTAACAGTAAACCTTCTTAGATGGTAATTCAGATTTTTTTCGGTCCAAGTTCATTTTGGTTCTCTCGGCGGAGAGTTTCTGGAATTCGGCTTCCAGCTTGTCCATGCCAGCTTTCTTCTTCTTCTTCTTGAACCGGTAGATGTCCAGCTGTTTGTGCAGGTCGATTACCTTCAGGTCTAGAATTTGTTTCAACTGAAATAATAACATTTTAAATAATTGTTTTATATAACAAAAGCATACAGTCATTTTTCATGTTGAGCTTATTATTATTATTATTATTTTGTTGAATCACTCTTTACATCATGACAGCATGAGCCAAATTGATGTAAATGGTATTATAGCTATCATAGTGATTCTCGTGACATGTGATAGGTAGCTAATCTATCGCCATTTTATTGTCACGTGAATTCTACAACAGACCAAAGACAGTGTGACAATCACACTGCCCTCGCCGGGAATCGAACCCGGAACCTTCGGGGTGGCAGTCAATGCACTTACCACTCGGCCACGAAGGTCGTCTACTAGGAAATATGGCAGTAGCAACCTGAAATACATCTGTTTATTTGTTTTTTAAACAAAAAGTAAAAGAAGCATTACTTTCATATGAAGGACTTAATTTATAATGTAGCATTTTTTTAAAATAATTTATAAAACTTTAATATTTCATTTTTACACCACTTCATTTATATTAATGAACCAACCGGTTTCGTTCCAGCCGGAGCTTTGTCAGGGTTACAGAAACAAACTAAATAATATATTAATAAACTTTCTAATTGGTAGTCAAAAAATGTTCAAGTGAAAATGTTGGCTGCTGTCAAAGGTGTGTTTTAGAAATTTGTTGGGACTCCAAGCTAACTTGGGAAGCACATATCTCAAATAAAGTCATGGATTAGCTACCTATCACATGTCATAAGAATCAAAGAGTTAAATATATGGGATTTGGCCGCATATAACTATAACTCAAACGGCTTTGTCTAAAAAATCTCAACTATTACAACACAGTCAAGAACTTTAATGAAATAATTCAAATTTGTTTTGAAACAAATTCTAAATAGTTAACAAATTTCTAAAATACATTTTTGACAGCTGCCAAAATGTCCACATGAATGCATTTTTGACTACCAATTAGAAAGTTTATTAATATATTGTTTAATTTGTTTCTGACGAAGCTCGAAGCGAAACCGGTTGGTTCGTTAAAACAAATTAAGTGATGTAAAAACAAAATATGAAAGTGTTTTTAAATTAATTTAAAAGTGTCTTTATTCAATTAACAACATAAAGTGAAAACTATAAATAATAGCAAATAGTCAACTGATAATATTTTTTTCTGAATTAAAACATGTTTTTTCTACTTTTGACATTTTTACAGAAATGTAAAAATGGCTGATTTCAAAATTATGGAATTTTGCAGTTTTTTTTACTTTAAGTTTAACATGTATGTCATTTACATTTTTTTTATAAATAAGTTTAATTTTAAATATTTATATGAAATTTGTGAAACAATTGTTTTTATTTTTTTACGAATTAATGGTGAATATTTGAAACAAGAGAATGAATTTATATATTTAAGAAGTATGTTTACAAGGGGTGGGTGAGTGGAGAGAGATATTGAAAGAAGGATTGGAGCAAGCTTTCCTCGGTCTTCCTCTATTTCTGGATTAATTTAGATTGTTAACATATAATTATTTACCATTTTTCTTTCCATATTTCCAAACCATCTTTATGATCCTATCATTATTTTGTTCATAACACCTTCATTCGCACCGCATTCACTTCTTATATTTTCATTCGTCACTCTATCATACACAGAGATTTTTTTTAGATAATTAAATTTGATTTGATATTTGTAAAAGAAACGTTTTCACTCAAATGAAAATTCAAGTCTAATCTAGTGTCTAGGATCTCGTCTTTCGGGAGTATCAGCCCGAAGGCTATTGTTCCCCCGCCGTGAAGTGATGAAATTTCAATGCACAAAAACAAAAACAAAAATCAAGGAATATTTTTTAAAGTTTTAATTATAGAATGTTGTGTATTGCGTGAGTAACCTGATCATGATTCTTGCTGGGTACGGGTCCCAGATCATGTAGGTACTTGGCTAGCCGGAACTGTTTCTCTCCACCAAGCTCATGTTTGGCCCGGCTTAGTTGTTCCGAGAGCACTTTGGTCTCCTTCTTCAGCCTGGTGATTTTCTCCCCATTGTTACGTGTCTCTGTCTCAATATTCTCAGTGTACGCCTTCTTCTGGCCCTCTGCAACAATGAGTTGATAATAGAAATTATTCCTTGAAACTGTTCTAGAAGGAATGGTCAATTGATTTTACCAAACCAAACAAACTTATTTCTCTGTTCCTCAGAGGCGTTGCATTGTATGGAACCAGCTTATATATCTGAACTCTGCATCAATGAGAACCTGAATGCCAGACAGTCTACATTGCGATCAGCTAAGACTTCTGCGATCGGTAGATTGACTGTGCCAAAACGCTGTCCTAGCCGGCCCTTCAGCCTGGAACAATCTTCCAGCAGACCTTAAGTGCATTGAGAATCAGTCAGAGTTTAGATCGAGACTCAAAACGCACCTTTTCAAATTATCCTTTCCAGATAAGAAGGCTTGATCGACTGCGTTGGGTGCAGCCTTCATTTTAAATATGTTTATTTTTTATCTAGTTCATAAAACGGAGCATTTTCTACAGCGCCCTTGAGATTAAACAAAATTACTCGCAATTATTTAAAATGATAATAAAAAAAATTGGTTACGTACTTTTGTTCTTATTATAACTTATTAAATTTAATAATAATAATATTTCTGAGTGCTTTCGGCAGCTCGCTGCCATGGTCTGATAAATAAACCTATATTTTCGTATTATATTACAATTAGTTTCATAAGTCTGATCTCTGGTACAATAAAATAATATACATTGATTAACTGACTATCACATACTCAAGTTAAGATATGGCGTTGTAAAATATAAACAAATATTCACCAGAGAGTTGTATTTTTTTCTTCAATTCAAAGATTTGCTTATTTATTGTGGCGAGACTTTTTTCAGCTTCCGCGCCTATAGTAGACTTTTGAAAACACGTCATTCTTACGTCAGATGGGTTCGAAAACTAAAAAATGTACTGAAATTATAAATGTATTCAAAAGCGCGAGATATTGATAAAACTTGTTGACAGTGCCGCTGGCTTCTGAAGATTTTTTTATTATATCCCGTTTGATTAATTACAGGGATGGTATCTGATGTTAATCATATGAAGAGTTTATAGATAATGTAGCATTTAATATATTTTAATGAGCCTAAAGGATTTATTGATACGAATTATTATGCCAGCAGGAAAACGAAGCGGTTATTCAGACCGTTTCTATGGCAATAAAGGCAAAAGGGGTAGAGCGCTAACGATATAACCACCACATAGTTTCCGCGTAGAGACGGACAAAGAGAATGAACTACCACACTATTCTATCCAGGAATAACCGTGTTTCCTAACGGGCTCGGTACCCCCCATCGGTGGGAGTTGATAAGGTCTAATGAGACGTTTTTATTCCCCCGATGTTGAGGATTACTTACGAGAAACTCTCTCTGTCAGGTTTATCAAGATACAGCTCCTTCACACATATCATCCCCGTCAATTCCTTGATATTTTGAAGCCAGGAAAATCGTTTTCTATTGACTCCTCTACGGCCTTATGTCTTACCCGACACAATTTTCCTTATATTTTACTAACTATCACCCCCTTTGGGCGATGAAGAAAATGCTAAGTTTGATACTCACAATATGTATAGATATTCTTCTTCTTCTTTAAATAGATCTGACGATCTGTGGCGTAGAAATCATGTCTCCTGGGATAGTGAGGTCCAGCTGTTCCTCCATCTCTTAGGTGGTCATCCAGGTGGACGGTGTCCGGAGGGGATTTCATAAGCGGCTGTCTGTCACTATCCATTCTGGCTACATGGTCTCTTCAGTATCTTCTAAACTGAACGATATCCTCTATTTCGCATGTTTTTCTTGTGTCTGTGTTATGGACACGATCTCAGAGAGTTTTCCAGTTATGGATTTTAGATCCTTCATCTCAGATGTTCTTAGCAGATCCTTAGTTCGTACAGTGTCGGCCTGTGATAGGTCGCACGCGTGTCTTATAAATTCTGATCTTGCTGTCAATACGCAATTCACCTTAGGGGGCGCCATCGAATCAGTGTTTGAAAAAGTGGGCTATGAATTATAAAAAATTAAAACGTATGGTTATATTATCGATTTCTGTCAGCGTCGGCGTATTTGCTATTCCATTTTTTCCTGAAAAGTCGCTTTATAATCATATCAATCTGTATATATATATGAATATTTATGTTCTTATCAATCCTATGCATGTAAATTCTAATTTATATTATGTTATGTTCTTTTCTATCTCATGTAATTTCTAATTTCTCTTATGTTATCCTTATTCTCGTTTTTGTGTTTTGCCGTTATATGTTAGTTGTCTGTCTATTTGCCCAAACTTTTTATATTACCTTTGTAACTAAACATGTCATTTTTGTAAAAGCCCTTGCGGCGTTTATGTCAAAATAAATAAATAAATCAAGTCACGCACGCTAGTCGATTTATTCGACTTCTAAAGTGTCCGACTTTTGAAAGTTTGATAATGTTGACATGGTGCGTTTCTCTCAGTTTAATCGATTTTTTCGTTTTCATTTGTTTATTTTTCTTCTTTCATTCATTTTTTGTCTTTTTCATCAATGTCAATTGATCTTTTTTTAACAGCAACAGCCGAATCCGGCAGCAATACTGCCTTCCCTAGATCAAACGAAAATGAAAGAAAAAAAGTATATTTTTTTGACAAACTTAAGGCGTTAACACTGGAATTCACATATTCTCCTCCATTAATTCGGGTATACAAACAACAACGCGCTTGATTCTCGCTACATTTGATAATTTCTTAACAGGGCAAAACATGTCAGTCCTTTAAAATATATTAAATCTACTAGAAAACAAACGTTTTCATTCGTATTAATTATTTGATATGGAGTTTTACGACGTTGTTCAATGAACAGTAAATACTGTGGTATTCCATAATGACTATTTTTTATAAATTAAAATATTGTTTTTCAACTTATGAGTTTATTTTTCCATACATGTTTTGAAGGCTTCGCGCTTTCATTATCGGGAGAACGATAGACCTAATGTTTATTTCGTTCTCCTAACGATGAAGGTGCAAAATATTCGAGATATGTCTAGAAAATAAAATAAAAACAGTGTTTTAATTCATTAGAAAAATATATATTCATTGTCATGCGTCAGTGATCGTTTGAAACTTTAATTTAAGTTCATATTATTTAACGTTGAAAGGGTATTGGGATAATGAAAGCATATTTGAAAATAATTTTGAAATGATTTTATGAATATAAATTTAAATGATCACAGCGTTATTTTTAGTTAAATCCCGCGTAGGTTTATAGCTTCGATCGATTTCGGCAGCTCGCTGCCATCTTCAGATCAGAATGGCAGCGAACTGCCGAAAGCGGTCGAAGCCATAAACCCTAGTGGAATTAAACTAAATATATACTATAAGAGAATTTTTATCTGGAAATATATAATAATTTAAATTATAATAATATACAAATACGACGGTCTATTATCTCTGCAGGGTAAATAAGTTCGACTATCGCCATCTATGAATGGTAAAGGCAAGTACACGTAAAGCAACAACGCCGCTGGCCGGTGTGGTGGTTGTTCTACCACTGACATCAACATTCCTCAACGTATGGTGGTCAAATAGTCCCTAACTTTTTCTCACGTCGGTTTTAACATAAATTTACACTAAAAGTTGTGTATAAAGTATGCAACTTTGTTCAAAAACAATAATACTAAACATTTCTTAACTTTATTTTGGACTTTGCGACTGATATAGCGCCAAATCTTGAATTTGTTAATAAGGCGCGGAGTAATATTTGGGCGGCCATTTTGATTTTATGCACTAGTTTATTTTTATGAACAAAGCCATCAGATGCGAGCAGGACGCGAGCGCGCATGTGGCGGGTGTCCGTGTTTACGATGAAACTTTGTGCAGTTTAAAAACATAATGCATATTTCAATAGAAAAGTTCAGTTAAAGTGTTAAAAAACCAAAATGAAGTGTCTGTTTCTACACCTAATACCGTAAAGTGTTACAAATAGTGTCGGAAAGTGATTTAAAGCGAAGGATAAATGTGAAAAATTCCCATGTGTGTATGAGTTCTGTAAAATGTGGTCCAGAAACTTTGTACCGGATTATGGGATTATGTTTCGCTATATCTGCTTGGGATTCTTGCTGTTTCTGACGACCGTCGATCCGGCAACAGGTATTTATTCTCTACTCCCGTGTATTCACCGAGATATCGGATATTGTAGAGCTTTCAAAGCTCTTTTGCATGCATGCCAATGTTATTCGCTGTGGGCAACAAGTCGCGAGACAATCTTCCGTAGCAGTGATTTCAACGGCCGATACACGAAACTTAAAAAACTTCCTGTCGAGTCGCAACTAAGTTTTCTAGCGAAAAAACTTACTTCGCATAGAAAGCGTGAGAAATGTTTTGTTTCGACGTGTTTTATAATTACAAGTTAGGCCCGCGCTCACACTAATGTGGCGTAATGTCTCCTTATTCAATTTGACGAAATGTCTGTGGCGTGTAGTCTTTTAATTACAATTAATTGAGTTCAGCTCCGTATGTATCGCAGCCGGCTGGAGATGGGACAGATTTTAATGGCCATTTTATTCCATTGCACAAAACAATACGATCTCGGTTTCAATTGAACGTGATCACGCGCAAACACTGCTAAAGATTTTGCAGACGTGAATGTACTGTGACGTGATCTTTTAATGTTTTGCTTAATATACAATTAATTATGTGTTATTTTATAATACAAATTCCTCTGCGAAAGTTACCCGCCTTGTTAAGCTTTCGTGATTACGGTATCTTTTAATCGCAAATTTTTATTATCCGTAATTATTATAGCGTAAAATTTACACATTTCAAATGTAGAACTTTGGGTGTATTGTACACAAAATATATGTATTTTTCCCGCCTGTAACTAAGCAACCGTTATGAAAAATAAAAATAACAATAGGGTGGGTACGTAGGGGTACCTACACAATTCAAAGAGTGGCTGCACATGTGTATAGCATATAAAATGACAACGTAAATAATTATAATGGTTGATGTATCCATATTAGCAATTCAAAATAAGAACCGTCTAGGTCCCTGAGATTTATTTATCGTGCCCTGAACGAGTATCGTATCTTGAACAAGATTAATTTTCTTTTGCTTTTTATTGGCATTTCCGATTTTGGTAAAGACGAGATAAAATACAAGAGGTCGCATTGGCAAATATTTTAGAGAAAACCATGATTGCCCATTATTAGTGATTTAAAATATGCGTTATGTCCCCGTGGTTATTTAATCTGTGTATGGACAAATGTATGAAAGAGCTGAAAGGGTTGGATGTAGGTGCCAAAATGAGCGGAGTGTCAATAAGCTGTCTCTTGTATGCGGATGACGCTGTCCTACTTGCAGACAACGAGCATGAGTCCTGGTGAATTGTATGTACGAAGTATGCATGCAAAATGATCTGATGATGAATGTTAATAAGTCCAAGGTAATGATTTTTGAAAATGAAGAAACCGTGACAGTCTGCAACATTAGCGTGAACGGTGAAAATTTGGAGCCAGTAGTTAAGTTCGTGTATTTAGGTAGTATGTTTACAAGAGATGGGCGAGTGGAGAGGGATATTGAAAGAAGGGTTGGGGCAGGCAACAAAGTGAATGGTGCACTTAAAGTTGTCATCGCAAACAAAAACCTATCCAAAAATGCTAGAATGACAGTGCACAATGGTGTTCTTTTACCGACCCTTATGTATAGAAGCGAAGCATGGAACTGGCAAAAGAAGGATGAAATTAGAATTAAATGCAGTAGAAATGAGATCTCTTAGACGAATGTGTGGATACTCTGTGTATGATAGAGTGTCGAATGAAAATATAAGAAGTGAATGCGGTGCGAATGATGGTATTATGAATAAAATAATGAAAGGATCATTAAGATGGTTTGGACATATGGAAAGAATGAATGAAGAAAGAATGGTAAAAACATTATATGTTAACCATGTAAATGGAACCAGAAATATAGGAAGACCGAGGAAAACGTGGCACGATCAAATAAATCAAATATTGAATGTCGGCAATGTTGAGGAAGCGAGAGAAATATGTCAGGAAAGAAAAGTGTGTCAGTCCATTCTTTCTGCCTATCCCTTCGGGGAGACGGCGTGATGGTTAGTTAGTTATTTTTTTTTTTATATATTATTAACAACTTTGAGTATTTAAATATTTCATATAAATTCGATTTATAATTACATGTTATATATGTATGCATATTATATTATTGATAGATTGTGTTCTCTTATAAGTGGAAGTACAGATTCAATTTCGTTAGATATTAAAATATACTTTTTTTTTTTTTTAATATTTTTGTTTAATTACAAAAACAAGAGTTTATGATATCTAGAAAAACGTGTTTTACTTTTGGATTGATTTTTACCTTATATGAATATCAATGTTATTGTGACTAACTAATGATAATAAGAAGAAAAAAATAAAAAAATAAACGATAGTAATCAAATATCTCGATTTAAAATTCCACTTTTTACAATTTTTTTTTTTTAAACAAACCATCACGCCATTGAACCAAAGAATGAAACGGCACCTTTTACACAATTCCAGATTCTTCCACATACATATAACGGCGCACACGCTCGTCGATTCTTTCGACTTAAAATTTGATCAATTTGGACATGTCATGTTTTTATCGGTGTTCCTCAACCCCGTATTCCATTCACACTGTTAACGTTACTATTTCAACTAAAGTAAAGATGGCAGTACGTAATAGAGTTCTAGTGCCAACCCTTATGTACGGAAGTGAAGCTTGGAGCTGGAAAAAAAGTAGGATAAATGCGGTAGAAATGAGATCACTGAGAAGAATGTGCGGGAAAACGATATACGATAGAATATCGAGCGACGAAATTGGAAAGAAATGTAAGGCAGATGATTGCATCATAAGTACAAATTAAAAAAGGATCCTTCAGATGGTTTGGACATATAGAACTAAAGGACGAGAAAAGAATGGTGAAAATGTCGTATACAACCAGTGTGAGTGGAAAGAGAAGCCGTGGAAGACCAAGGAAAGCATGGCATGACCAAATTAATCAAATACTGAAAGGCGGCCACATTCGAAGTCGGAAAAATCGACGAACGTGCTTGTTACGATGTATGAATGTGGAGGAATCAAGATGTCAGCCGTCTCCTCGGAGGGATAGGCAGAAAGAATGGAACGCCACACTGTTCTGTCCTGACATACTTCTCTCGATTCCTCTACATTCATACATCTTGTCATGCACGCACGTCGATTTCTCCGACTCCTCACGTGACCGACATTCAATATTTGAATGATTTGATCGTGCCACGTTTTCCTCGGCCTTCCTCTATTTCTAGCTCCGTTCACGCCGTTTACATATACCTTCTTTACCATTCTGTCTTCACTCATTCTTTCCATGTGTCCAAACCATCTTAATGACCCTTTCCTTATTTTGTTCATAACACTTTCATTCTCACCACATTCACTTCTTATACTTGCATTTGTCAATCTATCATATACAGATTTGCCACACATTCGTCTTAGAGATCTCATTTCTACTGCGTTTATTCTACTTTCATCCTTCTTTTGGCAGTTCCATGCTTCACTTCCATACATAAGGGTCGGCACAAGAACACAATTATGCACTGGGTATTATACACTGGGAAACAAATTTTATTTCGCCATATTGCGTCATAAATAAAACTCCCTTATATGGTAACGAAGTTTTTTGCAGTATAACCGAAACTGTTAATCGGTATTATACAATGTCTTCCACTGTTAGGATTCAAATATTTGTGTATGATAGGTCGATTTTTAGTCCGATAAGTGCTCTTCAAATGAATGCTAGAGCCACATCGTAAAAGCCAGGTGTTTTCACGTATTCACTCTTACATTTGTTGTTTAATATTTAAACTGCATGAATAGAGTCTATTTTATTATATTTTTAACATATTTTTATTTTATTTTGTATAGACTTGAGGCGGTATACTGGAAAATTTATAATGACGAATGTTTTATGAATTTAAACACTGTTTTTTCCCACTTTATATTGTTCTCCCAATGATTAAGGTGGAAAGCATTCGAAACATGTTGGGAAAAATAAACTCTAAAGTGGAAAAAAAAGGGTTATTCATTCATTCGAAATCGTATTTTTTTCAACTTATAAGCGTTTTAATTAAATTTACTACACTTATTTGCAGTCCATTTTAATCTACAATAAAATCAAACCTAGGTATGTGGTCATTTTCAATTAGCAAATATAATCACAATATGTGTGGTAGAACGATGTACGACAGAATCTCAAATGCTGATATTAGGAAGGAATGTAGAGCGAAAGAAGGTATTATGAACAAAATTATGAAAGGATCGCTGCTTTGGTTAGGACATATGGAGCGCATGGGTGAAGAAAGAATGGTTAAAAAAGTATACGTTAACGATGTAAATGGAGTAATGAGTCCGAGGAAAACATGGCATGACCAAATTAATCAAATATTAAAGGTTGGTCATGTCGGAAGCCGGAAGAATTGACGTGCGTGTATGACTCGATGTATGGATGTGGAGGAATCTAGAGAGGTATGTCAGGATAGAATAGTGTGGCGGTCCATTCTCTCTGCCTACCCCTGCGGTGAAACGGCGTGATGGTTTGTTGTTGTAATCACAAGATTTCACCAAATTATAATACTTTATACATGTAGTGTGCAAACAGTTATTTCTCGAAACCGGTGGTGGGTTATCTTTTAAAAATAAATGACACAAATCTCCTCCATCTGCTTGATTATTTTCAAATTGAAGTTGGGGACTTTATGGGTTTCGGGCCACAGTTCTACGGATGCCAAAAATGAGTCGGTTGCGAGCGACATGGCTTGCCCAGTGCCATTTTAGCGATGACACTACAGTTCTGGTTCTCACCCTGTCCACTATACTGATCCCCAACATTGATTTTTCCATAGTTCTTTGGACAATTCTCAATTTTAGGCGCTTTGCCACAAATATAAAGTAAAACTCAACTATCCACCGTATATTCTTCTCAAATGGTTGCATAATTATATTTTATGCACTTATTTATGTAAATTATAAAAACAAAAGATGATACGCTCTTAGGATACGTTTTCCAAATTAGTGCTAATAATAGTGGAATAATAAATACTATATATAAATTCTTTCTCGCATATAAGCAACCTTATTCAAATTCAACATCATTAATTGTTTCATTGTACCTAAAAATTTAAAAAACTTTAGGGATATCTTTATATTATCAATCAATTAAATTATTACTAACTGTGTATTTTGGTATTTTATTTAAAAAAAATAGCATAATAAAATTATAAAAATAGTTCATACTCAAATACGCTCATTTTCAAATTTCCCGAGACTCCCGCTCTTTTTATTAGGGGAAGAAAAAAAGAGATGCAATGACAATCTGTCTTTTTCTGTGCTTATGTTACGTAGGGGCTGTACTTTACGCACGCTTCGCCCTTTCTACCCTGCAAGTAGCGAAATTTTTTATTAAAAAGTTCCGAAAGTGTCAATTGAACAGAAACTAGTCATTTGTATACCCATCTCTGTCTGTTATTTCCATTTGACGGCCGTCAATCATACCGGTATCGTCCGTCTGATGACGTAGGACGTAACGCCGGCTACCAGGAGCGCAGACCGGGCGAGGAGGTGTGTTGCCATCACATCACCTACGGGTTACCGCGCTCCGTCCCTCAGTACCTAGTACCTACTCTCGGCTCTCACGCCCGCGCGCGCCACTCGCTGCAGCGGGGAGGGGCTGCATTTAGATAGGGTTACCACAAACGAACGTGTGTCAAGTGACAAATAAATACATCATTACCACATTACATAATCCCAAATTCTTAATCGGTCGTAAACTATCACACATACCAATTTTGAAACGGTTTAATCCTCTGAAATATTAACCCAACGTGATTCTTTTAACGTTGTTATTGTGTATGGATGACCGAGTTATAAGGATTACTGAACGTGGATGGATTAGAGTAGCAATGGATAAGGCGTAGTGGCGTGCTTTGGGAGAAGCCTATGTTCATAAGTGGACGACAGACACCTGATAAGAAGAATTTTGCATATGGATAAGCAAGCACTATTTAATGAAAATAGATAAATCACGTACTTCATACATAATTGTACATTTAAATTTCAAATACAAATTCAATATTCGTATTTGCTTTGATAATCGATATAATATGTCAACCCTGTTTCGCGCAGCCGCGTCTAATGGTGTGTGGGGGCGGGCGGGGGGAAATACTAAGTAGAAGCGTGGGAGGAGGTGGCGACCTCCTCGCTCGCCCTGTGCTCCTGGCAGCTCGCGGGTCTCGGAGCGCTGACGTAATGTGTGGCCATACCGCGGAATGTGACAGAACCATCCCTAAAACCTATTTATAAATATTTTTAATATAGTTTTATTATTTTTTTTGCTTTTATATGTGCATAGAACCTTTTATAATGAATCCTATTCAAAATTAAATGTGTTGTGTCATTGTGTGGGCAAAAACTAATAAAGTTTCACTTCATCTATGGTATATAATATTTATCATAGTAATTAATCCGCTTTGTACTTTATTCACAAACGAACAAAACTTTTGCCCGATCAAAAGAAAAAAAACCTTTCTATTTTATTCAATTCATTGTTATACAAATCGGTTCCCATGCTTGTGGGTCTTTACTTATTAAATAATTGACAAACCATTTCCCAAATAAGATTAAATATTAGTAAGAAAAATTAAAATGTTTGTAACAGAGAGCAGAAATTTCTGTTGGTAGTATTCAGGTTTATAATAAATTGCCTACTAAATGTCGTGCACACATTTCCTGAGAACTAAAGGCGTTGCCTTACATGAAATAATGTAGATTATATTCTATACACTACGCAGAAGTTGGAAACATTTTTGTGTTGTCCAAAAGGAGGTAAATTAACGTTGTATATTTATTTGTTACATAGGTACATTATATGTTAAGTTATCGTATAAAAACTAATCGAAAACACTTGGACTTGGATCTTCTGGCTTACAGAGGTTCAGCTCATGTGGCTATTTCTCTTACGTCTGATGGGAACATTGTTGGATGGTGATTTGGTGGGTTGTTAATTTATGCGGGGGCATGATTTGTGTTCCCCGGAGTGTTCCTCTGAAGGAGGGTCGATTTTGGGCGCTTGTGGCGGCTGGAGGTGTTTGGGTCGTAATTTGAGAGGTCTTTTATTGTGGGGTTACGATGTGAAGGGAGTCCTTTGTAAAAACGTTCGGCAAGTTTTTGGAATGAATTCATCTATCATCGGAATTCCCGATTCTAGGTGCAGTTGTGTGATCCTGGTCCATGAAGCGATAAACGGATAGCCTTATTTTGCAGGATTTGGAGTTTTCGTATGTGACTCGAAGCTGCATAGCCCCAGATTGGGGCTGCATAAGTGAAGATCGGTCTTATGACCGTTTTGTATATCAGGAATTTATTGTCGGTGCTTAGTTTTACTGTTTCTAGCTAACATTAGGTAGAGGGCTAACTTTCTCTGTTTGTATAGATTTGCTTCGTCCATTGTTAAAAAATATTGCTCTGAACAAATGCTATGAATTCGTAGTTCACATTATATTGTTTTTCTGTTTCTTTAAAAAAAAATACATAAACTACGAATGATGCAATGGCCATTGACTTTAATAATAATATTAACATTTCCCTTGCTAAAATCAATAGCTCAAAGCCTTATTAACTAACCAAAGAAGGAGGTAGATTTCTCCGACTCCTTACGTCGCTGATATTTAATATTCGATTGATTTGATTATGCCATGTATGTGTCCAAACCATCCTTATAACCCTTTCATTATTTTGTTTATAACACTTTCATTTTTACTGCATTTATTCTGCTTTCATCCTTCTTTTGCCACTTACATGCTTAGCTTCTATACATAAATCACCCCAAAAACTCCCATCAAAAAATCTTTTTCAAAGCCTAAAATATTATTTCTCTTTTTCTATTATTTTTATACACTTTGTTTATACAACACTTACATTAAAAAAATTAAAATTACATAGACATGTTTCGGACAACCAGTCCTTCTTCAGTGAAACATATTATAAAGATACGAGTACATACAGATTATTAGCTTATATACATCGATGTAAGTGGAGTAAGGAGTCGAGGTAGACCGAGGGAAACATGGCATGACCAAATTAATCAAATATTAAAGGTTGATCATGCCGGAAGAATCGACGTGCGTGTATGAATGTGGAAAGCTAGAGAGGTATGTCAGGATAGAGTAGTGTGGCGGTCCATTCTCTCTGCTTACCCCTACGGGGAAACAGCGTGATGGTTTGTTGTTGTTGTTGTATATGTTTGGTTATTTATATCGTTCTCCCGATGGTGAAGATGTAAAAACTTCAAAACAAGCCGAGTCAAATCATAATCAAATCTCAAAACAATCTTTAAAACCGTGTATACTAGCTGACTTCTTGGTTATTATCTCTACAATATTGTAATACATATAACGTTTGCGACCAATGCAGAGCTGTATGCATAGAAGTGAAGCATTTGCCGTTTTAAGATCTTGTTCCTTTCTCCGCTCTCAGACTCCGGCCGTCCCGTGTCTCGGATAATGCGGCCTATAGAACGGCTTGAAGATTTCGTTGTCTCATATTCGTCATAATATATTTTGAATGGAGAACAGATCTATAGCGCCATTGTCTAGCCCAGCGCGTAGAATAAAAGCTTTTTCAATAACGGTGGAGAAATCACGCGCAAATAAATTATCTTTGACTTACATTATTTTACAATTACAAGGAAGTACTGTGCCAGTAGAAGGCTAAACTTATGTATTTTTTTAATTTTTTTTAAAATAACTTGTATACGTAAACCAGGAGCGCATAAGGTACACTACTCTTTAGTATCGACTCTTGAATATTGTTTCATTTCATATATTTATTGTGTCTTCAACAATTGTGAAATAACTTAATCTTCAGTATCTAATATTGATGATAACATACGTTATCTACAATCTCTTTCCCTGGTTTCAATCCTGGGATTGGTTTGAAGCAATCTCCTCTATTCTTCTCTTCCATTCTTCCCTGTATTGTGCGGCTCTTTTGAAATCTGCATATCGCACCGTGAGTGTAAAACCGAAACAAGTGCAAATATAAAGTTTGGAGATATGGGAGTTTAAAGACTTCATATTGCTTGAAAAAACTGTATTGTTTTAATAAACCAATGATTTTCAGTTTAAAGTAATATACCTATAAACCGAAAATCATTGGTTTATTTAAAAAAAAAAACAGTTTTTCCAAGCAATATGAAGTCTTTAAGCTCCCATATCTCCAAACTGTATATTTGCACTTGTTTCGGTTTTACACTCACGGTGCGATATGATGAGCGGCGCACGTCCACCAACAGGTCCTCCAGATACTCTCGGCGTGGGCGTCCCCTAGAGTTTGTACCCTCGGCCATACCTTTCATTATGGCATGCAAGAGGCCTTCTTGTCGTATTACATGGCCGATCCATCTTGCACGCCTTTCGGACAAGGTCCTGAGCAGGTGCCTTCCTCCTTCGATTCTTTGGAGAACCTCCTCATTTGTAATGTGGTCTCTCCAGGAAATTTCTAATAATCTTCCAAAAGACCACATCTCAAAAGCCTCTAGTCACCGTTTATCTCTTTCGGATAGGCACCATGTCTCGCAGCCGTACATCAAGATACTCCATACATAGGACTTGATGAGGAGTATTCTCAGTTTTAGATCTATAATCTACAATGTTTTTATTATATTCTGTGATAGTGGCGTGTTTCTCCTTGCTAGAGCAATATTCATTCAAGGCAATATCAATATCAGTTTGTTACTGGATATCATCCGATTTCTTCTTCATAATTATGATCTTTTATTTCTGCTCATATTGGATTATATAAAAATTCTAATACCTTTGATTAAAATTTTTGTTGATTAATATAAAAAAAAATATCACACCCTTTCTTCTATATATGTTTAAATCAAACCCCCTGTTCGGAACGTCTTTCTTAATAATATTAAACTATAATTCGTGTCAGTCCAAAAATGGACACCACCCTTCTTTTCTTCTAACCGTTTCTCATTTATTTAGGGTCGACTTGATAACATTATTATTATTATTTTGATGACTTATTGAACAGTGCAGTCTTTAGAAGTTTCTTAAATTTTACGTCACTATCCTCATACTTAATACTAACAAGGAGGCTATTCCGAAGAAATGTTGTATTTTTATAGTAAGCTCTTGATAAATACTGCTGTTTCAAAAGTATTAAAAAATTTGTCATGATATATGTCTGACCTCCGATAAGAAAGATCATTCCGGTATAAATACATCTTCTTAGTATAGGCTTTGTAGCCTGTTTAAGAGAAATTGGCCTCTCGGCGAATCCATCTCTTTGGTGGTCTGCCCGTGGGTCGTCTGCTTTAGGCTTAGCAGTGCAAAACAATGAGAAGGAGTCTGGAAGGATCCATTCTCACGTGTACATACCAGTATCCTCTCCTTTGCCTCCATCACCTAACGACATCCTCGACATCACATACTCGTATTTCCCTTATACTTGAGTTCCTAATTATATTGCGAAGTGTCTTGCCAGATATGTTTCTGAGCGTCTTCATTTCCGACACTCTGAGCGTGTTTTTGGGAATTCATGTATTCCGAAAATGTAGTTTATATACGTTTTTTAAAATATAAGTATTAACAAGTTTTTGATATATTGTTGTTAAATGAAGTAATAATGTATTTATTAGACTTTTTATTTAATGCGTTATATTTTTTAGCATATCATTCATAATATTACAAGTATTTGAATTAATTAATTATTAAATTATTCCAAATTCTAAATGTCTTTTCAGATCCGATATCATGCTTAACGAATTAATAAATTGTTTAAAAAAATAAGCTATTTTGAATATTCAATTGGAATCTCGACGGGTGACTTTATTAACGGTGTTTTATTTTTTAAACAATATTCCCATTTGATTTGCATTTTTATACTTTAAATAAAGTGTGCTTTCCATAATTAACATATTCATCAGGTGGCTGTTAATGTATCTAATGGCCACTTTAAGGTTTTTTATTACTTGAGAAGCCATTTTAATAAATATCACGTGATTTATATAAGCATAAGTTGTAAAAAACTAATACATATTTATGTTTTTATGGTGTATAATTTTTACTTTAAAAATAAATTTTAAATTAGTATATCATCTAAAATAAATATATGTAAATACAATTAATTACGTATGTGCATAGTTTGAATGGATTACAAAATGCCGGCCGGTGTCAATAATGCATTAATCCTTATTTATTCACAGGTTAAAACATGGAATAACAAAAATTATTATTAAATATTACAGACAGGAAATCGTGGAACGATCAAATATATTAAATATTGAATATCGGCCACGTGAGTAGTCGGAGAAATCGACGCGCGTGCATGACACGATGTATGAATGTTGAGGAATCGAGAGAAATATTTCAGGAAAGAAAAGTGTGGCAGTTCATTCTTTCTGCATATCCCCTTTAGGGAGACGGCGTGATGATTAGTTATATTACAGACTCTCGGTCCATAAGAATGCACATAAAGCTATTGCAAGCATTACATTAAAACAATTTCTTTGGTTATAATTTTTTATTCTTTAGACGTACATAAGTTTTTTATAGAAAAAATGTGCAATTCAACAAAATAATATAAAAAACTGTTGAATTAAAAAAACTTTGTTTTATGAATCACAATTATATTTTTTTTTATGCGACAGATGTTTCGTCAACCTATGTTGACATCATCAGGTGTTACAATGTCAATATAGGTTGTCGAAACAGCTGTCGCGTAAAATAAAATACAATCGTGATACATAAAACAAAGATTTTGTATTAAACAGTTTATAATGTGAAAGTATCATAGTGTTTCGGCCAAAATAATTAACAAAAACAAACAAACCATCACCCGTTTCCCCGCAGGGGTAGGCAGAGAGAATGGACCGCCACACTACTGTATCCTGGCAAACCTCTCTAGCTTCCTCCACATTCATACAACGAGTCATACACGCACGTCGATTCCTCCGACTTCTAACATGACCAACCTTTAAAATTTGATTAATTTGGTCATGCCATGTTTTCCTCGGTCTGCCTCGACTTCGTACCCCATTCACATCATTAACGTATACTTTCTTAACCATTCTTTCTATATGTCCGAACCAACGCAGCGATCCTTTCATAATTTTGTTCATAATACCTTCTTTCGCTCTACATTCCTTTCTTATATCAGCATTTGAGATTCTGTCGTATATCGTTCTACCACACATACGTCTTAGGGACCTCATCTCTACCGCATTTATTCTGCTCTCATCCTTCTTCTGCCAGTTCCATGCTTCGATTCCATACATTAGCGCTGGGACCAGAACTCCATTATGAACGGCCGTTTTCGTTTTCATTGATAAATTCTTGTTACCAATAACTATTCTTAAAGCTCCATTTACTTTGTTACCCGCACTAACCCTTCTTTCGACGTCACTATCCGTTCGGCCATCTGCTGTGAACATGCTACCTAAATACACAAATTCCCTCACCTGTTCCAAGTTCTCTTCGTTCACACTTATATTACAAACTGTCATTTGCTCTTCCCTTTCAAAAACCATCACCTTTGACTTTCCGACATTCATCATTGAATCATTTGACTTGCATACATCATACATTCTCGACACCAAGACTTGTAATTCGTCCGCACTATCCGCAGACGAGAGAAAATAATAATAATACCATCTGTGAATGATGCTGTATAAAACCTACATAAAAATATCAATTTCCTAGCTCTCACAAGATGTCCTGGGTCAAAGTTTAACTACAGACAGCATCCATTGTATAATATTTTACCGGTTCTAAGAAAATGAAATATATTTTCACTTGTCCCGCGTCACGCCCACAGCACGTATCTGCCGTGTTATCGGGTACCAGGACAGCATAACGTGGACATGTCGCGGAGGTAATAATGCGAGTTATTCCGTACTGCGCAGGCGGGTGTGTGTGACCCGCGATGCCGGCGTACTCTCGGGGTACTGGCCGCCGCGAACAATGAGCTGGCATCTGCTAACGTTTCTGCGCTCCTGGTACATGCATTTTCCACATTCACCGTGTGAATCAACCACAACACTCATTCATTAAAATTTTCAATTAATAAATTTAAAGAACAGTATTTTCACGTAAAACAGAGGATTTAAACACCTCTTTATCTTATATTATTTTGAACCTTTAGAAACAAAATATGGCTATCATTTCAGGTACGCGCGTCGATAGTTGCGTATTATTCGAAATCGAAAATAATAAAAACTCTAAAACAATTGCTCAGCTTGAATAATTTCTATAGTTATGTAAATATTCTCGTATTTCTTTTACAGAAAGAAACTATAATGATCTATTTTAGTAGATAATTTAGCATAGTATTAGCTAAGTGATAATTATTATTACAAAACAAAGGCGTATGCAGATTGGCAAGTGATTGCAAGTCAAGTTTCACACGGGACCAGACGCCGCCCCGCTCAGGTAACAAACATTATGTACGCCATCATGTGCTATGTGAAACGCGTTTAGGAATTTGGAAGCTGTATCAATGAACTCGCAAATTTGCTGAAATACATTACAACGTAAAATATAATATTAATATCGAAATTTAGAAGATTGAATTCCTTCTCTCTCTTTCGGAAGAGCACCCCGGGCCACGCATCTACCCCCTAGATAAAACCAACTGACTAACCAACCACGCAGTCTCTCCGAAAGGGTAGGCAGAAAGAATGGACTGTCACACTTTAACCGTTGCGGCACTCCATCCTTCGCTTTTCGACCCGCGGTGTGATGGGTTGCGAACCACATCGCCACCCCCGCGCACACTTCGATCGTCCAACATCCACAAAATAAATCCAAAACAAATAAAATACAATAAAATAAAATAACAAAATAAAAATATAATAATTTAACACAAAATGTTCGTTTTAGATGGTGCACATAAAATTTTCATTTGTTTCAATGACAATTTGAATAATTTCTTCAATATTATTTTAAAGTTCTTGCTGGTGTTGGTTTGTTTGAAGTGCTTAATTTCTGCTGATTTAAAAAAAAACGGTGGATACGTGGAACATAAATTAAATAGACAATATGTGCGCCTAAATAAAACAACCCCCAAAATCACATTTCCAATAGATGTAAAAGGAATTACCGTTAAGCGGCCCTTTAACGATAAATATGTTGACTATATTGTCAATAATATTGATACAGTCGTTTTACTCCTTGAGGTTATTGACAATATACTCGATGAAATTGACAATGTCCCATCCTTTTTAAATATTAACGCCCTGAGATCAGAAAATCTGGATTTAAATTGGTCTCCAAACTACAGCCAGCCAGTGTCATCAATCCGGCCCGCATCAGCTAATGACCAGTGTCATCAATCAGGCCCGTGACAGCTAATGGCTTATTGTTATGATTAATTGGATAATAAACAATTATAGTAACTCGTTTTTTTTACTTGCTAGATAAATAATGAAAAAAAAATTGTTTCAAAATTTATTTATTATTATGTATTTAGTGTGCTTCTCAGACGATGGCAGCAAGCTGCCGAAACCGGTCGAACATAAAGTGGAATAATAAAGAATTTTTTTTTTGTTTACATTATTTAAAATGAACTTCTACCAAGAAATTTCAATTAAAAACTTTTATTATTGCTAGATTAATGGCAAGTATAATACGCAGAAAAATTTAATTTGGTAGGAAAATTAACGGTTTTGGCCCTTGGAACTTGCTGGAGTAATCAGTATGGGTCTAAGGCTGGAAAGTTTGGAGACCCCTGGTGTAAGGGGTGCTTTAGAGCTGAATCTCTTTAAGCCAGAACATCCAAGTCTCAGACAATCTCTTTTATATGTTTCAGTCCGCGGTACAATCGTTTAGCAACGGCGCATGCGTATCTTTACAAACCGAGTATTTAAACGATGCATTTAAGTTGTTTTCGCTAATTTCGGCCGCTATTTCTGGAAGGCGTTTCGGCTACCAAGCCGCGCCGGTAGAATGTAGATTTTCCGAGCAAAAACGCCCGCAATACAGATTACGGACAATTACACTCTTTTTGTGCAGTACGTGACTTGATAATGTGACCCGTGATGTGTTCCCAACCCGCCATTAACGGCTGACTTTCCGCGGGAATCCGAACCCGTTCTTAATTTCCGAATTCAAACATTCAAAATGTCCAACTACCGAATCGACCGTGCTCGATTGCATTTATTTACTTTGAAGCAATTATATACTCGGCGTTGCGTGCTGTGCAGATACACAGATTACTCTTAAATTTATTTACTTCGTAATCAGTGGCGGTCCGTGGATTTTAGGCGAATTCGCATATATCGCCTCTTTGCAAGAATAACGTGACATTTCAACAATATTTTCTACAAAAACATGGTATTTTTATAGTGAAAAATAGAGAATTTATGAGGGAAAAAGACAACACAACAGTGGTATATTGTGTTTTCGCGTTGTCTCTTTCAGACGGATGTATTTTGTTTCATTTTTAAAAAAATTAAATTTTTCGAGATAACACGTTATTCTTGCAAAGAGGCGATATTATGTTCATTTTGGTAACAAACATACCATCACGCCGTCTCTCCGAAGGGGTAGGCAGAAAGAATGGACCGCCACACTGTTCTTTTCTGACATACTTATCTCGCTTGCTCAACGATTTTCTAACTCGTCGAGTTTTCTAACTCGTCGAGTAACTGACATTAAATATTTTATTTATTTGTTCGTGCCAAGTTTCCCTTGGTTTTTCCTCTATTTCTAGTTCCGTTTACATCGTTAATATACGAGTATCATTTTTATTATTATTACTGTTAAAATTTAAAACATTGTTATAATATCACAATTTATTTTTATTAACGGAGTGTCGCGACAGCTGTTTCGCCAACCGATGTTGGCGAAACAGCTGTCGCGACACTCTCAGTGAATAAAAAGAAATTGTGATATTATAACAATGTTTTAAATTTTCACAGTAATGATGTTAAAGTATCATAGTATTTCGGCCAAAGCAATGGACTATTTTTATTATTGTTTCTTGAACAGTTATGTAAAGCTACATATATTTAATACGAATGAAATAGTAGTTTTATTATATTTTATGGGAATTACATGTTTCGCCTGTCTAAGGCATTATCAAATGTTTTGTTCATCATTTTTTTTTTTTTAAATACTAATACCAAGGATTTAAATCAATGATATTAGAATTTATTTTAACAGTCTTCTATATGAGCAGAAAATAGCTCATAATTATGGAGAAGGAATCTGGTCGTGTCCACGCTTGAACCCAAGTCCCCTGGACTGGAGCCAAGCGTTCTATCCCCTAGACTCTAGACTACCACCCGAATGCAATACATTTTATCATTTTAAACATTTGATGATGCTGAAGTGAAGCATGGAACTGCTGGAAGCATGGAAATGGCAAAAGAAGGATAAGAGTAGAATAAATGCAATAGAAATTAGATCTCTTAGACGGATGTGTGATCGATCTGTATATGACGGAGTATCAAATGCAAATATAAGATGTGAATGCATTGCGAAAGTGTTTGATCCCCTGGAAAAAATGTATAAGTTTATGGTGTAAACGGAACAAGAAATAAAGGAAGACCTAGAAAAACATGACACTATTAAATCAATCAGATCTTAAATGTCGGCCACGTGAAAAGTCTGAGAAATAGACGGGCATACATGACACGATGTATGAACATAGATGAAGCCAGATAGGTATGCCAGGAAAAAACAGTGTGTCAGTCCATTCTTTCTGACTATCCCTTCTAAAAATACTATGCTGGACAAAATACTACAGTGAAAATTCACACTTATTATCAAAATGTATCCATAATTTAAAAGTTAATATTCAAATCGGTTCGTTAACTCGATGCTTCGGCTTAGGTTAATATCATTAATAAAATACGCTTACAGCGGCTGAAGTAGAACCGGTTTTTTTCCTGATTTTATTCTCTTATACTATTATTTATTTAAGTACCCCTTTTATTCTCCGATTCGGCATTTTACCTGTTCGGACACATAAAGACTTTATGTCCAGCCATTCGTAGAGAAATGTGACGTTTGTATCGAAATGATATTGCGTGAGAATAAGAAAAAATTTACAGTTAATAATAGTGCAAGATATAATTCAATTTATTCTATCTAAATGCGGCCACATTTGAAGTCGAATAAATCGACGGGCGTGCGTTTTACGATGTATGAAAATAGATAAGTGCGGAC
The DNA here is from genome assembly GCA_022606425.2 of Lepidostoma basale. NCBI lineage: Eukaryota > Metazoa > Arthropoda > Insecta > Trichoptera > Lepidostomatidae > Lepidostoma > Lepidostoma basale. Next base: position 113,765 of record JAHDVF020000596.1, on the reverse strand, counting down.
CCTTACGTATGGAAGTGAAGCATTTAACTGGCAAATGTATGAAAGTAGAATAAATGCAGTAGAAACGAGATCTTTGACGAATGTGTTCATTGGTTCGGAGCAGACTCGAAAGTGGTCTCTACCGCATTTATTCTGCTTTCATCCTTCTTCTGCCAGTTCCATGCTTCGCTTCCATACATTAGGGATGGGACCAGAACTCCATTGTGAACGGCCGTTTTCGCTTTCATTGATAGATTCATGTTTCTAATAACTATTCTTAAAGCTCCATTCACCTTGTTACCAGGACAAACTATAACTAACTAACTAACCATCACGCCGTCTCCCCGAAAGGGTAGGCAGAAAGAATGGACTGTCACACTTTTACCTTTAGGACAAACTATTATAAAATAAAATGGTCCACTGTCCCAAAGCTTGAATAACGCTGAGATAACTCATCATTTTATTATATTTAATTTATTTTAACATAAATTAAATAGACAATATGTGCACCATGTAATAAGAACCTTTTGTGTTAATTTATTTTATTTTATTTTATATCATTGTATTTTATATTATTTGTTTTAAAATTATTTTGTGGATGTTGGACGATCGAAGTGTGCGCGGGAGATGCCGATTGGTGGCGATGAGGTTCGCAACCCATCACACCGCGTCTCCCGCGGGGCGAAAAGAGAAGGATGGAATGCCGCATCGGTTAAGTGTGACAGTCCATTCTTTCTGCCTACCCTTTCGGGGAGACGGGGTGATGGTTAGTTAGTTAGTTAGTTAATATTATAATTATTATTTACTTTTCACAATGTATTTATACACGCCATTGCAGCATCCGCCGGCATCTTTTGCTTCGAAACAATCAGTTTTAAAATTGTGTAGGCTTTGGAGAATGTATTTGATAGTGTCTCGGAAATTTGTCGCCATGCAATAATCTTACGGAATTAGATTAAATAATTCCACAGGATGTCCAGACGCCAAGTGTGCGGCCCCGTATAGACTACATCCGATGCGACATCAGTTTTATTTAAACAATAAAATACCCATATTTTTTACCATGGGTACAACTAACGATGGACTGTCACACTGATACTTCCTGAAATACTCTTCTCGTTTTCACAACGCGCATTCATTGTGTCAAACTGGCACGTCGATTTCTCCAACTCAAGTATTCGCAAGAAAGCATAATTTATCTAATTAATTAAATTAAATTAACCTTAAAATTTCTGGACTGAGGAAGGGCGTCTGTGGCCCGAAACATGTTTGTGAAAAGTGCAGCAAAGTGTTGTGAAAATATATTGCTTAAAAAAATGCAATGCCTGCCTATTTCACTTAAATAAGCCTATTTCAGAATACAAAGCGTATTCAATGCTGCTGCCAGATAGATTATGGGTTAACAAAAATACTGTCATATCACGCCGCTCCTGAAGGAACTTCACTGGCTTAAAATCCGAGAGCGAGTAAAATAAATTGTGTTTGACAGCTTGAAGGCTCGACACCAGAGAGCGCCAGCGTATATATCGGACCTCTGCGTGACACCCATGCCAACGGAAAGGCAACGTTCACTCCGATCAGTAGAAACAAGTGCAAACAACATAACAATTCCAGTGAGAGCCAATAAAGCAAGTTTCTATGATCCTGCTTTCAGCGTTGCGGGTCCGTTGGCGTGGAATAACCTCCATGTTAGAATTAAGTATGGGGATAGTGACGTTAAATTTAAGAAACTTCTAAAGACTGCACTGTTCGATCAGTCATTTCCTAGTGCGCCCTTGGAGTAATTGATTTTACAAAACGGCGCGCTTAAAATATAAGTCATCAAAATAATAAATAAATATGATCCATTATGTCTATAACTATCGGGTCAGACAACGCAGAAGACACTGGCATGCGCACGTGCGGAGGATGGATCCCTCCAAAATTCTACACGTTCTGTGGACTACTACCAAAATGATGGATGCAAAGCTGGAAGTAAACATCCCAAGAGAGGCCAGTCTGACATAGGAACAGACTAAGGCTGTAAAAGGAGAAAAATAAGATGTCGATAATTCCAGGGTTTTGTCTTATTGCATCTCTTAGACTCATACCGAGTATCTCTCTTTCTATGGATCGTTCGATCGTTCGTATATGGCATACTACAAACAGTGGCGTGCCTAGGATCAACCAGTAAGGCAAGCCCGTATACAAAAAAAATTCTGCGTCATCAAAATCATTTTCTTGTATAATATAATAACGTATTTACAAATACATGAAGAAATATAATTAATAAGAAATAAGCTGCATATTTACATCTGTCTATTGACAATAATAATAAAACCCCGAAACACGAATTATAAATAAATGTTCGTAAAGAAATCACATAATCTTTCTTTTCGTAACATTTCTGCACATAACGTAAGTGACAGATAACATTCTGACAATTGAAATGAAATTCGTGACACATCGAATAGTAACATACTTCAGAGTGATAAAGCCCGGCTTCAAATCCATACAAAAAATGTAGATATCTTCTAGTATATATGCACCTAGCTATATGATTACAAGCCTAAAATACGTAAGTGCGACAAAGACCCCTTTACATTTTGCAAGCCCAATATGAAGCCCATCGAAAACATGAAACAAAACATGTGGACGTAGGTGATTTCGCGGGCATCGCTCGAGTGAAATAAAATACGGCGCGTATGAGTGGAACAAAACATACATTTAGGTAATTTCTGCGCATGTCAGCGGAGTCATTTGCAACGCAACGAATTAAATCGCTTTAACTTGCGCGAAAAGTCAAAATATTATTTTATTCGTAGACGGCTCAATCGCGTAAAAAACGTCGTTTTATTATAGATTTTTTAAGGCAAGCCCGGCTTTTCGGCTTGTATGGAAGTACCGCCACTGACTACAAACTACAACCCTATTGTTTCATTCCTACTGTTTCTGTTATTCGTACGATTTGCGTCCCTCTGATTTCATAGCACCTCTGTGATAAGGTACTGGAATAGTAAAGTAGGCAAATTTTCCTGTTACCTATTATAATATTTTCGACCGTTTGGCGTCCGGTCGCCCCCGCTATATAGCTTTGATACAGCGGCATGCAAATAAACTAAGAAAACGCGAGGAATTGACAAATATGAATTAATAAAATTATTACATGTTTAAATTTGAACCACTGTTATTTCTATGTGTCACTGTTAGATAGCTAGCAACTTTTAGTTGATTGTAACACCTGACGATGCTAACATCGGTTAGCGAAACACCTGTCGCGACAATTTCGAAAGAGATATAATCAATTGTGATATTCAATAACAGTGTTTTTATTTAAACAGTTAGTACAAAATTCTTTAGGATGTGCATCATAATTTTAAAGAGTGACATTTTTTTACTCATTTACCAAGGATTTAAATCAATGATATTAGAAACAATTTTACAATTTTCAATATGAGCAGAAAATAGATTATAATAATTATTTTTATTTTATTTTGTTGAATCGCTCTTTACATCATGACATGAATAGTTCATTATTTTGGTCGAAAAACACTATGATACTTCAACATTATTACTGTTAAAATTAAAAACACTTATAATATCACAATTTATTTTTATACACTGAGAGTGTCGCGACAGCTGTTTCGCCAACCGATGTTGGCATCATCAGGTGTTACAATAAACTAACTAATTACATCCGACAGATTTCAGATCTAAACTGAAAACCCATCTTTTTCATATTTCATACCCAATTTTAACATTTATACTTTGTTCTACTATACTTTTTAACCGATCGCCTTTTAAGCGTTCACATTTAGATTTTTAGATTAAAAACACGTCTTAATGCGCCCTTGAAGTGATTACATCACAAAAAACGGTGCTTTTAAAGTTAGCATATTATTATTATTATTACAATAAAGTTAGTTAGTTTATTGTAACACCTGATGATGCCAACATCGGTTGGCGAAACAGCTGTCAAACAGCTTAGTAAATAAAAAGAAATTGTGATGTTTTAACAGTAATATAATGAAGAAGGAAACTGGTCGTGTCCAGGCTTGAACCCAGGTCCCCTGGATCAGGAGCCAAGCGTTCTGTTCCATAGATTACCACCCGATTCATTTCGCATGCCTTCCATAACCATAAATTGTGTGTTCGATTGTTGTTGCTTGTCCCCTCGAGCGTTGTGTTAATTCCGTATCTCGGGCGCGATTAGAGTATAAAATGATATCGCATTGTAGTACAATTCTCACGAGAAAAGATCCAATTACCGCTGCGGAAGTGCGCTCAGGCTGCCGGGCGCATGCGCAGGCCCGCTCCGCTACCGGCACATTCGTGTTGCTGCTCACCATAGGTGATGGGTGCTTCCTGCGACGTTGCTTACCCTCTCGCGCGACACAAAACTTACACCCATTCGTCGAGGTCATTCGATTTGACACTATTTGGAATCACTTCAAATATCGCAGACGACGCGATTTCAAACTACTTCAAATGTCATACTTCAAAGTACGTTACTCTTAATTCTGGAGAGTATCCTGTCTTCCTAATGTTCAACCATCTCTCATGCATTTCTGGTAGTATATTATTATTTTACCAATATATTATTTTACCTGTTCTCAATAAAAATAAAATTTGTTATGTCTGTTGATGAAATAAACTGATTTGATTTGATTTGATGTCAAATCTTTATGAATGAAAACTATACACCTTCATCATCGGGAGACTGATATAAACTGTTTATACGATATAAAGTTTATTAAACGAACGAACTAACTAACTAACCATCACGCCGTCTCCCCGAAGGGGTAGGCAGAAAGAACGGACTGCCACACTTTTCTTTCCTGACATACATCATCTTTGCTTCAGTCGATATATTTCTAGATTCTTTCTTCATACATTCGTTTCATATGTTCAAACTATCCCATTGTGCAATCGTATCTTAGTTCACAACGGAGTTCTGTATCCTGGAGTTCTGGTCCCAACCCTAATGTATGGAAGCGAAGCATGGAACTGGCAAAAGAAGGATGAAAGTAGAATAAATGCAGTAGAAATGATATCTCTTAGACGAATGTGTGGATACTCTGTGTATGATAGTGTCGAATGCAAATATAAGAAGTGAATGCGGTGCGAATGATGATGTTACGAACAAAATAATGAAAGGATCATTAAAATGGTTTGGACATATGGAAAGAATAAATTAAGAATGAATGGTATAAAAAGTATATGTTAACGATGTAAATGAAACCAGTAACAGAGGAAGACCGTGGAAAACGTGGCACGATCAAATAAATCAAATATTGAATGTCGGCCATGTGAGGAGTCAGAGAAATCGACGCGCGTGCATGACACGATGTTTGAATGTTGAGGAAGCGAGAGAAATATGTCAGAAAAGAAAAGTGTGGCAGTCCATTATTTCTGCCTACCCCTTCGGGGAGACGGCGTGATGGTTTGTTAGTTAGTTGGTTAAAAAAAAACTGATTTGATTTATCCTGTGTTCAAAAAATTTTTGAATTTCGAAAATGTCGTTCGTAACGGGATTTCTGATTCGCCCCCCGCTGCCCGTAATTACTCGCAGATCCGATACTGCCCTTATCTGCCGCAGTTTTATCTCTCCGGTATTTGAATGTATTGACGGCCCTCCCGCATGTAAAATATAATAATGTAATGCGTACGGTTCTCCGTACCGCCGCCATTATCGCCGATGCTGTGTGTTATGCTAATCTAAACGAGCTTACTGCCGCTACTGATAATACTCAATTAATTAAAGTATTTTAAATACATAAAAAAAACTAATTTTAAAGGTTGGTCATGTTAGAAGTCGGAAGAATCGAAGTGCGTGTACGACTCGTTGTATGAATGTGGAGGAATCTGGAGAGGTTTGCCAGGATAGAGTAGTGTGGCGGTCAATTCTCTCTGCCTACTCCTGCGGGGAAACGGCGTGATGGTTTGTATGTTTGTAAAAAAAAAACTAAGATGCGATTGCAGAATGGGATGGTCTATCAGAATCTAGAAATATATCAACTGAAGCAAAAATGGCAGTGCACAATGAAGTTCTAGTGCCGACCCTTATGTATGGAAGTGAAGCTTGGAGTTATCAGAAGAATGTTAAAAGTAGGATAAATGCTGTAGAAATGAGGTCACTAAGAAGAATGTGTGGAAAAACGACGTATGATAAAATATCTAATGATGAAGTAAGAACGGAGTGTATGGCGGATGAATGCGTGATAAATAAAATTAAGAAAGGGTCACTAAGATGGTTCGGACATATGTAACGAATGGATGAGGGAAGAATGGTTAAAAATATATATATGCAAGCAGTGCGAATGGAAAAAGAAGTCGAAGAAGGCCAAGAAAGACATGGCATGACCAAATTAATCAATTACTGAAAGACGGCCACGTTCGAAGTAGGAACAATCGACGAGCATGCATGTCACAAGCATTTCTGCAATGTGTGAATGTAGAAAATTCGCGAGAGTTATGTGAGAAGGAACAGTGTGGCGATCCATCCTCTCTGCGGCGTGATGGTTAGTTAGTGAGAATAGATTTGGTAAATCTGTATATTATGTCAAATGCAATTATAATAAGTGAATGCGGTGCGAATGAAAGTGTTATGAACAGTCATTAAGATGGTTTGGAAACATGAAAAAAAAGTTAATATAGACAGAACGGTGAAAAAGTATGTAAACGACGTGAACGGAGCTAGAAATAGAGGAAGGCCGTAGAAAACATGAAACGATCAAATCAATCAAATATGAAATGTCGGTCACGTGATGAGTCGGATAAATCGGCGTGCGTGCATTATTCGATGTATGGATGTTGAGGAAACGAGAAAAGTATGTCAGGATAGAACAATGTGTGTGTCCGTAGATGTGTTTTTGATTGATTTTACCAAGCATTTATTAAAATGGAATAATAACAAAAATATACATATTTTTCTTATTTATTTCTATCAGTTGAATCACTACAACAGCCCCCGGGAAGTAACAAAAAGATTTTGCTGTTAGATAAACAATATGACGAAACGACAGAACGCTCACGCACACACTCATGTTTAAATTTCTAGTCTACAATCTAGCGTAATTTTCACAATAAAACACGACGGTGTGCTTTTGTAATTTCGCCGAGATATTCCTAGCAAAAAATAAAGGATGCGGTTCTAATGGAGCGTAAGGCAAATGCCCTTTTCAGGTACATATTTGCTAGTAGGTAGTCGGTACTACAGGGATCTACTAAATTATATGAGCAATAATAATAATAGTTGCAACCTATGAAATATTCACCGAAGTAAAGATTTTCTACCCTTTAAAAACTTGTTTCACTGTACAATTGTAATCAGTAATAAGTTTTAATTCAAATCTATTTTTTTCACACACTTTAAAAAATTCACATTTAACAACACTAAATTGTTCTCTTTTTGTTTTGTACTCTACTACCATACAACAATAATTAGAACAAATTTTAATTGTATCTCAATAGAGACGAAGACGTAAACTGGAAACTGAACATGGATGATCAAGGTGTTTACAGGACTTATGACCTGTCATTGGTTGGGTTAAGCGCACGCTTTATGTAATTACAACATTCCCCCATTCCACATTTGTTATTGTGATCATGCATGACAAATTTTTGGAAGATGTATATATACATCAAAATCCATATTTATCTTCACGTGTCAGTTTCAGTCAGCCATCTATGTAGATTTGGTTGCACTTGTGAATTTTTTTTTTTTAAGAATTAACCTATACAACCGACCCACTAACGCCATCTATGGAGAATGATTTTCGGCATTTAGCAAATTAGAACAAAATTCAAAATAATCCAGAAACGTTCTCGGGCATGTGCATCGTGTGCATTTTGAATTACTTTCGGAGAGAATCAAAGTATTATTCTGTAGTCGGACTTACTGAAAGTATGCCTGTGTTCATGCAAGATAGCTTTCACAGAATGTTACAAAACTACTAGAAAAGTTTAATTGACCGATTACTAATATGTATGAAAAAACGAAATATCCAAAAAAGCTAAGATGGCAGTGCACAATGGTGTTCTTGTGCCGACCCTTATGTATGGAAGTGAAGCATGGAACTGGCAAAAGAAGGATGAAAGTAGAATAAATGCAGTAGAAATGAGATCTCTAAGACGAATGTGTGGAAAATTTGTATATGATAGAGTGACAAATGAATGTATAAGAAGTGAATGTGGTGTGAATGAAAGTGTTATGAACAAAATAAGGAAAGGGTCATTAAGATGGTTTGGACACATGGAAAGAATGAGTGAAGACAGAATGGTAAAGAAGGTATATGTAAACGGAGCTAGAAATAGAGGAAGACCGAGGAAAACGTGGAACGATCAAATCAATCAAATATTGAATGTCGGTCACGTGAGAAGTCGGAGAAATCGACGTGCGTGCATGACAAGATGTATGAATGTAGAGGAAGCGAGAGAAGTATGTCAGGACAGAACAGTGTGGCGTTCCATTCTTTCTGCCTACCCCTCCGGGGAGACGGCGTGATGGTAAGTTAGTTAGTTAGTTAGTTATGAAAAAACGATTGTTTTGAAGGAGTTTTGTTATAATATTTATGTATAACATATTTCGCCCATCTAAGGCTCAAATGATATAATGTTAATGGCTGAAAAGGGTGAAACATGTCATACATATATATTTTAATGAAACTCCTTGAAAACTATCGTTTTTTCATACATATTAATAATTTAATATGGAGTTTTACATCATTGTTCAAGAAACAATAAATGAACGATTACTTTTTATTAAACGCGTTAACCAACGGATATCCGAACATTATGTCAAACTTTTAAATATATGCGTGTTTGTGCATAAAGAAAAGTCACACATATTTTTCATACACCCTGTTTTGCTTTCTTAGGGTATTCTACTACAACGGCTGGTATAGTAAGATCCCAAAAGACCTTACTATAATAGAGCATACGCCTCACCGGATGGATTAGGGAATTCCTAAGCCGAAGAATGGTTAAAAAGATATACCATACAAGAAGCGAAAATGGAAAAAGTTGTCGAGGAAGGCCAAGGAAAATATGTCAATCAATTATTATAATGCATACATGTTCGAAGTCGTAAAAATCGATTAGCGTGCGTATCGCAATGTATGGATAATAATAATAATAATATGCTAACTTTTAAAGCGCCGTTTTTGTGATGTAATCACCTCAAGGGCGCATTAAGACGTGTTTTAAATCTAAAAATCTATTTTTTCGCGATCGGTTAATGCATCTGAGGTGTGAAGGGAGATTGTTCCAAGCTGATGGACCGGCTACCGCGAACGCTTGATCCCCGAAATTTGTACTGGGGCAACGCTTCCTGTTGCCGAGGAGTTCGCCGAGCGAAGTGTGGATTTCCTTGTATTTAGGCAGTCCGTTATACAGAGTTCAGATATATAACTTGGTGCCATTCCATGTAGCGCTTTGAAGACTGTCCAGCAGAGTTTATACTGGATTCTTTCTGGACTTTTAAGCTAGTGAAGTTCTTTGAAATGTTGTGTTATATATTCTATCTTCTAAAGAACACCAAGGAGTTTGTCTACCTCGGGAGCAAAATAACATGGGACGGTCGGTCTAAGAGCGAGGTCGACAGCCGTATACATCAGGCTAGGCTTGCATTTAATAAAAGGTCGAAAATAATAGAATCAAATAATATAGACCTAAAACTGAGAATACTCCTCATCAAGACCTATGTATGGAGTGTCTTGATGTACGGCTGCGAGACATGGTGCCTATCCGAAAGGGATAAGCGGAGACTAGAGGCTTTTGAGATGTGGTCCTATAGAAGACTCTTTGGAATTTCCTGGAGAGACCACATCACGAATGAGGAAGTTCTTCAAGGAATCGAAGGAGGAAGGCACCTGCTCAGGACCTTGTCCGAAAGGCGTGCAAGATGGATCGGCCATGTAATACGTCAAGAAGGTCTCTTGCATGCAATAATGGAGGGTATGATCGAGGGGACAAACTCTAGGGGACGCCCACGCCGAGAGTACCTGGAGGACCTGTTGGTGGACGTACGCTGCTCATCATATGCAGATCTCAAAAGAGCCGCACAAGACAGGGAAAAATGGAAGAGAATAATGGAGGAAATTGCTGCAAACCAATCCCAGGATTGAAACCAGAGAAGAAGATATTCTATAACAGTGGTTTAATTAAACAGTTAAAAATATTGTAATAAACGAACAAGTTTGTTAATCTTGTTAGTAAATTTGGATAACAAATCGCTGGTTGGGATCATCATAGATGCATAATTTGAGTGTTTTCATGGCATTGTGGCTACGGTCACTAATAAAATAATTTGAATACGCAGTGTCAGACTGTCAAGGTGATTTTTAATACATTAGATTTGCATGCACATATGAGATCACACCGATTGTTACATTGCCACCACATTATAGTTGGAATAAAAATGGACTACGTACGTGAAGCGATGCGATTTTAAATTTCAAATTAAGTTTATTCATAAAAATACATTACAAACAAAATGAAGGTTTAAGACATGTAACATTGTCCAAACAAAGTGCCGAGAAACTACGAGTGTCCAAAAGAGCCATGGAAAGAGCCATGTTGGGAATAAGCCTAAGAGACAGAGTAATTTATTGGTTCTTGAAAATTTGAATGACGTAAAACTATATATTTTGATATAAATAAAATATTTTCAAATCTTTTAGTTGACTTTAGATAAAATACAACGAAGTTATAAACTCTATGTATTTGAAGTATTTCCTTAATATTACAATTGAGTAAACAGTCTTATCTTGTATGCGTATAAACGATGTTGCGTTGTACAGTCAACTATGAAAAAAAGAACTCAAAACTAACTAACTAACCATCACGCCGTTTCTCCGGATGTTAAAGCAGAGAGGATGGACCGCCATACCGTTCAGTCCTTACATACCTCTAGATTCCTCCACATTCATACATTGTAACATGCACGCTCGTCGATTTCTTGTGGCCGCCTTTTAGTATTTGATTAATTTGGTCATGCCCTGCTTTCCTTGGTCTTCCGCGGCTTCTCTTTCCATTTTAATCATTCTTCTTTCGTCCATTAGTTTCATATGTCCAAACCATCTCAGGGATCCTTTTTAATTTTACTTATGGTGCAATCATATGCCTTACATTTCTTCCTTATTTCGTCACTCGGTATTCTATCATATATCGTTTACCCTGACATTCTTCTCATTTCTCTGGCATTTATCCTGCTTTAATCCTTTTTTGCCAGCTCCAATCTTCACTTCCATACATAAATAAGGGTTGGCACTAAAACTCCATTATGTACTCAAGATTTTAAAATATAGATTTTTAAAGCATAATACCTACTTTGATTTTGTTGTATCGATTTCTGATATCGTTAAAATCCTTATTCTGGGTTTAATAAACCTTTATTATTTACCCAAATTTAAACCCAACTTGTTTTTATTTTATTATTATTTTCTTACCGATCGCCATGACAGATGCAGCGTTCATATTTAGATTTATAAATCTAAAACACGTATTAATGCGCCCCAGATGTAATTATATCACAAAACAGCTCTTAAGTAATTATTATTATTATTATTATTACTATTATTATTGTTATTCTTATTATTGTTCAAGAAACAACAATTTGTCGACCTTCGTGGCAGAGTGGTAAGAGCTCTGATTGGATACCGAAGGTCCAGGGTTCGATTCCGGGCGATGGCAGTGTGATTGTTACACTGTCTTTGATCTGGTGCAGTATTTACATGACAATAAAATGGCGATAGATTAGTTACCAATTACATCTCATGAGAATCAATATGATAGCTAAAAACAAATACAGTAATTGGGTTCAAACGACCTCTTGTATACACAAAAAAAAGCTTTATTATAATAATGAAGTTATTAGAATCAATGTGTACTAGATACGCAGCACAATAAAGCGGCGTTTATCAACGTTTTGAAATGCGTAAAGGTTTTAGTATCTCAACAAGAACAATAACAAACCATCACGCCGTTTCCCCGCAGGGGTTGGCAGAGAGAATGGACCGCCACACTACTCCATCCTGACATACCTCTAGGTTCCTCCACATTTAAACATCGAGTCATACACGCACGTCGATTCTTCCGGGTTCTGACATGACCAACCTTTAATATTTGATTAATTTGGTCATGCCATGTTTTCCTCGGTCTACCTCGACTCCTTACTCCATTTACATCGTTAACGTATACTTTTTTAACCATTCTTTCTTCACCCATGCGCTCCATATATCCGAACCAACGCAGCGAACCTTTCATAATTTTGTTTATAATACCTTATTTCGCTCTACATTCCTTCTTAATATCAGCATTTGAGATTCTGTCGTACATCGTTCTACCACACATACGTCTTAGAGACACATCTCTACCGCATTTATTCTGATCTCATATTACTTCTGCCAGTTCCATGCATCGCTTCCATACATAAGAGTTGGGACCAGAACTCCATTGTGAACGGCCATTTTCGCTTTCATTGATAAATTCTTGTTTTCAATAACTACTTTTAAAGCTCCATTCTCTTTGTTACCCGCACCAACCCTTCTTTCAACATCACTGTCCGTTCGGCCATTCGCTGTGAACATGCTACCTAAATACACAAATTCCCTCACCTGTTCCAAGTTCTCTTCATTTGAAGACTACAGGGGAAAAACAAGGAATGTCAGTTAAAATTCAAAATAAATGTAATAATGCCATCTAGCGGCATTTGTACGTAGTATCTATCCACAGTAAAATTTTCAAATTCAAAAATCATGTGTGTCATCGACTATGGCCAGATAATCGATTGCTTATTGCTAAGAAATATTTAGACTTTGATTAGCTTTATTCTCAATTTATTCAAATTAACCTTCTACTGACATTCCTTGTTTTTCCCCTGTAGTCTTCATTTGCACTTATATTACAAACTGTCATTTGCTCTTCCCTTTCAAAAACTAACACCTTTTACTTTAGTGTCTCACAATTAATATAAAATATTTTAAGTATAAACATAAGTGAAAAAATTGTTATTGTGTCGTGTGTGCGAAGTGCGTTTGGGTCTAACGACTTAGGCCCCTACAATGTTATCCTCGGTCGGGTGTGACGTCACAGGACAGCTGCATCTCCGTAATAATGCCGGCCGATGTTTGCCCACGTATGGGGGTAATACTAACTATTATATGACCCCGTGGTCTACTCGTGTGCCCCTGGTATTAGGTATCATTTTCACGGGACACTGTTGCCAGATCTATCAGTAATTTTATTATATTTTCTTTAACGATATGTATAACTAACTCCTTATTAAATTATTTATTGTTTCGTGAACAATGATATAAAACTCCATATTATACAATAATTAATAATGTTCACAGCGGAAGGCCGAACAGACAGTAATGTTGAATGAAGGGTTGGTGCGGGTAACAAAGTGAATGGAGCTTTAAAAGTAGTTATTGGAAACAAGAATTTATCATTGAAAGCAAAAATGGCCGTTCACAATGGAGTTCTGGTCCCAACCCATATGTATGGAAGCGAAGCATGGAACTGGCAAAAGAAAGATGAGAGCAGAATAAATGCGGTAGAAATGAGGTCCCTAATACGTATGTGTGGTAGAACGATGTACGACAGAATCTCAAATGCTAATATTAGGAAGGAATGTAGAGCGAAAGAAGGTATTATGAACAAAATTATGAAAGGTTCGCTGCGTTGGTTCGGACATATGGAGCGCATGGGTGAAGAAAGAATGGTTAAAAAAGTATACATTAACGATGTAAATGGAGTAAGGAGTCGAGGTAGACCGAGGAAAACATGGCATGACCAAATTAATCAAATATTAAAGGTTGGTCATGTCGGAAGCCGGATGAATCGACGTGCTTGTATGACTCGATGTATGAATGTGGAATCTAGAGAGGTGTGCCAGGATAGAGTAGTGTGGCGGTCCATTATCTCTGCCTACCCCTGCGGGGAAACGGCGTGATGGTTTGTTGTTGTTGTTGTATTAATACGACCAATAACGTCTGTTTTCTAGTGTTATTACAATTTATAGAATGGAATATTTCACATTTCTTAGGCATCACGCCGTCCCGCCCTAAGGGTTATGCAGAAATAATGGACCGCCACAATGTTTCTTGATTCTTCAACATTCATACATCGTGTCATGCACGCACGTCGATTTTCCCGACCCTACACGTGACCGACATTTAATATTTGATTTATTTGATCTTACCACGTTTTCCTTGGTCTTCCTCTATTTCTAGTTCCATTTACTTCGTTATCATATACTTTTTTTACAATTCTTTAATCATTCATTATTTCCGTGCCTCAAAACTAACTTAATTAAATGTTCCTTTCGTTATTTTGTTCAAAACACTTTCATTAGCACTTCATTCTCTTCTTTGAGATTTCAAAAGATTTGATAATGCCTTAGACAGGTGAAACATGCCATTCCCCTAAAATATGATATTAGGTATTCCCGGAATTAATGTCGTTTTTTATAGTTAAACTCAAAATTGATTTTTTCAATTATTATGTATTCTTTAATAAAACTTCTTGAAAACACACGTTTTTATTTACATTAATTATTTTGTACATACTTTTACATTAAAGAAATAATAAATAATTTTAATAAGTATAAATAAGCACAGATAACTTAGTTAACACCACTTTATTATGAGTATATTTATTTGTCTACATGTTTCGAAAGCAATGCTTTCAACTACAGGAACAACAGTACGAGTATACTCATATAGAAGATTCTTTTTTCACAAAATTAAATATTTTTAACACTTGATTATATTAATAAATTAATGAGTCATTTTCGACAGATTGCAACTTTTCTTATACATCATCATGACCTATAGAGGGTCGCAACCCTTAGGTTGTGAAACGAGTTCTAGATTATTCTCCGGTTTGCATTAATGTCTCGTGTACTGTCTTCTATCTTTTGATAGGGTTATGTCCTCTTGCCAGATGTGCGATAGTTGTAGGGATGTCTTAGTAACGAGGGTTAGGGTCAAATGATTTTAAAGGAACGCCGTATTCTATACCTGCTAACTAGCAGACGCGTGAAGGGATTATATAATTTATCATTGTAGGTACTTTCACCGATAACAACGGCCGCAAGGAGATATATCCAACTTTAGTGTAAAGTTTATATTGATTGAAACGTCTGTTTTCTAGAAGTTTATAATTTTTGATAAACTTTAACCCCACTAACTAACAATCACGCCGTTTTTTCCGAAGAGGTAGGCAGAGAGGATGGATCGCCACATTGTTCTATCCTGACATAACTCTCGCGCCTCTTCTAAATTCACACATCGTGACGTACGCGCTCGTCGATTGTTCCTACTTCGAACTTGGCCGCCTTTCAGTAATTGGGTCATGTCTTCCTTGGCCTTCCTCGACACCTTTTTCCATTCACACTACTTGTATATATCTTTTTAACCATTCTTCCCACATCCATTCGTTCCATATGTCCAAACCATCTTAGTGACTCTTTCTTAATTTTATTTATCACGTATTCATCCGCCTAACATTCCTTTCTTACATCATTAGATATTCTATCATACATTGTTTTTCCGCACATTCTTCTTAGTTACCTAATTTCTACGGCATTTATTCTACTTTCATCCTTCTTCTGCCAGCTCCAAGCTTCACTTCATACATAAGGGTCGGCACTAGAACTCCATTGCGCACTGCCATCTTTGCCTCAGTCGATATATTTCTATTTGCGGTAATGACTTTGAGTGCACCATTTATTTTGTTTCCAGCTTCAACCCTTCTTCCGATTTATTTCTCCATTCTTCCATCTCTTGTAAACATGCTTCCTAGATAAAAAAAATTCGGTTCTAAAATTTTTTTATAAATCATTTTAATCTGTCGGATTTGCCATTTTTCGCTGGTGTAACAATAGGCGAAATATCGCCTTTTGGCAACCAAAGGGTTAAATCCTTTCCTCCGCAATAGCTAGTCTGATATTCGCTATCCCAAGAAGGCAATTCAAGTCCCGCATAGTCGTACCGGCCTTCGGCAATATATGGCTGCGGTTTGTCTACGAGACTGCAGTATTATTTTCTTACTTTTATTCACCAATGCTGTTTTACTTATAAAATAAGCTCTCATACTTGGAATATTGTTACACTGAAATATATAATTATTCGGTCCCAGTTCGATAACCAAGTAATAATAAAACACTTGTGTACTTTGTTTTATCGAACCAACCGGTTTCGTTCCCGCCGGAGCTTTGTCGACGAGAAATCGACGCGGATGCGTGACACGATATTTGAATGTTGAAGAAACGAGAGAAATATGTCAGGAAAGAAAAGTGTGGCAGTCCATTATTTCTGCCTATCCCTTCGGGGAGACGGCGTGATGGTTAGTTAGTTAGTTAACACCACACTAAATTAAATGCAAATATAAAGAGTTCCAGCGTATGTGAAAGTATTACGAACAAAATAATATTAAAATTTGATGCAAAGCCATTACTTAGTGGTTTGACATATTTAAAAATAAAACACATTTCACTTAATTTTAGATAAACTTAAAGCGTTAACACTGTGAAATTCCATAATGTCGAATTTTTATGAATTAAAACGCTGTTTTTTCCACTTTCGAGTTTATTTTTCTCGACATGTTTCGAAGGCTTACACCTTCATCATCGGGAGAACGAACCTTCGAACGGGAGAACGAACAAAGCCTTCGAAACATGTCGAGAAAAAACTGTTTTAATTCATAAAAATTCGACATTTCACTTAGTATAAACCACTTTATTTGACTTAGTAGCACCAACTGATTTCACTATGTAGCGAGCTTCCTCAGGGGTATACGCAAACTGAGTTAACCCTAAACTAACTGTGTATAGCTCACAGTTTGTGATAGAGAGGAAGCCCGAGGGAAACGTGACACGATCAAATCAATCAGCTATTAAATTTCGACCACGTGAAGAGTCAGAAAAATAGAAGTGCGTGCATGACACGACGCACGAATGTTGAGGTTAGAATAACTCATTTTTTTTGTCTTTCTAAATGGGTTTTTGTTTTAATCGTTGTTAGATACGCAGAGACCTTAAAGCCGGGCTGACGCTGTTTTATGTATTTTGTTTAAAATAGAATCAAAATACATAAAACTAGATATGGATACCTCTACGTGTACACGGAGCACAGATAAGTAATGGGTGTATAAATAATGGATTCTTGTTTCACCTTCAGTGTATTCACCTCGCCGACCGGAGCGGAGATTAATTATCGACAAGGGTTAAGATTGATTGAATCTGTGGATATAATCTGCCGATTGATTTGGCTTTGTATCTTGCGAAACTGTTTACTATCGCTCTTACAAGTATCACAGCGTAGAATCAATCGTTTATTGGTTTCTGTTATAATCTGATTTTATTGACACCGAATGAAGGGTTGGTGCTAGCAACAAAATAAATACATATACTTATACAATAATAGTAATAATGTCGACCTTCGTGGCAGAATGGTAAGATCTCTGACTTTAATACGGAAGGTCCCGGGTTCGATTCCCGGCGATGGCAGTGTGATTGTCACACTGTCTGTGGTCTGGTGTAGAATTTACGTGACAATAAAATTGCGTTAGATTGGCTATCTATCACATGTTATGAGAATCAATATAATAGCTAAAATAAATTGTATACAGTAATTGTGTTCAAACGACCTGTTGCTGTATACAAGAAAAAAAATTAATTCGAATGAAAACGTCTGTTTTCTAAAAGTTTTATTTTATTGGAATAACATGTTTCATTGGATGTCTTCATTATCATTTTGGTAATAACTTAATGCCTTAGAAAGGCGAAATATGCCATTATCATAAATTATAATAAAATTTGTGTAAAATAGACGTTTTCATTTGTATTAATTATTTAATATGCAGTTTTACATCATTGTTCAAGAAACAATAAATATACTTATACAGCAAAATGATGCATTCGATATGTGGTGCTGGCGAATGCTGTAAATGCTGGACGGCAAAAAGAACAAACCAGTCCACGCGGATGTGCTCTTAGAGAGTGTTGGCAACCTTGAAAACGACTATAAGGACGAACACCGAGCCCCTCCCTGGTCCGAACAAACCAGGGAGCCGACTGGTCTCTGATTAGCTGCAGCCTGAACTGACTGAAGGGTGACAGAAGCGCATGGCGTGCCATGGTCTATGGTTTACAAAATGAACACAACCCTCAATCGTGAAAGATACAGTAAAGGGCTGAATGATGGTGGATAACTTGGTGATAAAGGATTATTATTGATAAAGCAGACGGAAATGATTTAGGGCGTGGTCTGGCAATGAAAGAGATGAAGTTGGAGTGGTGCAAAGAGTATTATAAATGGAGTTGCATTGTTCTGATGTACCAAAGGAGTGTGGTTACGGTGGTCTGTCATCAGGCAAAGACGCTAACATTTCTTATTAAATAATATGGACCTGAGTTTCTCCCTTGCCCTCTAAAGAGGAAGGTTGGCATTGAGGAAAGACAGGTTCATATCATTTAATGTGTAATATTAGCGTCCTTGCCTGATGACAGCCCACCGTTACCACACTCCTTTGGTACATCAGAATACTGCGACTCCAGCTCTATTATTCCTTGCACTACTGCAACTTCATCTCTTTCATTTCCAGACCACGACTTAAATTATTACCATCTTCCTTATCAATAATATGACCCTTTACCACCAAGTTATCCACCATCATTCAGTCATTTACCCCGATAGCTTACTACGTACTCCACCAAACGAAATGGTCTCACGCAGGATGCTATCTCCTACCACAACTCCATCCAGGCATTGCTTCTCTTATCTTACCCTCGGGAACGGACTTTTTTTATAAATACAATCTCAACCCTAACTGGTCTTCCATTCCTTGACAATAATGTAAGACTTTATCATAAACCCTAAATCCCCCCTCGCCCTCTGTCGGAGGTACACTCCGGGCCATACATTTAGTCCCATCATAACTACCAAAATCATTCCAACAATGTTTCCTACAGACGTAAGAGAAATAGCCATTAGAGCTGAACCTCTGTAAGCCAGAAGATCCAAGTTCCAATGAGTAATAATCTCAATTTATTTTATATATAAAAACAACATCAAAATAAAACACCGACTCGTACTCGACACATATACGAGTATATCACTTTATACGCTTAAGTATTAAAGGCGGGCCACACTGTGGTAAACAAGCTCTCCACAAGGGTGACCTTGGTGGGAGCTGTTGAGCCCGCGGTTGGTTTATCGTCCACACTTGGTTTAAAACAAACTCTAAACAGTAGACACTATTTTCGTATACGTCCGCACTCCACCGATGCACGGTGTTTCATGGTGCGAGCTACTTTTGGTGAAAACCCAATGACATGGAAATGGCTAATTATAAGTGTTTAAGGAAGAGTATTAGTCATCCAGTTCACACAATAAATTTGAGGCCGATTTGTTGAAATTTCAACCCCTAAATTACCTACCTAATTGCATGCAACAACAAAACCGGTTCAGTCGTATTGTTTCGCCGCTAACCGATTGATATATACCTATGAATTTAATATTCAAAATTAAGAAAATACTTCTATTTCTATCTTTATACTCAAGGTCGAGCTGCAAATCTTACGAAATACGCTATTCAAATACCTACTTTATGTAAAGACAGAGAGATAGACAGATATATGTGTTTCTATCGTAGAAGTCAACAGACATACTCGTATACATTTTATAAGAATAAAATTTTCAAAATAATAATTTTACAGAATAATGAAAAGTAGCTCGTAATATTAAATTAAAATTTGAAACACCGTGTGACGCCGCTACGCAACTGAGTTTGACTGGTGGAATCAAACCCCCTAAACACGTAGAATGCGTGTTTGTCGTGTTTGTAAACTGTGGAATGCGTGTTTGTAAACTGCTGATCCAAACGCATTCAGTATACAAATTTTGGTTTCAAACCTGTGTCCACACAGATTTAAACCGCCGGTGGGGAGCTTGTTTTACACAGTGTGGCCCGCCTTTTAATATTCCATATTTAATAATCAATATATTTTCTTTGTTTCCAGGTAAGTCGACATGATTTCACTAAAGTTTTCTGCGGGAGAAAAGTCGCAGCTATATACCATTGAGTAAGTCGTATTAAATTTCCATTCAGGTATAGAAAATATTCAGTAATTATTGACTTTACCATTGTTTATTTATACCTCTGTAAGCCAGAAGATACAAGTCCAATTCCAAGTCTTTCTTCAAAAAACAATTAGAGAATCGCATTAAATGATATAAAACCTCATTTGTATCCGGATAGTTTAGGCATGTATTACACGGTCACTTGGAGATCCGGCGGAAGCATCAGAGCGGAGTGGCTAAGAAGCTCAAATCACTTAGCACCCGCCTCGTACGAATTTCATACACCACGGTGCGTATAACAGGCCGTGATTAGCCCGCCGGTATAGCACGCTGGGCAGTCAACGGCGTATGAAAGTGTAAACACGTTAATTCGGAGATAAAGCGAGCGATTCATCACTTGTTAGTCGTTAACCATGACGTGTAACGATTTGCCGCTCAGTGATCATATAATTGTTTTAAGACGTACTTGCTAATATTCATTCTGTGTTAATAAATAATCCATTTTTATTATTCATATACAATCAAAACCAATTCCGCTATAACCTGATCTTCGTCAAGGTGAAAATAAAATACTGTTAGAATTATTAATCAATACTTGAATTAAAACCCTGTTTTTTCCACCTTTGAGTTTATTTTTCTCGACATGTTTCGAAGGCTTACACACTTTCGCCATCGGGAGAGCGATATAAACTAACCAAAATTATTACAAACTGAGTGCAAAAACCTAGAATTATAAATAACATGTGTGGATCAAAAGTGGAAAAAACATAGTTTTAATTTATAAAAATTCATCATCATGGAATTCCACCGTGTTAACGCCTAAGTTTATCTAAAATTAATACTTCATTGAATTAAGCCGTTAACTCTGTAATTTCATAAGAATATTTTTTTAAACTAATTAAATAACCATCACGCCGTCTTTTCGAATGGGGTAGGCAGGAAGAATGGACAGCTGTTCTTCCCTGACATACTCGTACTTCTCTCGTTTCTACAACATTCATACATCGTGTCATGCACTGACATTCAATATTTGATTTATTTAATTGTGACATGTTTTCCACGGTCTTCCACTATTTCTAGTTCCGTTTACGTCGTTAACATTTAATGTCTTGCCAACTTTATTTTTTTTATTTTTTCCATATGTTCAAACCATCTTAATGTTTTTTACTAACTAACTAACTAACCATCACGCCGTCTCCCCGAAGGGGTAGGCAGAAAGAATGGACTGCCACACTTTTCTTTCCTCCTCAACATTCATACATAGTGTCATGCACGCGCGTCGATTTCTCATCACATTGCCGACATTCAACATTTGATTTATTTGATCATGCCAATTTTCCTCGGTCTTCCTCTATTTCTGGTTCCATTTACATCGTTTTTACATTTTTTTACTATTCTTTCTTCATTCATTCTTTCCATATGTCCAAACCATCTTAATGATCCTTTCATTATTTTGTTCATAACACCATCATTCGCACCGCATTCACTTATTATATTTTCATTCGATACTCTATCATACACAGAGCAACCACACATTCGTCTAAGAGATCTCATTTAATGTTTAATGTTTTTTTTTTATTAAAATATTGTTTTTTCGATTTTGAGTTTAATCTTCTCGATATTTTTCGAAGGTTTTACCTATTCGTATTCGAGAAAACAGTATTAACTATTTATATCGTTCTCCGGGTTTTTAAAATATTCCTTCAAAAGTAAACTAAAATATTACAACGACCTTCGTGGCAGAGTGGTTACGAGCTCTGACTTCCATGCCGAAGGTCCTGGGTTCGATTCCCGGCGATGGCAATGTGATTGTCACACTGTTTTTGGTCTGGTGTAGAATTCACGTGACAATAAAATAACGATAGATTGGCTACCTATCACATGTCACGAGAATCAATATAATAGCTAAAAAAATAAATATTGTATACTGTAATTGGGTCCAAACGACCTGTTGTGTACAAAAAAATACTAAAAATAAATTTATGAATGGGCTTTTTCGTCTTGCTAAGGCATTATCAAATGTTTTATAACGAAACTTATTTGAAATTCAATAGTATCGATGCATAATACTCAAAAATAGTGATGTACTCGTATTTGATTGTTGAAAGTAGTAATCAATAACTAACTAACTAACCATCACGCCATCTAGGCAGAAAGGGTAGGCAGAAAGAATGGGCTGTCACACTTTTACTGATGCGGCACTCAATCCTTCTGTTTTCGCTCCGCGGGAGACGCGGTGTGATGGGTTGCGAACCTCATCGCCACCAATAGGCATCTCTCGCGCACACTTCGATCGTGCAACACCCACAAAATAAATCTAAAACAAATAATATAAAATACAATGATATAAAATAAAATAACAAAATAAAAATAATTTTACACAAAATGTTCTTTTTAGATGGTGCACATATTGTCTATTTAATTTATGTTCCACGAATCCACCGTTTTTTTTTAATTTAGCACATAATGTAATAACACAATGTTTTTTTCGATGTTGCACTTGTTGACATGGACGATCCGGACTTTTGTGTTTATTTAATTTATGTTACACGTATCCACCGTTTTTTAAATTAGCTGTAAGTAGGCACTTTACCAGCAAGTAACTTATGGTAACAATAATATTAATTAGTAATTAATTACGTTATGAAATACTATTTATGGTAGACCGAGATGGTCCGCCGCCAATTCAAAAGGCCGTGACGAAAGAATAATAATTGACAATCGATCTAGAGCTAAAATCGATCACAACAATAAATGTCAACTAATTGAATTAACAATGTCACTACTAATTGCTACAATCCATACTAAAAGCGCAGTGCTGTGCCTAAAAATATATATACCGTACCGTTTTAAGAGAAACTCAACTTAATAAAGTTGTTCATATTCTTCTTCTCCCTTGCTAACTAACTAACTAACCATCACGCCGTCTACCCGGAGGGGTAGGCAGAAATAATGGAACGCCACACTGTTCTGTCCTGACATACTTCTCTCGCTTCCTCTACATTCATACATCTTGTCATGCACGCACGTCGATTTCTCCGACTCCTCACGTGTCCGACATTCAATATTTGATTGATTTGATCGTGCCACGTTTTCCTCGGCCTTCCTCTATTTCTAGCTCCGTTCACGCCGTTTACATATACCTTCTTACCATTCTGTCTTCACTCATTCTTTCCATGTGTCCAAACCATCTTAATGACCCTTTCCTTATTTTGTTCATAACACTTTCATTCGCACCACATTCACTTCTTATACTTGCATTTGTCACTCTATCATACACAGATTTGCCACACATTCGTCTTAGAGATCTCATTTCTACTGCATTTATTCTACTTTCATCCTTCTTTTGCCAGTTCCATGCTTCACTTCCATACATACGGGTCGGCACAAGAACACCATTGTGCACTGCCATCTTGGCTTTTTTGGATAGGCTTTTGTTTGCGATGACAACTTTAAGTGTGACCTCCCTTGCTGTAGACCTATAATAATAAATTGGATAATTTAAAGAGCGCCATTTTTATGAATTACTCATCTCAAGGGCGCTGTAGAAGATGCTCCGTTTTATCAACTAGATAATAATAATAATAATAATAATGATAACAATAATATTAAACATATTTAGTATGAGGGCTGCACCCGACGTAGTCGATCAGCCCTTCCTATCGGGAAATGATAAATTAAAAAGGTGTGTTTTGAGTCAGCCATAGCCATGATGTTGACCAACCTCAGATAGGAGAGGATTAACAAGAAAAAGTTTAAAAAATATACATTTTTAGTATTACTGCAGCATTTGACACCATCGATCACTGTTATCTTATAAAGCGACTATTTATTTTGATATTCTATCAACATTACCTCATTTATTTTCTTTAACACGCAATAGTGAAGTGCCGCATTAGTAAAAGTGTGACAGTCCATTCTTTCTGCCTACCCTTTCGGGGAGACGGCGTGATGGTTAGTTAGTTAGTTAACACGCAATAGTATTAATGACGTTTTATTTATGACCCTTATGTATGGAAGCGAAGCATGGAACTGGCAAAGGAAAGATGAAAGTAGAATAAATGCAGTAGAAATGAGATCTCTTAGACGAATGTGTGGATATTCTGTGTATGATAGAGTGTCGAATGAAAATATAAGAAGTGATAGAGAAAATATAAGAAGTGAATGATAGAGTGTCGAATGAAAATATAAGAAGTGAATGTGGTGCATGTAATCGTTGTATCTCCCTTCAAGGGAGATACAACGATTACAGCGGTCACAAAATTTTTCGATACCATTTTTATTGTACGATTTCTCTTTACCCTTAAAATAAGCCTCTATTATCAAATAATTTATATGAATAAAAACGTCTCTCTTCTAGGAGTTTTATTATATTAGATGGAATGACACGTTTCATAATTACAATATACTGTTCTCATCTGCAGCCAAAATGACCTTAAACCGAAGTACGTGAACAAGTCAGTAAAGCCTCTGCCGTGTCAGGATGCCTGAAGAATCTGGTCTGGAAGAACAAGCACATGCGTGTCGACAGCAAGATCAGAATCTATAAAACATGCGTGCGACCTATCATGACGTACGCTGTAGAGACGCGGGCTGACACTGTGCGAACCAAGGGACTACTAAGAACATCGGAGATGAAGGTCCTAAGATCAATTACTGGAAAAACCATTCGAGATCATGTCCGCAACGTAGACATAAGAAAAACTTGCGAAATAGAGGATATCATTCAGTGGAGTAGATCCAGAAGAAGTACTGGAGGGACCATGTAGCCCGAATGGGATGGTGACAGACTTGCATATACAGCCGCTTATGAAATCCCCTCCGGACACCGCCCACCTGGAAGACCGCCTAAGAGATGGAGGGACAGCTGGATCTCATCATCCGACGAGACATGATTTCTGTGTCACAGATCGTCAGATCTATTAAAAGAAGAAGAAGAAGAATATACTGTTACATCAACTCGGGTATATGAACGATCGCCTGAACCCGCCTGAGTCTCACCACATTTGATAATGCTTTAGAAGGGCGAAACATGTCATTCCATCTATGATATAATAAAATTCGAAGACGGTCGTTTTCAATCATGTTAATTATGTAAACATTGGTTTTCTAATTTTTAACCGGGGATTATTTATAATCACGAATACTGAGACTTTTTCTGTCAGCCTGTACACGCCTCGAGCTGCAGCGAACACCTGTAGAGAAACATTCCAAAAGTCCATTATAGGATCGCGTCTGACTCACCGGGCCTCCGCTAACGCATTATGCCCATAACTCTTCAGATTTATGCTCCCCGGCGGTATACTCCTAGCCTAGACCCAGCACCTGGCGTTCAAACCTGCAAGAAGTCGTTTATTTTACACTAAAAATGATTAGTGTATCAAGCATAAAGCATTCACTCCAAATTATATTATACCTAAATTTCAAAACTAACTAAACTAACCATTACGCCGTCTCAAATCTAATCAGTTTATTTCTCAAATATATTACAAACAAATATTTAAGTTTAAGGCAATCTATTGAGAACAGGTAAAATATAATATTTTTCTTCCTTTTCAAAAATCATTACCTGTTAGTTGTCATCACAAACAAAAACCTATCCAAAAAAGCTAGAATGACAGTGCACAATGGTGTTCTTTTATAGACCCTTATGTATGGAAGCGAAGCATGGAACTGGCAAAAGAAGAATGAAAGTAGAATAAATGCAGTAGAAATAAGATCTCTTAGACGAATGTTTGGATACTCTGCGTATGATAGAGTGTCGAATGAAAATATAAGAAGTGAATGCGGTGCGAATGATGGTGTCATGAACAAAATATTGAAGGGTCATTAAGATGGTTTGGACATATGGAAAGAAAGAATGGTAAAAAAATTATATGTTAATGATGTAAATGGAACCAGAAATAGAGGAAGACCGAAGAAAACGTGGCACGATCAAATAAATCAAATATTGAATGTCGGCCATGTGAGGAGTCAGAAAAATCGACGCGCGTGCATGACACGATGTATGAATGTTGAGGAAGCGAGAAAAATATGTCAGGAAAGAAAGGTGTGGCAGTCCATTCTTTCTACCTACCCCTTCGGGGAGACGGCGTGATGATTAGTTAGTTAGTTAGTTATTATATACTTTATGCATATACTCGAATATAGCAATGGCGAAAGGTTTTTGGGTCCGCTAGTATTTAATAAATCTCGTTCACATTCCTGTAATAACATTCGAATTGCCATGTATCATTAGTCCTCATAAAGTTCGAGACCAAACCGCAACTCGGATAGCCGGATAGGCGGGTATCGCTTCGGGTGGCAGTTACACTTAATCGGAAGACGATCAAATGAGTCTCGGCCAGTGATTTATTAATCTCCGCTAATCGTTACACAAATCAGAGGCCGATATTTCAAGTCGGCCTCACAATTTCCAAACCAGTGACGGCTTGAAATCTCTAACTATCGTAGTAAGTTCATTCAAAAACATATTAACACTCTGTGTAAGGAAAGGGTATTCTTCTTCTTCCTCAGCCTATTCTCTCCACTCCTGGACAAAGGCTCCTCCATTCGCTTCCATGTCACTCTGTCTTGTGCAGACTGCATCCAGGTTATTCCGACATGTCTGCTCAGATCATCCTTCCACCGTAGTTGCGGTCGCCCTGCACTTCCCTTTGCCCTCCACGGTCTCCAAGTCAGCAGTCTTCTTGTCCATTTTACATCTGAACTTCTGGCTACGTGACCTGCCCACTGCCATTTTAGAGTCGCCACCCGGTGGATGATGTCAGTGACCTTTGTTTTGTCTCTCACCGTATCGTTTCTGACTCTGTCTCTTAGGCTTATTCCTAACATGGCTCTTTGGGTCACTCGTAGTTTCTCGGCACTTTGTTTGGACAATGTTACAGTTTCAAGACCAAGGGTACCAACTGGCAGAACGCAGGCTTCATAGACTTTTCGTTTCAGGTTGATCGGTATTTTACGGTTTTTAAGGATGTAACCCATGTTTCCGAAAGCTGCCCAGCTTAGTCCAATTCTTCTTTTTAGCTCTGCGGTTTGGTTATCTTGGCCCAATCTAATATTGTGTCCTAGGTATGTATATTCTTGTACGGAAAGCGTATTACTACCCGTTTACTGGACTGGTACTGGCCAACCAGAAGGGTTAATAAATATAATACTATTTTCGTGGACTGTACATAAACTGTTGGAAGTATATTTTACGCCTAATTTTAGTGACATTTTTATCACATGTCTTTTACAAGTTTTATTACTTTTTATGCGAATGACATGTTTCGCCTTCTTGAATTATTTGCATTAAAATAATATTTGATAATGTCTTTGCCAAACGAAATACATTCTCATAAATAATCTCTTCATCTTGTCCTGTCACACCTCCGTGGTGCATAGGGCCTCAAGGAACCTTCTCCACCCTACTCTATCGAATGCTTGAAGTCTAACATCATCCTAAGTGAGGCCTGTTGATTTAACCTCTTCCTGCAGGGCTCTTCTTCTCCAGGTGGCTCTAGGTCTGCCTCGTTTCATCTTTCCCCCCATAGAGGACCAGTCTAGTGCGCCCTGAACGATGCAGGCTGGGTTCTGTCTCAAAGTGTGACCGATCCACTGCCATTTGCGTCTAGCGACTTTTTCTCTAATTGGCTTTTCGCCTGCCATGGTCCAAAGAACGACATTTGACAATATATCTTGAATATTGAGCATAAATAATAATATTTTAATATTAATTTATCATCATTATCACACTCCCTAGTCGTCCAGTGCTGAACATAGACCTCCTTTCCCGACTTCCACAACTCTATCTCTCGCCGCTCTGTGCCATTGACCTCCTGCCACTCTCTTGATGTCATCAGACCATCAGACAGCTTGCCTGTGGTCTGCCAGGATTTCTATGGCCGGTTCTCGGTCGCCACTCCAGGGTGCGTCTTGTCCACTGATCATCTGTTGTCTCGCTATATGGCCGGCCCAAATCCACTTCAACGAGGCTATTTTGCACGCTACGTCCGCATTAATTTATAAGAATGAAATCGTCTGATTTCTAGAAGTTTTATCATATTTATATTTTAATATATATGTTTTACTTTTCCTTACGTTTTGATTATTTCAGTTTCAACTGCACCTAGAATCGGGAATCCCGATGATAGATGAATTCATTCTGAAACTTGCCGAACCTTTTTAACAAATGACTCCCTTCACATCCTAACCCCACAATAAAAGACTTTTCATATTACGACCCAAACACATGCAGCCACCACAAGCGCCCAAAATCGTTTCTCCTTCAGAGGAACACTCCAGGCCACACAAATCATGCCCCCGCATAAACTAACAACCCACCAAATCACCTTTCAACAATGTTCCCATCAGACGTAAGAGGAATAGCCCCATGAGCTGAACCTCTGTAAGCCAGAAGATCCAAGTCCAAGTTATTATTATTGTTTTTAATTAATAAACTTTCTGTAATAGAAAATATTATTCCAATAATTAACTTTTTTAAAGCGGACAATGTCATAAATTTTATATACTTTTTATATAGTCAGGTGGTGGTCTATGTCATAACGCACCCCTTCCTCTTCGGGAGACTGAGGTTCAGTCCTGGATTCAATCTAATGAGCTATTATTTCTTCTTACACAAGATATTATATAATTTATTATAATGTGTTTTTGTGTACATCGTTAAAATAAAAGAGAATCGCCGACACTGTTTTGGATCCACGTCGAGTTTAAAATTGCTAATACACATTCTATCGTTCATTTCACTTGTAGGTATTAGTGATATGTTTAAACTTGTTTGTGTGGCGTAGATTGTATACTGAATGCCAAGAGCGAAGGCGTTTCGGCTTATCCTTTTCGCGACCAGCACGCAATGCATCACAGCACGAAAGGCTAATTTCCATATTCATGGCTTTCCTTGACAGGGGTCCCAACTAAGGCTAGGCTTCGTATTGATGTTTTTGAATCGGGCCAATATTTTATCACTAACTAACTCACTATAACGTCGTTTTGCTGGATTAGTAGGCAGAGAGGATGGACCGCCACAATGTTCTATTTGATAAGCTGGACTACCAATCATTGGAAATTAGACGAACTATCCATTTGCGTGTTATTTTTTTTCAACTGATTCGTCGAATACATAACTCTGATATTTTGAATGACTTGCCTTTGTTTGTCCCTGAAAATTATCTGCGACAAAGGCAGCATAGATTATTTCACCTGCAAATGTGAATCAATTTACCTAAGATAATGCCCTTGGGCAGGGCAATAATCCTTCTAAACCTCATCTCTTCGGATGTGGACATCTTCCACGATAGTGAGGCTACCCTCAGAAAACATCTATCTCTTATATAATGTTTAAAATTGATATTTGCTTCGCTTGTTCTTCTTATTTTTTCTTTTTACTTAATTGTTCTTAATTTTTTAATTATCTTGTATTTTTTTGTGTTTATGTCTATCACGCCGTCTCACTGAAGGTATAGACGAAAGAATGGACTGCATCCTTCTCTTTTCGTGATGGGTTGTGAACCTCATCATAGTGAAATTTCAAATAACATTGTCATCTTCTGGTGATCAACTCTAGATCCGAAGATGGCAACGAGCTGCTAAATATGCTATAAATATCATATCATATGAATGAAAATATAATAGTTAAATTAAAAAATTACCAATAAAAGCGTTTTTTTTACATTTAAACTCTGTTTTCTTCTTGCTATTCATAGCGAAAACAAGCTGCTCTTGTCTGGAGTGGCGAGCTTATCTGAACTCTACAAGTTATACCAATAACAGGTTTTACCCTGTTCCCCAGTACCTGCGTTTTGCCTCACATACGTATCGCATTATGCCTCCGCGGTAATGCAGGCTTGGCTCAAACCCAGCCACTTGTCATTTCAAATAAACACGATGAATTTTTTAAATGATAAGGAAACGTGTGGGTTTAGTGATGCTACTCGGCCGCCTCTTGTGCCGCAGCGTCTTGGGTATTTTGTTAGCTCGAATGATCTCAACGATAAAATTTATAAGTAAGCGATGTTATGAATGTAAGGGCGATACGCTACGTTGAATTTGACATTCAGTTTAATGATATGTTGTATTTAAAACATCTCAATTGGAATTTCTTATTTATATATTTTTTGTTTTGTAGTAAAAATAATGACTAGCCATCATTCCGTGATCCAGCGAGCTGGCTGACAACGATATACCACTTAAAAATTTAATATAACGACACTTAAATCATTTAATTTCCTGATGATGATGATTTATATAGCGCCATTTTTGTGAAAGATTCACTTCAAGGGCGCTCAACGTCCAGAAAGCTTCTCTTAAAAAGTAAAGTTTTAAGAGAGCTTCTGAACACTCCTTCGTCGTCTTGATTGCGGATATTGTAGGGCAGCCTGTTCCACGCCGTCGGTCCCGCGATGCCAAAAGCGCGATCTGCGAAGTTTGAAGCTCCTTGGCGCCGCGGGACGAGAAGTTTGTGTGTTGCTTCTTCCTTCGAGGATCGTAGAGTTGACTGCCGAGGGTTCAAATTTGTCAGCTTGCAAAGTTCTGTGAGGTAGTGGGGCGCTCTTCCATGTAAGGCCTTGTGAACAAGTAGACACAGTTTATAGTCGATTCGCTCAGGTAACCTTAGCCAGTGAAGTCGATAAAGCATTGAGGTTATATGGGTGAATTTTGATGCACCAAAAATTAATCTTGCTGCAGCATTCATAATGGATTGCAGTCTATCCAGTTGCTTCTTGGGTTTATATACCATTCATCCCTAAAAAATACAATCCCGCTTTCATTCAGCTTGGCATACACTGCAAACGACAAAAAGTCGACCGAACCTCCCATCAATACATCACACTTACCCATTTCTTCAGACTTATCAGGGGATTCTTTGAGAATTCCGTCATCTTATTGGCTATCCGTCTTTATGTTCCGGATGGTTATCTTCGACAGCGTCAGCACAGACTGTTTTATCTCCCAGCATGCAGAACCAACCTGCCTGTGGTAATGCCGGTGGGGAGAGCAATCAAACTGCTGAACATGCTCGCTTCGGAGATCGATGTCTTTCATATTCGTGAAAGTAGGTTCACAAGACAAATACTCTTGACTTTGGAGAGTATCTTGTATTCCTAATCTCGAACCATCTCTCATGCGTTCCTGGTATTATATTTTACCTGTTCTCAATAGATGTCTTAAACTATAATGATTGTTTGTAATATCTTTTGAGAAAATAAACTGATTTGATTTGATTTTTTATTTGATCAATGGAAGTAAACAGCAGAAATGAGGCCCTTTTAAGCACCATCACTACCCCATTATTACTTGATACGAAGACGAAATTATTTTTATTTCTTCTTCAGCCTATTCCCGTCCACTCCTGGACAAAAGCCTCCTCCATTTGCTTCCATGTCACTCTGTCTTGTGCAGACGAAGACTTTTGCCGTCGGTCGTCCTGCACTTCTCTTTGCCTTCCACGGTCTCCAAGTCAGCAAGCAGTCTTCTTGTCCATTTTTCATCCGAGCTTCTGACTACGTGACCTGCCCATTGCCACTTTAGAGTCGCTACCCGGTGGATGATGTCAGTGACCTTTGTTTTTTCTCTAGGCTTATTCCTAACATGCCTCTTTCCATGGCTCTTTCGGTTCCTCGTGTATTTAATATTTTATTGTATTTAAAAAGTTATTTGAAAATATTGTATTTTCACAACAGTTTTTTGCACTTTACTCAAGTATGTTTCGGGACGTCCTTTCTCGATGTAGAAATTTTAACATTTAATTATTATTTTTATGAATCTAGTCTTCTTTTGGGGAAGCACTTCGGGCCACACACATAAGACAACCGCCATATCGTCACCTGACAGTAAGAAGGTTCCAACGGTCAAAAGTAAAAAGCTGAGAAAAATGAAGTCAAAATTTTGTTGGTTTCGGGTATCTTGGAATAAAAGGGTTCCATCTGAAGCAGATGAAACTCTTTTACCGAGAAGCGTGTAAATTTTCTGTCGACAGTTGGAATAATAAAGTTCTAAGTGTAAATGAATCCTTATTCAGTGAATCGTGTGTTTTGAATGATCAGATGGAACTTGATTCTTTTCATAACATCAAAATGACGATCCTATTACATGTTATTTATTGTTTCGGCATTCGCTTTGTGGTAGGACATGATTAAATTGTAAATAAAACACTTGTTTTACACCACTTGAGTATTATATTTTACACGACTAGTTTCGGAAGTTACAGATGCTTCCATCTACAGGTTTCAATATAAACTGTCTTTCAAAATAAATTTATATTTTCAGTATAACAACTTTCAATATAAATTTATATTGAAAGATGGAAGCATCTGTAGCTTCCGAAACTAGTCATGTAAAATATAATACTCAAGAGGTGAAAAACTAGTGTTTTATTTACAATTTAATCCCATTACATGTTTTCTTTAATTGTACATATAGATAAGGTTAGTAAGAACCTTTTTCACGGAAAAAAACGAAATGTGAAATTTTGTTAGTTGGAATCCTCTTACTCTCAGGTGACGATATCACATTCAAACGTAAGAGGAATAGCTATTTGAGCTGAAGTTTTGATGCCAGAAGATCAAAGTCCGCTATTACTATTGTAATGACAAAGACACAAATGGGCGTCAGTAAAAAGCGATCAGCGGATGAAACAAAAGCATTACAAAAAGTGCTGTTATAAACAATACATGATAGTAGATAGATTGTACCTACCCGGTCCTAATAAGAGATCTCGGGTCTTGTCTGATGGTAATAAAACAGATTTATACGCTTTAGGAATAGAACGTGGATGGCAGAATCGCCGGGGGCGACCACGGATCCGCCGCCACCACGATCGAGTTAACGAAAATTTACATGATAAAAATATTACGGGCTCGGAGAAGGAAGAACACGAATTTATTTATACTATACCTTGCTAGCGACAGAACTTGTGTTCACATTTACATTCAAAATTGTTATTGGATCTTGTTCAACACTAAATATTAAATATAGCGTTTTTCATTAAGAGCGCTCGAACTTTGAAATGAAATAAAATAACCTGTCTAAGTGCTATTTCTATTTTTTTTGGTGTATCCTGGTGGTCAAAGGGTTTTTCAATAGGGATGCTCAAACTTTGACAGCGTATAGCGGCCATTTGGTATTTTTTTATTTTGTCTTGACATTTACCAGGGAATGCCACACGCTTCAACAACGCGTTGAAATTGTTATAATTTATTATCAAAATCAGTGCTCTGTTCGCTAATTTATGGCATTCATGGCCGTCCTGCAGAGTCCATTTAGATTTATTAGATCGTGTTCCATTTTGCCCTGTCGTGTTCTATTTCTTGTTAATATGTACTTTACATGTTATGCCATACATGGAATATCGAAACGCAGCGAACAGAATTTTAAATCTACGCCACGCTACAACAAGTTATTTGCTCATGCTTAAAAACAGAATTCGACATCAGCGCCATGGTAAACAAACATAACTATGAATTCTTCTCAGAAGGTAAATTATTAATGAACTTCCCAAAATATTTTAACGACAACCTACCTGGTCCAATTGTGAATCTAAACATTTTCATCAAAATCGGTTCAGCCGTTTAAAAGGAGACTGCATACTCCCGTACAGAATAATTATATATACCATATAAAGATAAGCTTTGTATTGCATACAAATATAGAAAATTGTACGTTTTTAATTAACGCAAAATAGTTTTATAAACATTCATGTGTTCGGTATTCAATTAACGATAGCAATAAGCTAATGATAGGCGTACAGGTTTACAGTCGGAATTATACTCCGTCCAGCATCCAATCCACAAGTCCGCGGACTAATCTGCCGGCCTCACGCGCAGTGAAATAGAAAGCAGATGAAAAAACCAGCGGATCAACAGAAGACGGTACGATAATCGCCCACAAGGTAATAATCATTGTTATGAATAACTTTTCTTGGATCACGACTGCTCCTTTAACCGTCGCGTTGCCATGTGGTCAATTGAGTTTCCACTGCCAATTTAAAGTTGATTTTCTTAAAACCTATGGACCCTAATATTATAAAAAAAATTGTAATCCTCCATTGAAGTGTTCTCAATATTTTGTAATAAAAAAAAAAGCAAAAAATTACTTCCTTCATCCCAAAAAAATATTTTCTAAGACTGCCCTCACCTTCATTCGTGTTAAGGTAGAATTTGTTTTGCTAATATTTACAACTTTATCAAAAGTGACAAATACTTACTCGCTGTTTTGAACGTATTATAAATTATATGTTTGACCTTTTCAATAGGTACGTAATAATACCGACTGTGGATGGAAACGCAGCCCGCAACTTAATAATATCAGAACTGTGAAAATATTAACACTTTACCAAAAGGGACAAATATTAATACGTACTCGTTGTCTTGAACGTACTATACATTTTGCCTAGGTGCCTTTATCATACGTAAAATCTCGTAAAGTCTCGCCCCGCCGGCCGCTGCGCGGATACAAGTTTATACTTGGTGTCCAGTTGCTCGTATGCTGTGACGCATTCCATATCAGAAATCGCATGGTTCCAGAAAAAAATTAATAATTATATGTTTTTCAAATAATCCATGTATGTTATAGATATCGATCTATTCCTAATGAAATTCCCTACAAGATGACATAAATTAAATTTTGATTCATCGAGTCATATGCTTGATATTTAGATAAAGTTAGCGGTAAACTGAATTTACCACATGGGAGCGAGCGTTTTGTTTTGAACACGGTACGTTAAGGGTTAACTTATGGTACACAGATTAGCAGATCCATGACAACTGTGTTGCTGAACCGCTTTTTACGATTTTTGCCACTTATTATATAACTGTTTTGAATCAGCATAAATCTAATGTAATTTTTTTTATTATATCATAAATAATGTTTCATTGCAACACACATGTTTGTTTAATAATATATTTAACTATTTTTATTGTTTCATGGTGGATTATGCCAGTTTGTAGGTCTAAGTGATTCTTAATCTTCTGAAAACGAAATGAAGTGTGGGGTCCCCCAAGGATCAGTTCTTGGGCCATTGCTCTTCATTATGTCTTTAAAACAATTTTTTTAAATGTTATTTTGAAAAAAAAAGTTGCCGTCAACTTGGATTGAAGCTTCTTTAATGTTTGTGATATATTTTTTAAATAAATTAAATGAAAAACTCCATAATAATTATTTCATATTAAGGAAGCATCCGTTTTCTAGAAGTTTTATTATAATTTAATAGAGTGACATGTTTCGCCTTGCTAAGCCAAAACATGTGACCACTGACTATTGTGTATTATACCTCTTCTTATCAATGGCATGGCCATTGCTTGAGTCGTCGTGGTGGGAGGTTTGGCAGACGTAATATCGTTTCCAAAGGCGCCGGGTGTTATATTTTCACACGTGGAATTTTCCTTGAACTAAATTAATTAGGAATATTTATTTTGATTTTTAATAATACTTTAAATAAATACGTAGAGGTTCATTGTAAAAAATAAATTTTTCGTGATAATGTGTATTTTGTTTTATTCTACATATTCTTTAGTTTCCCCAGCTCGCCGTCATCAGATGGCATTTAGTTACCGAAACCGGTAACTAAATTACAAATGGTATAAAATTTAGTGTGTTTTTATTTATTTGAAAATAATAAAAATATATTTCAACGAATTAAATAAAATATTATAAATTACTTAGTAATTTAAAATTTAGCCCCATCTTTGACATGTTATCATTATGTATATCTTAATTAAATATCAATTTTCCCTTCCTTTACACTTCACCTCTTTTCAATTACTGTATTTTGTGTACTGAAAATATATTTGTTATTATGACATTTTGTCAGTTCGTTCTCTGTATTCGGTTCCTAATGTATATTGAATATGGAACATCTGCAAAAAGACGTTGGCTTCCCCATTGCATGGGCCGCTACCCTTACCCGGCAGGTGGTCGTTGGGTGGGGGGAGACTCGCGCCAATCAGCTGGGTGGACAGCGAAACGTCATCAACTGTCAGACTAGCGGAATATCTCTACAGAATTTAAATCTGACGTTTATGCAATAATATTCAATTCTTTGTGGAATTCCACGATGACAATTTTTTATGAATTGCAACACTGTTTTTTCCACTTTTGAGATTATTTTTCTCGACATGTGCTTTTCAATCTAATCAAAAATCAATCAAATCAGTTTATTTTCTCCAAATATATTAAAAACAACAATTATAACAGTTTAAGGCATCTATTGAGAACAGGTAAAACATAAAAATATATTATATAATATAATACCAGCAGTGGCGGTACAGCGCCCTTGAGATGAGTAATTCATAAAAATGGCGCTCTATAAATTATCCAATTTATTATTATTATTACTCCCATAGAAGCCCATAAGCCCGGATTGCGTAAGAAATTTAGAATCAAAAGCTCTTCAGACTCACAGAGGTTCAGCTCTTGTGGCTATTCCTCTTACGTCTGATGGGAACATTGTTGGAAGGTGATATGGCGGGTTGTTGGTTTATGCGGGGGCATGATTACTTAGATTTGGAAGTTTTGTTTCAAAATGACTTACGCAAGTCGGGCTTCTGGGCTTCTATGGGAGTACCGCCACTGAATACCACGAATATGAAAGACGTCGATCTCCGAAGCGATCATGTCCAGCAGTTTGATTGCTCTCCCCACCGACATCACCATCTTCTAGCAGACCTCAAGTGCATAGAGAATCAGAGTTTAGATCGAGACTCAAAACGCACCTTTTTAAATTATCCTTTCCTGATAAGAAGGGTTCATCGATTACATCAGGTGCGGCCCCCATACTAAATATGTTTTTTTTTAAACTAGTTCATAAGACTGGGCATTTTCTACAGCGCCCTTGAGATGAGTAATTCATAAAAATAGCGCTCTTTAAATTATCCAATTTATTATTATTATTTATTAGTTACAATACTTAAATCATAAATAATTTAAAAATATATTATTTGTATTTAAAATAAAATAAACACTTTGTTTTTCACCACTATGCGGTTATTTTAATTGCCGAATAGTTTCGCTCGCACCCAAGCTTCCTCAGGGCTTCGTAATAACAGAACAAAGTGCAGTGTTTTTATTTTTTTTTTAAATACAAATAATAATTGTTTTTTTATGTCTCACCACAAAGTGAATGCTTCATACGAAAAAATAAATATACAATTAAACGAAAAGTATCAAATAAAAATATATTTCGAAATTTTAATTCGATATCACGTTCGGAATTAAAAAACTAGTTATAAATCATAGGTTTTAATCCAATCAATCATTTTCGCTAATCATAATAAACTTTCAAATTTCCTCTCTGTCGCTTGCATACGAATTGCATTCACTTCGAACTTGGAACACGGAACGATGCCCGTAGAAAGAGAAGGGAGTAAATGATAAATACATCCGTTTCTCTCGCACTCACGTCCCCAGGCAGACAGCGACCGTTAGGAGCTGAACTGAACCCCAGGGCGTTTTTTCGTTTTGTTCCGTACCGCGCTGTCCCGTCGTTTTCATTGGCCAATTTGAAAATGGAATACTGCCGTTCGAATTATGAATTATGGCGGGTAATAATGGAGTTTATTGCGTATGAGAATTTTATGATATTTTTTTACGTAACTCAATCGTGAAAAAAAGTAGGTAACAAGAAGATGGTAGCGAGCTGCCGAAACCGGTCGGAATTAGAAAAATGTGCAATAAAACTTAACATTACTATTATTTTTTAATTAATATGAATGAAACATAGAAGTTATATTGTTTTATGTGTATGACATCTTTCGCATTGCTAAGGCATTATCATCTGTAAACATAAAATAAATGTTTTCATTGGTATTCATTATTTAATAATGGAGTGTCAAATCCAAATATAAGAAGTGATTAAGTGTTTTGAACAAAAATAATGAATGGGTCAATAAGACACATAGGAAGAAATAATGTTGAATAAAATACACGTTAACGATGTGAAAATAGCAAGAAATATAGTAAGATCGAAGAAAACGTACCACGATCAATTCACCTTCTTCTTTCGGTGCCGTGTCAGGGCCCCCCAACGTTGGCGATCACAATAACAAAGGCATCTATATCCTGCGCCATTTGGAACAGGTTCAGAACTCTTGTTATTCCTGTCCACTCTTTGGTGTTTTGCAGCCAGGACAGCTGCCTTCTACCAACTCTCCGACTTCCCTCCACTTTACCCATTAATATCAGTCGAAGGAGGTGGTATTTTTCTCCCCCTAGCACATGACCCAAATATGAGACCTTTCTAATTTTCACACTTATCAAATTAAATCATACAAATATTAATTGTCAAACACGTGATGAATTCGAGTAATCGACGTGCGTGGCATGACACGATGCAACATAAAATAATCTTGAAGCAAGAGAAGTTTTATTATAATTAATTGGAATGACATGTTTCGCGTTTCTAAGGTATATCAAATACCAAATGGAATGTCATTTGATAATCCCTTAGAAAGGGAAAACTTCTAGAAAACAGACGTTTTCATTCGCATAAATAATTCAATATTAAATCATTTATATATAGGATGTTTTTTTTTAGGTTTGATTTTTAAACTGGCAACATTGTTTCTGCAGACTGTCAATTTGACAGTTGACAGTTGATTTGTAGTCAGTACGTTTTGCCATTTCACCCAGTTGCTCAATAAGGTGTCGAAAGTTGGACTTCACGATTGCGCTTCATTTTAGCTATCCGTGGCGCTCATATGCCCGAAATCATATTTGAACAATAATGGCATAAAATTATCTATTAAATAAAGCCAATATCATAGACAATTAACATTATTTTAATGTTTTTTTTTCATTTTGAATCTGTATACCTCTAAAAAAAACACCCTTATACACATTGTTATGTACATATATTAATTGTTATAGAATATTGGTTGTAGCATGTAATTGGCCTTGTTTTCTTGTCCCTGTGTGTTTCTGTATGTTTATTAAAATCGCTGTTTTTTTGCCCTTATATAAATATAAATTGTCTAATTAATACTTTAAAAAAACTATTAAAAATATATTTCTACAGAATTTATCATAGTTTTATGTTTTGTCAGCTCTAAGCATCGCCCTCATACATCTTCTGAAACATCGTTTATTTTGAAACAGCTAGAACATTATAGTTCATCTTTACTCTTGTATCAAATTTCTTTCAACTTTTGGTCCATCATTAATTTTGATTATTTCGCAATCGAATCTTACATATCGCATCTTGACCAACAAGTTGCGTGTGCCCGTCTCGTTCGCGCCCGCCCCGCCCGCCGTGGATCAGAGCGAGACGGCAAGGCCGTAAATCTGGACCCGGAGCCGAGGTGATGGCTTTTGAAAGCAACAAGAGTTGGAGCGAAGTGGATTAATCATAGAAGTGAAATTAATGTCGGTTTGTTGTAACAGAACGAGTTCCGCCGTGTACTAGCAAATGGTTTTATATTTATAGCCAATTAAATCAAATAAAACCCTTCATACTCCTAATAGAGAATTGTACTCCTATGTTATTTTTATTTATTTATATAAAATACATAACAAAGCATGTATTCCCCATGAGTTATAATGAACCCATTTTGGGCCTTAAAATAATTACAATGATTAAAATATATAACATATTCATGACAGAAAACACAATTATTACAAACACAATAATATTATAACAAGCAGAATAAAAATCAAGATACACTAATATACTAATAATAACCACTTTCCACATACTGTCTAAGGTAATACTGCTTTAGGCTGTTAGCTACATTATTAGAGCCTCGAATATCCTCAAGAAGATGATGATGATGATAATGATGATTTATATAGCGCCATTTTTGTGAAAGATTCACTTCAAGGGCGCTCAACGTCCAGAAAGCTTCTCTTAAAAAGAAAAGTTTTAAGAGAGCTTCTGAACACTCCTTCGTCGTCTTGATTGCGGATATTGTAGGGCAGCCTGTTCCACGCCGTCGGTCCCGCGATGCCAAAAGCGCGATCTGCGAAGTTTGAAGCTCCTTGGCGCCGCGGGACGAGAAGTTTGTGTGTTGCTTCTTCCTTCGAGGATCGTAGAGTTGACTGCCTAAGGTTCAAATTTGTCAGCTTGCAAAGTTCTGTGAGGTAGTGGGGTGCTCGTCCGGAAGCCTGTTATATTCCCTACAAGCCAGGTACAGCAGAGACTTGAAACCAAACTTTGCAGTACGAGTATCAGGTGGGTGTAGATTGTGTCCTTGTCTTGTGTTGTAACTGTGAACATCATATTATTATTATTATGTATGGAAGCGAAGCATGGAACTGGCAAAAGAAGGATGAAAGTAGAATAAATGCAGTAGAAATGAGATCTCTTAGACGAATGTGTGGATACTTTGTGTATGATTGTGTCGAAAAAAATATATAAGAAGTGAATGCGGTGCGAATGATGGTGTTATGAACAAAATAATGAAAGGATCATTAAGATGGTTTGGACATATGGAACCAGAAATAGACGAAGACCGAGAAATAAGAAAGAAATGTAAGGCAGATGATTGCATCATGGATAAAATTTAAAAAAGGAACCCTGAGATAGTAAGACATATGGAATGAATGGATGAGAGTAGAATGGTTAAAAAGTAGTAAACAAGCAGCGTGAGTGGAAAAAGATGCCGAGAACGGCCGAGGAAAACATGGCATGACCAATTACTATTAATAATAATCTAAACTAAAAGTCGGTCACATTCGAAGTCGGAATAATCGACATGCGTGTATGGTACGATGTATGAATGTAGGTAAATCCCGAGAGGTATGCCAGGACAGAACATTGTGGCGATCCATCCTCTCTGCCTACCCCTCCGGGAAAATGGCGTGATGGTTAGTTAGTGAGCTTTTATTTTTATTTTCGATTATATATTTTTTATTTTCCATTCTTCTAAATTATTTGTTTATTTATGAAAACATAGATTCGATTTATTGATTTTTTTGCTACAAAGTTAATAATTATATTGATTAATGAATTATAACTTAAGCCCCGTTTTCTCTTAACACCGCCGCCACAAAAACGTCGACCAATCGACCATAAACTTCTTTAGGCAAACTTATAAAAAAAGTCTTTTTAAAACGTTTTCCATTAGCTCTTATTTTAAAAATGTAAATGCTTTTTACTGTCTCAATACAATAGCCACAATGTCCACAGCCAAATGCTGAAAAAGGCCGACGAATTCGTCATGTTTCGTATTTTACGATGAAGCTAAATACAGTAGTGTCTGAAACGCCTTAACTATAATAATATCAGTCTTAACTATAATAATATCACATATTCACCAACGTGATAAACTGAAAAAATAATTAATGTTTTATTAAATTGTCAACTTAAAAACCGAAAAAAACAGATCAACCTGAAATGAAAAGTCTATGAAGCATGTGTTCTGCCAGTTGGTACTTATGGTTTTGAAACCAAACAATGTGCCGAGAAACTACGAGTGACCAAAGGAGCCATGGAAAGAACCATGTTAGGAATAAACCTAAGAGACAGAGTCAAAAACGATACGGAGAGAGAAAAAAATAAAGATCACTGATGTCATCCACCGGGTGGCGACTCTAAAATGGCAATGGTCAGGTTACGTAGCCAGAAGCTTAGATGAAAACTGGACAAGAAGACTGCTGACTTGGAGACCGTGGACGGCAAAGAGAAGTGCAGAGTGACCGCAACTACGGTGGAAGGATGATCTGAACGGACACGTCGGAACTTGGAAGCAGTCTGCACAAGACAGAGTGACATGGAAGCGAATGGAGGAGGCCTTTGTCCAGGAGTGAAAGGGAATAGGCTGGGGAAGAAGTTGTCATCGCAAACAAAAGCCTATCCAAAAAATGGCAGTCCACAATGGTTTTATTGTACCAACTCTTATGTATGTAAGCGAACTAAAACGAAAAATTGAATAAATGCAGTAGAAATGAGATTTCTTAGACGAATGTGGAAAAACGTGTGTATGATAAGAGTGTATTTTCTACCATTTAAAAACTTGGTTCACTGTACAATTATAATCAGTAATAAGTTTGAAATTTTATACTTATTACGAATGAAAACGTTAGTTTTCTAAAAGTTTTATTATATTTTATGGGAATGACATGTTTTGCCCTTCTAAGGCATTATCAAATGTCTTACTATGCCCCATTATCAGTTGTACAATGCCTTAAAAGGGCGAAACATGTCATTCCCATAAAATATAATCAAACTTCTAGAAAACTGACATTTTCATTCGTATTAATTATTTAATATGGAGTTTTACCTCATTGTTCAAGAAACAATAAATAATTTGAAATTTTAATATAAATCTTTTTTTTCACACAGGCTAAAAATTTCACAATTAACAACACCAATTTGTTCTCCTTTTGTTTTCTACACTACAGTCCTACAATAATAATCCAGAAGTGTTCTCGGGCATGACCATCGTGCGCATTTCTAATCAAAGTGTTCCTCTCCCGTTCTTTTGTATTCAAAATATTTTTGTACTCTTTCTTCACGAAATCGGGGGTTTTACCCATTTATATTGTGATTATTTGAACTTTTGATCTCCCTGTATTTTCTAGTTTAGCATTAACTCTGAGATTGTTTGTACTATGAAAATATTTACAGTTGTACTATGCGAGTAAAAAGCATCAGATTGTACACAGTCCGTAAGGTTTGTGGCAATCGGTCGCAGATTAGCGCTAATGAAGACACTTCACGGGAACGGAGAG
Organism: Lepidostoma basale; assembly: GCA_022606425.2. Lineage (NCBI taxonomy): Eukaryota > Metazoa > Arthropoda > Insecta > Trichoptera > Lepidostomatidae > Lepidostoma > Lepidostoma basale. The sequence goes on along the minus strand of JAHDVF020000596.1, from coordinate 71,055 downwards.
AGATTGGAGGAAAAAGGTCACCGCATCTTAATTCACAGCCAAACGAAACGAATAATCTACTACAAATAGCGAAGATTAAAAAACAGACTGATAAAGCAGCAGTTATCTCCGGATGCCTTAGGGACACTGTTTGGGACAATAAGCTTATGTTAGTGGAAAGCAAAGTTAGAATTTATAAAACATGCATCAGGCCCATAATGACTTACGGAATCGAAACAAGAGCACACACACTGTCAGAACCAAACATCTCCTAAGAGTAGCAGAAATGAAAACCTATCGTGGGGAGAACCTTAAGAAATGTATTTATTTTATTTATTTAAAAGCATGAACGCCACAATGGCTTTTACAAAATAAGTCCAATAACATATAATTCACATAAGAACAATAACATGATTCACATAAGAACATACAAAACAGAAGGAATTATGACAACGAGAATATATAAATGAAATCATGACAATGCAAAAAACCAGAAGAATTTAATTATGAGGTAGAATGATATATAGGTATAATAATAATATAACACATAATAATACATAAAATTAAACTCGTAAAACATACATAATGACGGTTACACATTATAACACATAGAATTAAACACACTTAACACAGAAAATGACAGGTATACATAATAACACATAGAATTAAACACATATTGACAGGTCGCATAATAAACAATACTTAAAACTAAAAAACTAACTAACTAACCATCACGCCGTCTCTCCGAAAGGGTAGGCAGAAATAATGGACTGTCACACTTTAACCGATGCGGCACTCCATCATTCTCTTTTCGCCCCGCGGGAGACGCGGTTTGATGGGTTGCGAACCTCATCGCCACCAATAGGCATCTCCCGCGCACACTTCGATCGTCCAACATCCACAAAATAAATCTAAAACAAATAATATTTAATACAATGATTTAAAATAAAATAACAAAATAAAAATAATTTAACACATAATGTTCTTTTTAGATGGTGCACATAGTCTATTTAATTTATTTTCACATTGTCTATTTAATTAAAAAAATATTTATAAATACTATACTAACAATTCAACTACAATAACTTATCATGAGAAAGTTTCTTATTTAAGTTTGACTTAAAAGTGAATAAATTGGAATGGAAATAGGATACCCAATGAAGAAATTTGCAGATCCTGCAAAATTATAGACATTTTGAGATGAAGTACCCAGAGCAGAAGATTCTGTAGGGACCACATCGAGAGGATGGATCCAGCGAGGATTCCTAAGATCGTGATGCACGAGACTCCGGAGGGCCGTCCACCACCAAAAAGATGGAGTATAGGCTGGTCGTCTTCATCACAGGGAGAAAGTTGATATCCTACAAAATTTTTAAATTTATTGAACGCTAAGGCATTAACACTTTGGAATTCCATAATAATATACTAAGGAAATTGATAATAACGTTGTTTAATCCACTAATTATTAAAAAAAAAATATTAAAAAAACGACATGTTTCGGTGTAAAATCTAATAAACCTAAACAAAGAATTCGTCTTTCGTTGTTTAGTTTTTATTATATTTTTACACCTGAAGATGGAGGTATCCTCCGAAACATGTCATGTTTTTTAATATTTTTTTAATAATTAGTGGATTAAACAAAGTTATTTTCAATTTCCTAAAAATTGAAATTGTTATTTGAAATTGCATGGTAGAAAGAAGTTCATTGTAAATAATAAAAATAATTAAAAAAAAAACGAAGAGATCATTCAATAAATACATAATTAGATCGGGTTACCGAAATTACATATCTGGAAAGATTAACCCTATTATTTCGCAAGAAGTTACTGGACCGAGCATGTCTCCCGTTTGCAAGATAATAGGATCCCAAAGATAGCTCGAGACGTTCTACGGGAGGATTCCTGACCATGTGAACCCCTCTCATACCTGCCAAGTTGTACACTTTATACATTCTTGATACTATCACTTGTAAATCTGTATGTAATAACTATTAGGTATTCACGGCGTTAGATTAGCTCGGGACCACGTGAAAGTATTCAATGGAATCTAGCCACTTCCGCTGGGCCGGTGAGAATGGAGAATGAAGATGTCATGCAGTATTTATGACGAGGGCAGAAGCGGCAACCTTCAACCATCTCTATCTTCGTCTTAAGTCATTAATATACTTTTTATTTATTATTTATTGTATCTAATTTTTGATTGGCTGTTTAAATGACTTTATTAAAGTGCTTCCGCTTGCACGTTAAAAAGATTACTAGTTGTAACCCGTGAAATATTCACGGAAGTAAAGATTCTTATATCCATTGATGATTGAGGTATAAGTTTTGTAAAACTTTATTATTAATATATAATAGTAAACACGATTGTTTAGGGGTTTTACTTGGATTTAATTTATATTAATAGTGACAAATTTCTTTCGCCTTGTGAGAGCATTTTCACACTGACATTTTGACAAGTAACTCCTGATGATGTCAATATAAGTTAACGAAACAGTTACGAATGAAAACGTCAGTTTTCTAGAAGTTTTAATATATTTTATGGGAATGACATGTTTTGCCTTTCTAAGGCATTATCAAATCTCATTTGAAATCAATTGACATTTGATAATGTCTTAGAAGGGCGAAACATATCAAGCCCATAAAATATAATAAAACTTTAAAAAAACTTTCGTTTTTATTCGTATTAATTATTTAATATGGAGTTTTACATCATTGTTCAAGAAACAATAAATAAAAAATATAATAATTGTGATACATAAACAAAGTTTTTTTTTAATTTAACAGTTTATGAAAAAAATACAAATTACGTGTTTTTGGTTGTAACAAAATAAATTATGTGCTTAATACGAAAGCATATTCAATTAAAAAAAATTAAATTACATAGACATGTTTCGGACAACCAGTCCTTCTTCAGTGGTACATATTATAAAGATACATATATAAAATATCATAAAATTGTTTACATGATCTGACAGATGTTATAAAGATTTATTTTGGAACGTTTATGCTATTGTTATAAGAAATATTATGATTCAATTTAAAATAATAATTTAAAATTCTTATTGGTGTTCAGGTAATTACGAGTACTTACGACAAATGAAATAAATCAAAGATTGGACTTGAAGTAAATTTTTTTTTCGATTATTTATAATGTTTTCTTTATTTTTAATATACAAAGATAGATAAAGTTTTTTAATTTAACAATTTATGAAAAAAATACAAATTACGGGTTTTTGTTTGTAACAAAATAAAGTGGTGTAAAAGCTAATAAAAGTTTATTAATATTATTTTTAATAATGCCACACCACAAATTATGTGCTTCACACGAAAGCACATTCAATTGACTCCCGTTAAAAAATAAATGGAATAGTGTTTAAATTGGCATAGCTAAATACTCGTATATAAGACAATTAAAATTATGCTAAAGTGTAGGATTAGTTTGCTTCCTCAGTGGGTCCGATGTCCCTATTCCGCGTCGTCGTGACCGCCTGCCATCGGAACAATGCGCCGTGGGTGCGGCCACTCTCGCTCTAAAGCTCCACCGAATCAACTTTACACCTGCCGAACCCTCCAAGATGGACGCTCAAACCGTTTAAATATTCTACAACACTTTTCTTGTTAATTATTTTTGTTATAACTTCGTGGAATTTCGTAATTATTTTGCTTTTTTTTACTAACTAACTCCCCCTGCCCGCTGGACCGACGATCTGAAGAGGATTGTTGGACATGGATGGATGGGAGCGGCAATAGATAAGGGGCGATAACGGGCTTTGGGAGAGGCCTACATTCAGCAGTGGATGATAGACGGCCGATGATAATGATGATGAACTAACTAATTAACTAACCATGACGCCGTCTCTCCGAAGGGGTAGGCAGAAATTATACACTGCCACACTTCTTCTTTCGTCATGAACGCGCGTCGATTTCTGCAACTCCTCACGTGGCCGACAATCAATATTTAATTTACTTGATCGTGCCACGTTTTCCTCGGCCTTCCTCTATTTCCAGCTCCATTCACGTCGTTTACATATACCTTCTTCACCATTCTTTCTTCACTCATTCTTTCCATGTGTCCAGACCATCTTAACGACGATTTCATTATTTTGTTTCCCCATCGCACGACATCTTCTACATTGCAGATCTTTCTTATTTCAGAATTATTATTCTGTCTCGGAGTGTCGTTCCCGCAACGGATCGGAAAGTCTTCATTTCTGTGGTTCTTAGGAGATTTTTTTTCTCTTGATGGTGTCAGCTCTCATTTCTATTCCATACGTCATTATAGAACGTACGCATGTCTTGTAGATTCCAATTTTGCTCTCCTTTAGCATTTATTTATTTTTCCAAACAGCATTCGTCAAGCAACCAGCCACACAGAGAAAAACGTGACACGATCAAATCAATCAAATATTAAATGTCGGTCACGTGAGGAATCGGAGAATTCGACGTGCGTGCATGACAAGATGTATGAATGTTGAGGAAGCGAGAGAAGTATGTCAGAACAGAACAGTGTGGCGTTCCATTCTTTCTGCATACCCCTCCACGGTGTGATGGTTAGTTAGTAGTTAGTTAGTGTTAATATTGTCATCCTCGTATAATGTGACGTCACGCGTGCAGATCCAGCGCGGTCGACCTTTGGTTCCAGTCACCCACCACGCGGCAGTTGATCGTGTGTGTTATATAGCATCTCGTACAGTCCGTACGGGGCGCAGCATCACAACACGCGCTCGTGTCCGTTCTAATGATGATTCATTACCTCGGTGACGGCGGGCCAATTAGGTCTTCCCGCGATGCTCCATTTCCACGCGCTGCTCCGTGTACCCCGTGCCCATGCAGACTTAAAGGTCGACGGCGTCGCTGAATCTAGCCACTTATCACTTTAATTCTTCTAAACTGTCGCAATGGAAACAGCAATTAACGATATTCTTCTTTCTCCTATATTATTGTTCCAAATCTTTATAACGTTCCAAATCTTTATAACGTCTGTCAGATCATGTAAACAACAACAATTGTATAATATTTTTATAAATATCGCCTCTTTGCAAGAATAACGTGACATTTCGAAAATCAAATCAGCCGTGTTCAACATTATTTTCTATAAAAACATGGTATTTTTAAAGTGAAAAACAGAGAAATTATGAGGGAAAGAGACAGCACAACAGTGGTATATTGTGTTGTCACGTTGTCTCTTTCAGACGGGTGTATCTTGTTTCATTTTTAAAAAATTCAATTTTTTGAGATAACACGTTATTCTTGCAAAGAGGCGATATGTATCTTTACTGAAGAAAGACTGTTTGTCCGAAACATGTCTATATAATTTAATTTTTTTAATATATGTGTCGTGTATACAAAGTGTATAAAAAAGAAAAATAGAAATAAATAGATCTTCTTCTTATTTTATGTGCCATGACTTCTTGACGAGAGTTCTTGATAGATTCCGACTCCGGAGACCCATACTTGAAAGTACAGAGGAAGGGTTTTTATAGAGGATTTAAATTAGATAACGAATTGTCAAATGAGGTAAGAGATGCCGGTTCTCTTGTGATATTTTGTCGAAAATGCTTTCAATATGTTCTAAGTACCGATATTTAATGTTTTTGTTGTTTTTCTCATTTGCGATTTTTATATCATTTATTAATTGTTTATAAAATATTGTTTTATTAGTTGTGAAATGTTCCTGTATTTTTTTATAACATTATTAATTTTTTTTTTTAATGTATACATATCCAGTACTTGTAGACAAATACTGGATTATACCCATTGCGGGTTAACCCTTAACGTACCGTGTTCAAAACAAAACGCTTGCTCCCATGTGGTAAGTTCAGTTTACCGCTAACTTTATCTAAATATCAAGCATATGACTAGATGAATCAAAATTTAATTGATGTCATCTTGTAGGGAATTTCATTAGGAATAGATCGATATCTATAACATACATGGATTATTTGAAAAACATATCATTATTAATTTTTTTCTGGAACCATGCGATTTCTGATATGTAATGCGTCATAGCATACGGCGACTAAACATCAGGTATAAACTTGTCTGCGCGCCGCGGCGGGCGGGGCGAAGATAAAGGCACCTAGGCAAAATGTATAGTACGTTCAAGACAACGAGTACGTATTAATATTTGTCCCTTTTGGTAAAGTGTTAATATTTTCACAGTTCTGATATTATTAAGTTGCGTCCTGCGTTTCCGTCCACAGTGGTATTATTACGTACATATTGAAAAGGTCAAAGATATAATTTATAATACGTTCAAAACAGCGAGTAAGTATTTGTCACTTTTGATAAAGTTGTAAATATTAGCAAAACAAATTCTACCTTAACACGAATGAAGGTGAGGGCAGTCTTAGAAAATATTTTTTTTGGGATGAAGGAAGTAATTTTTGCTTTTTTTTTTATTACGAAATATTGAGAACACTTCAATGGAGGATTACAATTTTTTTTATAATATTAGGGTCCATAGGTTTTAAGAAAATCAACTTTAAATTGGCAGTGGAAACTCAATTGACCACATGGCAACGCGACGGTTAATCATTTTTAAGGATTAATTGTATCTCAATAGAGGCGAATATGTAAATTGTTTCTAGGAAACAGAATATGGCAGTCGAGACTTTATTAAATAAATAAATAAAAAATCAGGTCTCCTCGACCTGTGCAATCACTTCTGTAAAAGCTTCTATGTCTTGCGCCGCCCGGAACAACTGCACGCTCCCTGTTATTATTATTATTTCCATTAATAATGATAATAATAAGATGGTTAAGATGACACATGGGAATAATGAATGAAGAAAGACTGGTAATAAAAGTATATGTTAACGATGTAAATGCAACTAGAAATAGAGGAATGATCAAATAAATCAAACATTGAATGTCGGCCACGTGCGGAATCGGAGAAATCGACGTGCGTGCATGACAAGATATATTAATGTTGAGGAATCGAGATAAGTATGTCAGCAAAGAGAAATGCGGCGGTTTATAATTTCTGCCTGTCCCTTCGCGGAGACGGCGTGATGATTAAGTTAGTTATTATTATTTTGTTGAATAGTTATTGGAAACAAGAATTTATCAATGAATGCGAAAACGGCCGTTCACAATGGAGTTCTCGTCCCAACCCTAATGTGTGGAAGCGATCATGGAACTGGCAGAAGAAGGATGAGAGGAGAATAAATGCGGTAGAGATGTGATCTTATATCAGCATTTGAAATTTTGTTATTATATATAGTTTTTATTTATTTATTTTTAAAATAGTTCCTTGTGCTTCAGATCTGCACGTAAGCGTCCGTTAATTGCAGTTTTAACACCTGAAGTTTAATAGCAAACATTATATAGAGTGAGGTCAATTAGCAAGCGATGGGAGCCGAAGATCTATAGTCCACGGCGGCGTTCCAGGAAGAATCCTCTGTATACGATTCTCCATGGGCTAATGCATTATTCGCCGTGACCGCTTCGGCGATGGTGTTATTGTGGTGGTTCGAATCGGAGGCCGCATGCTACTCAACGTGTGAAAGTCTTTTTTGTACAGGTGTCGCGGCGGTGCAGGAAGCACTGCATCCAAATTATGCTAATCTCATGGAAATGGAGCGTGAGTGCATTTTAAAAATCACTCATTTGATAATTTATAAAACATGCATCAGGCCCATAATGACATACGGAATCGAAGCAAGAGCAGACACTGTCAGAACCAAACACCCCTTAAGAGTAGCAGAAATGAGAACATTGCGACCTATTGTGGGGAGAACCCTTAGAGATAGGATACCCAATGAAGAAATTCGGAAATCCTGCAAAAATTGAAGACATAGTGAGATGCAGTAGGCAGAGAAGACGATTCTGGAGGGACCATATCGAGAGAATGGATCTAGCAAGAATTCCTAAGATCGTGATGCACGAGAGCTGGGTAAAAAAAAGTATTGTCACAGGAAGTGTTCCATATAAAAGAAGTTGAGGCAGATCTTCTGCGCGGTGTTATGAGACCTACTCGTCGATGTGGGCTGCGGAGAACAGAGATGATTGGAGGCGTTTTGTTTTAGCCATGGGCAGCTCCATAGAGATCAAATAAGGATCAAATATTTTAATTGAAACCAATAAAGCAAAAAAATGAGGAAGCTCTCTCATATTTTTTCTAATTTGCCAACCCATATTTTTTCTAATTTACCAACCCATATTTTTTCTAATTCACCAACCGATGTTTTTTTCTAATTTGCCAACCCATATTTTTTCTAATTTACCAACCCATATTTTTTTCTAATTTACCAACCCATATTTTTTTCTAATTTACCAACCCATATTTTTTTCTAATTTACCAACCCATATTTTTTCTAATTCACCATCCGATGTTTTTTTCTAATTTACCAATCCATATTTTTTCTAATTTACCAACCCATATTTTTTCTAATTTGCCAACCTATATTTTTACTAATTTACCAACCCATATTTTTTCTAATTTGCCAACCTATATTTTTACTAATTTACCAACCCATATTTTTTCTAATTTACCAACCCATATTTTTTATAATTTGCCAACCTATATTTTTACTAATTTACCAACCCATATTTTTTCAATTTTACCAACCCTTATTTTTTTCTAATTTTCCAACCCATATTTTTTCTAATTTGCCAACCCATATTTTTTATAATTTGCCAACCTATATTTTTACTAATTTACCAACCCATATTTTTTTTTAGTTCTCTTTTTTTATTTTACCTTTTGATTACTAATTATAATATCTTCTAAAGTGCTAATTGTGTTACTATATTTTAAATAATTTACTTTATTTTAATACACTAAACTGGTTTTTAACCGGTTTTCTGTTAAATGTTTATGGTTTTTAATTTGTGAGATCTCCGGAACTAAGGTCTCTAATGGAACTAGATATTTTGACACCACAGTGCGAATTCAGATTCGTATTAATTTTAATTTATTCTTTAATTAAAACGTGTTTTTACCGGTGTGCCCTACGCGATACTATATTAGGTTTAATTACTAGAAATTCCAATGTTGACATTTGTGTTATTCCACATTTTTTTTAAAGTTAAATACTGCACGTGGTGTAATATATTACCCATAAATATCAAAAGCTAATGCGCGAAATCTTCCATAGGTAAAAAAAAGCTATATTTAAATTTTTATCAAGAATTTTTTGCTTCTGATAATAAGGTCATTTGTTATGAACGTTTTGAAACAAACAAAAAAACCATCACGCCGTTTCCCCGCAGGGGTAGGAAGAGAGAATGGACCGCCACACTACTCTATCCTGGCAAACCTCTCTAGATTCCTCCACTTTCATACAACGAGTCATACGTACACGTCGATTCCTCCGACTTCTAACATGACCAACCTTTAAAATTTAACTAACCTTGAAGTATATATACATCTTCCAAAAATTTGTCATGCATGATCACAATAACAAAGGTGGAATGGGGAATGTTGTAATTACATAAAGCGTGCGCTTAACCCAACCAATGACAGGTCATAAGTCCTATAAACACCTTGATCATCCGTGTTCAGTTTCCAGTTTGCGTCTTCGTCTCTATTGAGATACAGTTAAACTTTAAAATTTGATTAATTTGGTCTGCCATGTTTTCCTCGGTCTGCCTCGACTCCGTACCCCATTTACATCATTAACGTATACTTTCTTAACCATTATTTCTCCATCCATGCGTTCCATATGTCCGAACCAACGCAACGATCCTTTCATAATTTTTTTCATAATACCTTCCGCTCTACATTCCCTTCTTATATCAGCATTTAAGATTCTGTCGTATATCGTTCTACCACACAATACGCCTTAGGGACCTCATCTCTACCGCATTTATTCTGCTTTCATCCTTCTTTTGCCAGTTCCACGCTTCGCTTTCATACATTAGTGATGGGACCAGAACTCCATTGTGAACGGCCGTTTTCGCTTTCGTTTATAAATTCTTGTTTTGATTATCCTTAAAACCTCTAATTCCATTGTACCGATCATTAGCCTCAATGTTTGTGTATTATTTTTTAAATTATTTTATTTGTTCATGTTTCAACCAATATTATAAAGCTAAGAAGCACAATGGTATTCTTTTGGCGACCCTGTATGTATGAAAGTAGAATAAATGCCGTAGAAATGTGATCTCTAAGACGAATGTGTGTCAAATATGTATATGATCAGTGTCAAATGCAAATATAAGAAGTGAATGCGGTGTGAATGAAAGTGCGGTGGGCGAAACATGTCATACTCATAAGATGTAATAAAAATTCTAGAAAACAGACATTTTCATTCGTATTACATTAACGACGTTTCCAAGTTTTAAAACTGTTCATTTTTTAAGATAATTAAATAAAACGATGATTTTTTAACTACTTCTACTTTTGTCATTATTTCGACAGCGACCGGTTTCGCCAGGCTCGCTGGCATCGACAGACTGGTGACATTATTGCAAACCGAGTCTTTTATATACATAACAGATCAGGGGTGGTTAACATGATTCTATGCAAAAATAATCTTCAAATACTTAAGTAAAATTTATTGAATTTAAATATTGGTATTACAGGTATTCAAGAAGATTCATATTCAATACAATGGATTTTAAATTTTATTATAGCTGAAAAAAAATGCTAAACTCAGGCTCATATATACTTAATTGTAATATGTGTACAGCAAGTTATGTATGTAGAAACATCGTTTTATTTTATGAATGTTACCAATATTTGAAGACAAATACTGGATTTTACCCATTGCGGGTTAATCATTTTTAAGGATTGAGAAGTGTGGTGCAACATAGTAGCATATATACAACTTCCAAAAATTTGTCAGACGTGGTGTGTTCGTAAGAAGGGCGAAATGGGGAATGTTGTTAACATAAAGCGGTCGCTTAACCCAACCAATGACAGGTCAAGTCCTGTAAACGCCTCGACCACCATATTCTGTATCCAAAAAACAATTTACATCTTCGTCTCTATTGAGATACAATCAATCGTTTTATTTATTTAATTTTTTGTTTGAATATTGCAGTTTATAGTATGTTGTAACTTGCGTTATTGTGTACTGTATAATACGTTCGAACCTCTAGAATTGCCAGTGTTCTGTTTATGATAATCTCATTGCGATCTCGGCATTGTTCCGTGTAAAGTCTCAATCAAAATAGAGATTTGATATTACTGCATGCATTCCCGTTAGGTACGCAAATCCGAACGGTTCCCGCGAGACAATGTGCCGCTTCTGGGTAGGCCCGTGCGCAATCAATTCCCCTCACTCCATCCTGACGTCTATATCGAGGTATGCGGAACAAATCACTGGAACACCGCCCAATACGATACGTGACCAGGAGTCGCCGCCTGCTCGAGGATTCATTGTATGAGGGAATGGTATTAATACCCTTTTACTGGACTGGTGGCGTCCAATGGAAAGGGTTTTCATACCCGTTTACTGGGCTGGTAGTGGCCGACAGGAAGGGTTCTAATGCCGAATACACAACAACAAACCATATCGCCGTTTTTCCGCAGTGGTAAGCAGAGAAAATGGACCCCCACACTACACCATCCTGAAATACCCATATTTTTCATATTTCATACCCAATTTAAACGTTTATACTTTGTTCTACTATACTTTTTAACCGATCGCGAAAATCAGATGCAGCGATCACATTTAGATTTTTAGATTTAAAACACGTCTGAATGCGCCCTTGAGGTGATTACATCACAAAAACGGCGCTATAAAAGTTAGCATATTATTATTATTACACCTCTCTAGCTTCCTCCACATTCATACGAGTCATACACGCACGTCGATTCTTCCGGTTTCTAACATGACCAACATTTAAAATTTGGTTAATTTGGTCACGCCATGTTTTCTTCGGTCTACCTCGACTCCGTACTCCATTTATACTGATATAAGAAAGGAATGTAGAGCGGAAGAAGGTATTATGAACAAAATTATAAAAGGATGGCTGCGTTGGTTCGGACATATGGAGCGAATGGATGGAGAAAGAATGGTTAAGAAAGTATACGTTAATGATGTAAATGGAGTACGGAGTCGAGGCAGACCGAGGAAATCATGGCATGACCAAATTAATCAAATGTTGAAGTCAGAGTAATCGACGTGCGTGTATGACTCGTTGCATAAATGTGGAGGAATCTAGAGAGGTGTGCCAGGATAGAGTAGTGTGGCGGTCCATTCTCTCTGCTTACCCTTGCGGGGAAACGGCGTGATGGTTGGTTTTTGTTGTTGTTGTTGTTGTGAAGAACAATTTAATACACTTCCACATTTCTAAAAATTTGAGAATGCGGTTGGTGTACTCGAGGTTACTGAAATCAGAAGTTAGCGGCAGTAGTGTTGGTCGGTCCTTACTAATTGGACGATCTGCCAACTCAATTGGGTCAATTTAGCGTCACTAACGCACAATGGGACGGGCTCCGAGCGACCGACATAATACTGCCTACTAATTGCATCTCCATGTAAACTCTAGTCTTCGGTTAGACGTTTTAAAAACTGATATTCATTGAACAATGATTTTTTTTAAACTTTGTACACAACACGAAATTTATTTAAAAAATAAAATTACAATGCAAATATGTTTCGGACACAGAAGCCCTTCGTCAGTGTTATAAATATTTTTCAAAATGTTTACGAATATGGTCAGTTTTGACAGATATTGAAATTTATATATAAAAGAAACTGAAATTTATACTTATTTTTTATTTAATCAGTTGGCGAAAGTATTGAGACTTATTATCATTATGTATTCGATGTTGAATCCACGAAATTTTTTATTAGTATTTATTTATAGATAATTAAAAAGTCCATTGTTTTGGCCGAAATACTATGATACTCCAACATTATTACTGTTAAAATTTAAAACACTTGCAAAATAAAGTTTATTGTAACACCCGATGAAGCTAACATCGGTTGGCGAAACAGCTGTCTCAGTGAATAAAAAGAAATTGTGACATTTTAACAGTAATAATGTTGAAGTATCATAGAACAACAATGTTTAGTTCAGGGTTCGATTCACACTGTCTTTGGTCTGGTGTAGAATTCACCGGACAATAAAATGCCGATAGATTAGCTACCTATTGCATGTCACGAGAATCACTATGATAGCTATAATACCCTTTACATCGATTTGGCTCATGCTCTCATGATGTAAAGAGCATTAAAAAAAAAAAAATTACACATGACGATGGACGTCACCTTTGATATTTTTGTGTTTTGTTTACAGATATCTTATAAATTAAAGTAGAACATAAACAGCGTTGCTTATCATTTCCAAAGGTTTTAAAATAATAATAATATAATAAAACTTCTAGAAAACAGAGAGCTCAAATCAAACATTATTCGAAAAGATTGGTTATTTAATATACGTTTTTATTTATTTGAGAGTGTTTTATCGTTAGAATGTACCACTCGTAACAAGCGTTAATTTTTCTTGTACATAACCCTTTTTACGTTCTAGTAACTAGCGTTAAAACGCTTTCAAGTGGCCAAGTACCCGCTTCAGATCTGTGTAGTCTGGTCCTTATCCCAGCCTGTCCTTTCTCACGGCTATTATCTGCCGTTACACCCCCGTCCACGATTATTAGTTGTTGGTCCATCTAATGTTTTTGTCTCATCTCAATTTATCTTATTTGTGCGTGCTGGATGCAATTTGGTCCGTTCCGTGGAACTACACCGCCGTTCTCTTATTACACCGTCTACACTTCCGGCGTTCCTATTAAACGAAAATTTCAATAAAAACCCGTATATTCAAACGCAAATTAAATTCCTTTATTATATACGAGGTCTGTTAACCGTCGCGTTGCCATGTGGTCAATTGAGTTTCCACTGCCAATTTAAAGTTGATTTTCTTAAAACCTATGAACCCTAATATTATAAAAAAAATTGTAATCCTCCATTGAAGTGTTCTCAATATTTCGTAATAAAAAAAAAAGCAAAAATTACTTCCTTCATCCCAAAAAAAAATATTTTCTAAGACTGCCCTCACCTTCATTCGTGTTAAGGTAGAATTTGTTTTGCTAATATTTACAACTTTATCAAAAGTGACAAATACTTACTCGCTGTTTTGAACGTATTATAAATTATATCTTTGGCCTTTTCAATAGGTACGTAATAATACCGACTGTGGATGGAAACGCAGCACGTAACTTAATAATATCAGAACTGTGAAAATATTAACACTTTACCAAAAGGGACAAATATTAATACGTACTCGTTGTCTTGAACGTACTATACATTTTGCCTAGGTGCCTTTATCATACGTAAAGTCTCGCCCCGCCGGCCGCGGCGCGCAGACAAGTTTATACCTGGTGTCCAGTTGCTCGTATGCTGTGACGCATTCCATATCAGAAATCGCATGGTTCTAGAAAAAAATTAATAATGATATGTTTTTCAAATAATCCATGTATGTTATAGATATCGATCTATTCCTAATGAAATTCCCTACAAGATGACATAAATTAAATTTTGATTCATCGAGTCATATGCTTGATATTTAGATAAAGTTAGCGGTAAACTGAATTTACCACATGGGAGCGAGCGTTTTGTTTTGAACACGGTACGTTAAGGGTTAAAAAAAGTATCGCGAATTTCGTGTTTTTACAAAAAATATGTATTTATTCATGAATATCTATTTTGTCCCCATCAAAGTAATCTCCACCAGATACACTTGTGCCAACGTTTTTTCCAATCCTCGAAGCACTTCAAAAAAACATTTTTTCTGAACAGCTCCTCCTTCGATGCCGTCTTTATCTCTTCAATCGTAGCGTAGCGTCATCCTTTCATGGGCTTCTTCAGTTTCGGGAACAAGAAAAAGTCATAGGACGCCAGATCTGCGGAATGAGGTGGCTGCGGCATTATTAGTGTGTTGTTTTTGGGCGAAAATTCGCGCACAAGCAACGATGCGAAATTGAGCAGTTTTGGTACGAAATTTGCGGCGACCCGTCTCATGCCCAAATCATTGGTAAAAATTTAAAGACACGAGCCAAGCGATATGTTTAAGTCCTCAGCAACTTCTCTAGCTGTGATTCGACGATTGGCCAATACTATGTTCTTCACTTCATCAATGTTTTCGTCTGTTGTTGACGTGCTCGGGCGTCCGGCGCGCTCTTCGTCGTTCACATCTTCTCGGCCCTCTGAGAACATTTTGTACCACCGATAAACGTTACTTCGGTCCAAGGTAGCTTTACCATATGCCATAGTCAACATTCGGAATGCGTCCGCGCACTTAATTTGGTTTTTCACATAAAATTTGATACAGATTCTTTGATCCATTTTTTTGGAATGGGCGAAAATCGAAGACTAGCCAAAAACACAAAATTCGCAATACTTTTTGAACATACCTCGTATAGTATTCATATTTTTTTTTTTTTTAATTGCTCTTTACGTCATTACAGTACGAACCAAAACGGTGTAAAGCGTATAGCTTTCATAAGTCACGTGAATTCTACACCAGACCAAAGACTACCATCGCCGGGTTTCGAACCCGGGACCCTCGGTTTAGCAGTCGAATCACTTGCCTGCCACTCGGCTACAAAAGTAGTATATATCAATCACATTTGATGTAGTTGGTCCGATAAGCAGGAAGGATATTAATTACAAAATGAATGAATAAATTTTGAAATTGCTTTTCGGAGATTTTAGAAGTTTTTGTTTTCAGAGTGACTGCAACGGAGCAGGGTATCACGATATCACGTAAAATTCTGAAAATTAGTATATCTTCCTCGGGTCTTGTTAAAAGAAAGTTAATATAAATGTAAATGATATCGCTAGATACGGTTTTGAGTACAGTATTTTTTCACGATTTAATTGTATCTCAATAGAGACGAAGATTAAAATTGGAAACTGAATATGGTTGATCAAGGTGTTTACAGGACTTATGACCTGTCATTGGTTGGGTTCAGCGCACGCTTTATGTAATTACAACATTCCCCATTCCACCTTTCTTATGACCATGTCTGACAAATTTTGGAAGTTGTATATATGGTAAAGTCCTACGCCAGATTTCACATGTCAATGGGCCATTTATGAAGATTTTGATTACATATGTTAATCTTTTTAAGATTACTCTATATATAATCTACATACTAACGCCATCTATGGAGATTTATGTTTATTAAGCATTAAGCAGAACATCTTTTTAACACAATGTGAAAGGCTACCCCGCCATTTAGCGCATTGTTAGAAGCCGCCTGGAGATGTCACTCCCATCTATATGCCAAACATTAGACCAGATATGATTACAATATTTTTTTGTGAATGTATACTTATACTGTTTATGATAGAGTGACAAATGCAAGTATAAGAAGTGAATGTGGTGCGAATGAAAGTGTTATGAACAAAATAAGGAAAGGGTCATTAAGATGGTTTGGACACATGGAAAGAATGAGTGAAGACAGAATGGTAAAGAAGGTATATGTAAACGGCGTGAACGGAGCTAGAAATAGAGGAAGGCCGAGGAAAACGTGGCACGATCAAATCAATCAAATATTGAATGTCGGTCACGCGAGGAGTCGGAAAAATCGACGTGCGTGCATGACAAGATGTATTAATGTAGAGGAAGCGAGAGACATATGTCAGGACAGAACATTTTGGCGTTCCATTCTTTCTGCCTACCCCTCCGGGGAGACGGCGTGATGGTAAGTTAGTGTTATACTTATACTTGTATACGAATACTGGATTTCACCCATTGCGGGTATTTTTTAGTATTTCAGTATTTTTTATCAATTTTATTATTCTGGATTTGGACACCAATGGATCCTATGGCAGTGTCGTTTGTGGGTTATTCTGTACACTGGGTAATAAGTTTATGAGCCTGTGGTTGCGTGTTGCGTTGCTCAACTGAACCCTTTTCCCCCACCCATTTGCTAGGAGAGTATCCACACCGCTGAAAAGATTCTATGATTACGAATTATTATTATATAAATAAAATTTGAAGCATCAAGAACAGCATTAAACAAAATGAAGTCACTCTTTGTCTGTGACAATGTCAACTTAAAACTAAGACAGAGGATGTTAAGGTGTTATGTGTGGTCTGTTCTGTATACGATTATGATCTAGAAATGGGGAAAAGCCGAGGAAAATGTGTCACAATCAAATAAATCAAATATTGAATGCCTGCCGCGTGAGGAGTCGGAGAAATCGACGTGCGTGCATGACACGATGTACGAATGTTAAGGAATCGAGATAAGTGTGAAGAAAGAAAAGTGTAACATTCCTTTGTTTCTGCCTAACCCTCAGGGGAGACGGTGTGATGGTTAGTTAGTTAGTTATATTATTTAACGTAGTGTTTTTATATCATTTTTCAAGAAATAATGGTACATTTTTTAATTTGTTCTGGCTTCTTTTCATGAGAATACGCAACAAGTACGGCAACGTTCTAATTTTAAAATAATATTATAACCAAAGTTGGGTTGGTGCGGGTAACAAAGTGAATGGAGCTTTAAAAGTAGTTATTGGAAACAAGAATTTATCAATGAAAGCGAAAATGGCCGTTCACAATGGTGTTCTGGTTCCAACCCTTATGTATGGAAGCGAAGCATGGAACTGGCAGAAGAAAGATGAGAGCAGAATAAATGCGGTAGAGATGAGGTCCCTAAGACGTATGTGCGGTAGAACGATGTACGACAGAATCTCAAATGCTGATATTAGGAAGGAGTGTAGAGCGAAAGAAGGTATTATGAACAAAATTATGAAAGGTTCGCTTCGTTGGTTCGGACATATGGAGCGCATGGGTGAAGAAAGAATGGTTAAAAAAGTATACGTTAACAATGTAAATGGAGTAAGGAGTCGAGGTAGACCGAGGAAAACATGGCATGACCAAATTAATCAAATATTAAAAGTTGGTCATGTCAGAAGCCCGAAGAATCGACGTGCGTGCATGACTCGATGTATGAATGTGGAGGAATCTAGAGAGGTGTGCCAGGATAGAGTAGTGTGGCGGTCCATTCTCTCTGCCTACCCCTGCGGGGAAACGGCGTGATGGTTTTGTTTGTTTTGTTTGTTATATTATAACCAATTGATAGGATGGAGATTCCAATTGCTGACAAGTTTCCGCTCGCGTCCGGTCAGGAACTGGGTACATCATGACTAGCGCTCTCCTATAATACGGATGGAAGCGTTTACTACGTCTGTTGTCTCGTCACTCTATTCAATTACGCTCTCTACAACTCTAATCACAAATTATAATACACATTGCTCTTTAAAGACTTTCCCCGCTGCAACATTGGCGTGAATGGTGAAAATCTGGAACTGAATTGATTTGTATATTTAGGAAGTGTTTACTGGTTGAAAAGTTAGTTAGTTAGAATGTTTCAATCCTGGGATTGGTTTGCAGCAATTTCTTCTATTCTTCTCTTCCATTCTTCCCTGTCTTGTGCGGCTCTTTTCTTCGATGAGCAGCGCACGTCCACCAACAGGTCCTCCAGGTACTCTCGGCGTGGGCGTCCCCTAGAGTTTGTCTCCTCGGCCATACCCTCCATTATGGCATGCAAGAGACCTTCTTGACGTATTACTTGGCCAATCCATCTTGCACGCCTTTCGGACAAGGTCCTGAGCAGGTGCTTTCCTCCTTCGATTCCTTGAAGAACTTCCTCATTCGTGATGTGGTCTCTCCAGGCAATTCCTAATAGTCTTCTATAGGACCACATCTCAAAAGCCTCTAGTCTCCGCCTATCTCTTTCGGATAGGCACCATGTCTCGCAGCCGTACATCAAGATACTCCATACATAGGTCTTGATGAGGAGTATTCTCAGTTTTAGGTCTATATTGAAAAGTACAGAAAGAAAATAGTTAAACATGGATCTCGCAGAAGAAGGATGAGAGCAGAATAAATAAGATCCCTTAGACGTTTGTGTGGTAAAATGACGTACGACAATTTCCGCTGACTAAAGTTACTTCTACTTAATACTTAGGAATCCATTTAGACGATCATCTTAGATGGACAGACCAAATTGAAGCTGTCTCCAAGAGATTATCTTGGAGACAGCTTCAATTTGGTCTCCCCTTATTTACATTTTTAATAATATTAGAAATATATATTTTTATAGAAGAGTAAGGTCACTAAGAAGAAAGAATGATAAAGAATTTATATGTTAACGATGTAAATGGAACCAGAAATAGAGGAAGTCCGAAGAAAACGTGGCACGATCAAATAAATTAAATTTTGAATGTCGGCCATGTGAGGAGTCAGAGAAATCGACGCGCGTGCATGACACGATGTATGAATGTTGAGGAAGCGAGAGAAATGTCTCAGTAAATTCAATTATTAAAATATCTCAAAAATTACATTCTTAATGATTTTTTTTTAGATATTATTGTAACACCTGATGATGTCAACATAGGTTGACGAAACAGCTGTCGCGTAAAATAAAAATACAATTGTGATGCATAAAACAAAGTTTTTAAAATTAACAGTATATAATGTTAAAGTATCATAGTGTTTCGGCCAAAACAATGGACTATTTAAAAATAATCTTAAAATAATTATGTAAAATTTAGTGAATTTAAATATTGGTATTAAAGTTATTTAAGAGGATTCGTATTCAATATAACGGAATTAAAATTCTATTACAGCTGACTTATTTATATTATTATACAAAAATATGCCTTTGTTTTAAATATTTTTATTTTTATAGATAAAAATCTCTGTTTAATCGACAAAACAATCCAGTTTATTTATTTTATAATTATATTTTCTTTGTTTTGTTCATAATGATTTCGCTTGCATGGCGTTTTATTATTATTATTTTTTAATATTTTTATTAGCGTTAAATTAATTTTCAAACACCGTGTTAGTGCGGAGATCATCGAACTGAAAGATTTGAAAAAAAGTGGTGAATACGGTAACGTACAGTGTTGGTTGGTTTACCGTTCATTAGTTATGCTAATTTCAAAGACATTCACACAAATAATTAGTAATCAACAGTACCTCTGCACGTACCGCACATATATGACTCATTTTGTTTTTTTTGCCCCAAGAACTAAGCTAACTAACTAACCGCCGTCTCTCCGGAGGGGTAGGCAGAAAGAATGGACCGCTACACTTCAGTCCTGACAAACTTGTCTCGTTTCCTCAACGTTTATACATCGAGTCATGCGCCCACGTCGATTTATCCGATTTACATGAGTTTTACATGAGTTTTACATCTAGCCCCGTTCACGTCGTTTACATATACTTTCTTCACCATTCTGTCTTCATTTATTCTTTCCAAGTCTTCGCACCATCTAAATGATCCTTCCATTATTTTGTCCATAACAATTTCTTTCGCACTGCATTCATTTATTTTATTTGCATTTCTCACTATCATATTCAGATTTACCATATTCCCCGCATTACGTCTAAGAGATCTCATTTCTACTGCATTCATTCTACTTTCATCCTTCTTATGCCAGTTTCATGCTATGCGCCAGAACTGGTTTGAAATTTTAGCAAGTATTGAAAACACCCGTCTTTTTGATGTCATAATTTTATTCATTGTTTCTTGAACATTGATGTAAAACTCCATATTTAATAATTAATACGAATGAAAACATATGTTTTCTAAAAGTTTTATTATTTTTTTATTTATTGGTTTGACATGTTTTGCTTTGCTTAGGCGTTACATTTGATAATGCATTAGCAAAGTGATAAATTTCATTCCTATAAAATATAATACATGCTTGCTGCATAGCCCTTCAGAAAACCATACGTTGCACTTTGGAAATTTAAAAAGAATTGTTCACTAAATATTAAATAACATAACATGTTACAGAGGAGACCTCCAACTTCAGGTGTTCTTCTTCTTTTTGTCCTGTCACACCTCCGTGGTGCATAGGGCCTCAAGGAACCTTCTCCGCCCGACTCTATCGCATGCCTGATGCCTAACATCATCCCAAGTGAGGCCTGCTGCCTTATCCACGCCCTGCAGGGCTCTTCTCCAGGTGGCTCTAGGTCTGCCTCGCTTCCTCTTTCCCCCCCATAGGGTACTAGTTTAGTGCGCCCTGAGCGATGCAGGCTGGGTTCCGTCTCAGAGTGCGACCGATCCACTGCCATTTGCATTTAGCGACTTGTGCTCTATTTGGTTTTTCGCCGTGGTCCAGAGAACGTCATTTGACACTGTTTGGGGCCAATAGATCTTGAATATTGAGCGTTAAAATGTAATATCTTCCGTTGTTAATATACCTATAATAATAATTCATTGTATCTCAATAGAGACGAATATGTAAATTATTTGAAAACAGAATATGGTATTCGAGGCGTTTACAGGACTTATGACCTGTCATTGGTTGGGTTAAGCGATCACTTTATGTAAACAACATTCCCCCCTTCTTACGACACCACATTTGACAAATTTTTGGAACTTCTATATATGCTACTATTTTAAATAACTTCACATTGTTGTACACTAGCGCCATTTATTAAGATAATTTCTATTAAAATGATTAACCCGCAATGGGTGAAAATCCAGTATTTGTCTGCAAGTATTTGTATACAAAAAAAACATATACCTATAATAAATTAGTTAGATTATCACGTATGCAAGAGAGAAGTCGATTCCGAATAAGGTCATTAGTGTAGTTTTTTTTATCAAATATTTCAAGTGACTGAACGATTATTCGCTTCCGTGAAATTGCGGACTTATGATGATATTAAAAAAAGCGATCGACTTTAATTCGTGATGTTTGCACTTCTGGCGGTTGGGATTCGTTGCCGCTGGCGTCACGGACTAACATCTCATTTCTAAGATTTGCACAAACAAGTTTTTGCCGTGACTTCCGAATAATCCAAACTGCAGTACCCCCACGAATCGAACGACATTTACAGACTGAATTAAGTTTTATTGAATACTAACTAATTATTATAATAATAAACGCGAATGTTTAATGGTTTTACTTTGTTTTTAATTCATATAATTTCTTATACAAATATCAGTTACAAATTTGTTTCGCCTTGCGAGGGCATTTTCAAACTGTCTAACTAATTAGTCATCACGTAAGGCGAAGTCAGGGGTGTCATTCCACTTGCGGTCAGATTAATTTTCGCCACACTATTCAATTCTGACATACTTCTAACAAATTCACACGTCGTGATTGTTCCTACTACGAACACGGCCGCCTTTCTTACTTGGCCTTCCTCGACTTCTTTTTCATTCACACTACTTGTATATATCTTTTAACCCATCCATTCGTTCCATAAGTCCAATTCATCTTAGTGACCCTTTCTTGATTTTATTTATCACGCATTCATCCGCTTTACATTCCTTTCTTACTTCATCATTAGATATTCTATCATACATGAATAAATAAATACTTTTTGAAAAAATATAAAATTCGCGATACTTTTTGAACAGACCTCGTACATTGTTTTTCCGTACATCCTTCTTAGTGACCTCATTTATACGGCATTTTTCCTGCTTTCATCCTTCTGCTGCCAACTCCAAGCTTCACTCCATACATAAGGGTCGGTCAAGAACACCATTATGCACTGCCATTTAAGCTTTTTTGGATAGGTTTTTGATTGCGATGACAACTTTAAGTTCACCATTCACTTTGTCGCCTGCCCCAACACTTCTTTCAATATCACTCTCCACTCGCCCATATTTTGTAAACATACTACCTTAATACACAAACTCATCTAAAACTATCTAACTAAAACCTCTTAACTAACTAACTAACTAACCATCTCGCCGTCTCCCCGATGGGGTAAAACCTCTTTAATTGGAAAAAAAGTAACTTTTTTAATTGAACTCGACATTCTGGCCCTAAACCTTTGTAATTGGAGAGCACTGCCGTTTCGACCTCTGTAATTGGAAAGCACTGCCTTCTTGATTTTTGTAAACTGACATCTCCTCAGTATTTGTTCTGTACTCATAGAAGGTGGTCCATTTTAGATCGCAATGTTTCACAAACGTAAATATAACGGCCTTGATTTTGAACTCGAAACTAAAACTAAACTAATCCAAGAATTTGATGACGGTAAATCTCGCGAAGAGTTTTGCAACATTTTTAGCGTGTGAAACAAGCCCATATAACTGATTTTTTCACGTCGTTTTGGATTATGGTTTTTGAACATGTCGAACCTCGAACAACTCGCGTCAGAGGTCGTTCACGCGCCAATTTGAAGTGGTCCTTATGATGTTCGCGCGACCGGCCGACAGCGGGCAGAGCGAATCGGCTATCTCGGCAGCCGCCTCCAGAGCAAACAGAGGCATTGTCTCCGCCGCCACGATCTCCCCAGAGTCAATAAACGCCGAATTTCAGTTATTGAGTAATACTCGGTTTATACCGGCTTTTTTACGTCACGACTTCTGAACATTCTGCCAACACATTTCATTTTAATGTTTCAGTCCTGTAGATGAAAATATCCGTTTGCAAAAATAACATTTTGATATCAAGTGTATGTTGTAGCTCCGACAAAACTCCAGCGGGATCGAAACCGGTTGGTTTTAACAAAAAAATAAAGTGGTGTAAAAACTAGTAAGGGTGTGTTAATATTATTTGTCCATAGTTTTGGCCGAAACATTATTACTGTTAAAATTTAAAACATAATGACAGGTCATAAGTCCTGTAAGCGCCTCGGCCACCATA
This sequence comes from Lepidostoma basale, assembly GCA_022606425.2. NCBI lineage: Eukaryota > Metazoa > Arthropoda > Insecta > Trichoptera > Lepidostomatidae > Lepidostoma > Lepidostoma basale. The sequence goes on along the minus strand of JAHDVF020000596.1, from coordinate 47,540 downwards.
TTCTGTTCCCAGAAAACAATTTACATCTTCGTCTCTATTGAGATACAATTAATCCTTATAAAAAAAAATTATCTGCAGTGGAAAAATCCAGTATTTGTCTACAAGAAATTTGTATACATTCAAAATGTTGTGTTAAAACACTGTTATAATATCCCAATTTATTTTTATTCGCGACAGCTGTTTCGCCAACCGATGTCAGATCATGTAAACAATTTTATAATATTTTAAAATGAAGGACTGTTTGTCCGAAACATGTCTATGTACCTTTTTTTTAATGTGAGCGTTGTATGTACAAAGTATATAAAAAAGAGAAATAAAGCATCATTACAGCACAAAGTATGGCGAATATAGAAGAAATACAATATGTATATTAGGTCCTTACATATGAAATTGGCGCGTTTGGTGGACTAGTGCTGGTGTCGTTCACTACAGCTTTCTTAAATCTGGCCAGACGATTACGGCAGATGTCTATTGTCAGCAACTGCAAACCATGATGGAAAAGCTAGCTGCTAAACAACCGAGGCTGGTTAATCGCTCTAGGCCACTGCTGCTTCATGATAACGCTAGACCACACACTGCACAACAGACGGCTACCAAATTAGAAGAGCTTCAATTGGAATGTCTAAGACATCCACCGTACTCTCCGGACCTTGCCCCAACAGATTATTATTTTTTTCGAAATTTGGATAACTTCTTGCAAGGGAAAAAATTCAACTCCGATGGGGTAGTCCAAACCGACTTCAAAGATTTTATCGATTCCCGTCCGAATGTTTTTTTTTAGTAAAGGGATCGATGAACTACCTATGAGATGGCAAAAGTGCATAGATAGCAATGGTACATACTTTGATGAAATAAGTATATTATATTTAAAAAAATCAACTTCATGTTCCTCCCATACAAAACGCCAATTTCATCTGTAAGGACCTAATATTTACTGGTTATAATAATGTTTAAAAGAATTCATGTCATAAATAGTGGGGTATCAATAATGAGAGTCCTCTCAAGATACTCCCATATTAAATCGAATAAATAAATGAATAAAATAAAAAAGTCCAATTTGGCAAAAATGTCACTTTGCTGCAAACCAATCCCTTGGCATTTGAACTAGTAAATAAGATTTGTTTTGGATTACGTAAGAATTTGAGCAGCTCTTAAAATCGAAGCGTACATAATCGTCGATGCTGCGGGGTACGTCTTCGCCACTTTCCTCCCTGCGTCTCTCTTCGCCCCCCATTTCGTTCCGAAGACGAGCGATGCGAACGATTCGCCACGTCAACCCCGAGATTCGTCCCACCAACAATGCTCCTCTCCGTGATGTTTTAATAAAGAACCACTGAACATTCACATTTTGATAACTAACTAACCATCACGCCATCTCGTCGAAGAGGTATGCAGAAATATTGGAATGCCACGGTTTTCTTTCCTGACATACTTCTCTCGCTTCCTCAACATTCATACATCGTGTCATGCACGCGCGTCGATTTCTCTGATTCCTCACGTGGCCGACTTTCGATATTTGATAAATTTGATCGTGACACGTTTTTCTCGTTCTTCCTCTATTTCTAGTTCCATTTAAATCGTTAACATATACTTCTTTTACCATTCTTTCTGCATTCATTCCTTCCATGTGTCTAAACCATCTTAATGATCATTTGATTATTTTGTTTATAACACTTTCATTCGCACCGCATGAAAGTTCTTATATTTTTATTCGACACTCTATCATACACAGAGTATCTACACATGAAGAGATCTCATTTCTACTAGTAATATCCTTGAGATAATCACCAGCAAGGATCATAATATTTTGAATAAAACGACGTTTTTTTAACTACTTCCACTTTTGTCTTTATTTCGACAGCATCCGGTTTCGCCAGGCTCGCTGGCATCGACAGACTGGTGACATGGTGACATTATTGCAAACCGAGTCCTTTATATACATATTTTATATGAAGACTACAGGGGAAAAACAAGGAATGTCAGTAGAAGGTTAATTTGAATAAATTGAGAATAAAGCTAATCGAAGTCTATATATTTCTTAGCAATTAGCAATCGATTATCTGGCCATAGTCGATGACACACATGATTTTAGATTATGAAAATTTTACTGTGTATAGATACGTACAAATGCCGCTAGATGGCATTATTACATTTATTTTGAATATTCAATTTTCATATTCAAAAATCATGTGTGTCATCGACTATGGCCAGATAATCGATTGCTAATTGCTAAGAAATATATAGACTTTGATTAGCTTTATTCTCAATTTATTCAAATTAACTTTCTACTGACATTCCCTGTTTTTCCCCTGTAGTCTTCATATATGATCTGTATTTATATAAAGGACTCGGTTTGTAAAAGGGTCACCAGTCTGTCGATGCCAGCGAGCTTGGCGAAATCGCTAGTTGTCTAATATGAAGACGTCGATCTCCAAGGTGATCTTCCCACCGGCATCACTAGAGGCAGGTTGATTCTTGCGACCGGCAGAAAAACAATCTATGCTAAGAAAAAAAAAACACTCATACTCTTTGCCCTTTCCCATACTATCTGTCCATAGCAGAATATTTAGCGAATCGCAATGTGTATTCCTTATTTTTTGTGTATTACCATTTAATTTAATGGAACAAATTTATTTAAATATGTGATTCTAATGATAATTTTTTTTTCAGGATTCAATTCCTGTTCGCCGCCACCATGCAAAAATGGTGGAACTTGCGTGTTTTTGCCGAAAGCTGAGTCCTACTGCAAGTAAGTACCCTTTTATTATTTAATCTCAATCGTTCAAGTGAAGGTATCTGTGAGATCACCAGAGAGTTTTTGATCTTTTATAAAAGCGAGGCGGCACGTGTCTAGTTGCATAGCCCAAATAATTTTAATTAGTAATTCTTTGAAGGGGAAAACGAAAGCAATATCTGTATTATAAATGTAATTTTATTCTGTTTTTCAATATTTTGTTTGCATTAAATTAAATAACCATAGTAACGAAATATTTAGTAATAAAAATGGGAGTTGTCTCACTCATCTTCAACTCATAATCGTTAGTGTATTGGAAGCTTAAATTATGTAATGCTTCTGATAATTAAAACATTGTTTTCCGAATATCCATTTTTGAAATTATTTTTCTCGATATTTTTTTAAGATTTTATCAAATCAAATCAGTTTATTTACTCAAAAGACACTACAAACATCATACATATTTAAGGCATCTATTGAAGTGGCTTTATCCCACTGCATTCCTTTTGGGCATGCTGGGGACCAATAGTTTGCAGATAAGAAGAGATGGGTGCACACTTACCCATTTCTTCAGACTTATCAGGGGATTCTTTGAGAACTCCGTTATCTTGAAGGCTATCCATAGAATGTTTTATCTCCCAGCATGCAGAACCAACCTGCCTCTGGTGATGCCAGTGGGGAGAGCAATCAAACTGCTGAACATGATCGCTTCGGAGATCGACGTCTTTCATATTCGTGAAAGTACGTTCAGAAGACATATTCTTGACTTTGGAGAGTATTATGTATTCCTAATGTCAAACCATCTCTCATTCGTTCCTGGTATTATACATTTTTTATTTTTTACCTGTTCTCAATAGATGCCTTAAACTATAATTGTTGTTTGTAATATCTTTTGAGAAAATAAACTGATTTGATTTGATAATATCAGGAACGCATTTTATCTGGTTCGACATAAGAAAGACAATATACTTTGTAAAGTCGAGAGAATTTGTCCCCTGAACGTACCTTCACTAATATGAAAGACATCGATCTACGAGGAGACCGCGTTCAGTATACTAATTCCTCTTCCCACTGGTGACACCAGAGGCAGATTGGTTCTGGCGGCCGGTAGGTAAAACAATCTGTGTTGTCGGAGATATCTATCAGGGACAAAAAGACCAACACCCTCTAGCACGGCCGAGTACCCGAAATATCCTCTGATTAATCTAAAGAAATAGGCTATAAGATGCCCATCTCTTCGTAGCTTTAGAGAATCAGTTCCTAGCATTCCCAAAAGGAATGCCGTGGGATAGAGCCACGTATAACTACCATAATCTCTCATGTAGAGATACTTCAGAAAATTGTTCAGAACCCTGTCCAGCGTAACAGAATATTTTATAAACCGTTAAATTAAATAACTTTGTTTTATGTATCACAATTGTATTTTATTTTACGGGACAGCTGCTTCGTCAACCTATGTTGACATCATCATCATCAACACTTAGTAGTGTCAACATAGGTTGACGAAACAGCTGTTGCCTAAAATAAAATACAATTGTGATACATGAAACAAAGTTATTTAATTTAACTTTAAATGTTAAGGTATCATAGCGTTTTTGTCAAAACAATGGACTATTTCATTCTTGGGATAACGATAAAAGTTGATGAACGTTCTCCAGATGATGAAGGTGTTAAACCTTCGAAACATGTCTAATAAAATATAATGTATGAAAGTATTTTTTTTATCAAATCAATTTATTAATTTATATACTTGTAACTATTTTTATATTCTAAAATTTAAGACATTAAATAATCTCATAGTATTTACTTTGGAGATAAAAATATGCATAAATATTTGTTGGCGTACCTATTTCTCTACCTTGATATTATCTCTAGTACATGAATCAGATGCATAATAAAAATTATTCCAAAATATTAATGTAGTTTAAAGTTTACGTCTAACGGCTCGTTAAGCTATTAGAAATCAAATAGTTCAAACTAGAGACCGTTGTAGAAGGCATTTACTAACAATCGAGGAATAATATTTAATGTTTTGATATAAATCTTGAGTATTTTGACCATGAATGTACGCAGATCTCACGCAAACTGTAAAGGGGGGTAACGTTGCATTGCGTATTAACAAAAATGGTACTTTGGTTTAATCATAAAAAAAATTCTAAGCTCATTGCGTTGAAACTGATTTTTATAATGATACTTCTTCGATGGCCCTACAGCCCATATCGAGCCTTAGCCTCCAGTATTCTTCGCCTCCAACTCCTCCTGTCCTCCTCTATCCTGGCAAACCTCTCTAGCTTCCTCCACATTCATACAACGAGTCATACGCGCACGTCGATTTCTCCGACTTCTAACATGACCAACCTTTAAAATTTGATTAATTCGGTCATGCCATGTTTTCCTCGGTCTACTTCTCTTAAACAATTTTTATTTACATATACTTTATACAAGAACATGGCACGATCAAATAAATTAAATATTGAATGTCGGCCATGTGAGGAGTCAGAGAAATCGACGCGCGTGCATGACACGATGTATGAATGTTGTGGAAGCGAGAGAAATATGTCAGGAAAGAAAAGTGTTGTAGTCCAGTCTTTCTGCCTTCCCCTTCGGGAGACGGCGTGTTGGTTAGTTAGTTAAAATTTCTAAATTTTCTAATTTCTCTAATTTTTTAGGATTATTTGCTACATGCAAAATTTTTGTGTTTTTGGTCTCAAAATGATGGTCAAAATTCACACAATGATTGGCCATTTCCGAAAAGATGTTTCTGTTTTTGTATGAAATTTTGTGTTCATATAACCTCTTCAAAAATGATCGACCCGTCTTTCCAATATACATGGCATCACAGTCCTCACAATTAATCTGGTAGATTCCACTTTGGTTGAAAATGTTAAAAACAGCTGTCGCGTAAAATGAAAAAAAATTGTGAACAAAGTTTATTCATTAACAGTTTAAAATTTAACCTGTTACAGTTGTAACAATTGTTGCAAGTAACCCTGCTTCGCAATCCGCCCCGGGCTTGTTACACATTTCGACACTCGTTGCAAACTCAGTCCAAATGTCAGATGCCCGATGGCTCTCTACTCTCCTTCCCCCCTTCTTCCCACTACCCGCCGTCCACGGTCAAACGGATCTATCCGAGACTATTCGCCAATCGCACTTGAAGCTGACCGGAATGTATTACGAATAATCCATTCGTTTTGAATCATGCCTTTTCGGACAATCCATATTGCCGCGCCCAGTATATACAATTTCGGTATACACGACGACCTTCGTGGCAGAGTGGTAAGAGCTGACTGCCATATCGAAGGTTCCGGGTTCGATTCCAGGCGATGGCAGTGTGATTAATAATCTTCTTCTTCACTTTTCGTAGACTCGAGAGTCTGTTATTTCAGGCGGGTCCTCTTGAGACGCTGAAATCCATCTTTCTCTCCACCGTTTCGGGGGTCTTCCCGGTCGGCGTTGTCCGTTTGGCGTTCCATGGAGAGCTATGTATGGTATCCTATTTGAGATAATTCTTTCTACATGTTGATGCCAGTATCGCCGTCTTTGACGTCCCCATCTGACCACATCTTCGACCTCGCAGATTTCTCGAATTGCTGTATTCCTTACACGATCACGTAGGGTTTTGCCAGCTATAGCGCGGAGTGTTTTCATCTCGGTTGTACTGAGCATGCTCTTTGTCTTGACAGTGTCTGCCCACGATTCAATGCCATATGTGAGGATTGGTTAATAATAATAATCATAAATTGGATGATTTATAGAGCGCCATATTTATGAATTAATCATCTCAAGGGCGCTGTAGCTCCATTTTATAAACTTGTTCAAGATAAACATTTTAGTTAAAATAAACACTTGGTTAAAAATAAACATTTAGTTAAAAAAATGTTTTGTTAAAAATGAACATTTTGTTAAAAATAAACAGTTTTGTTAAATGTCTTTGTTTGTCAAATTTTGTGATTGTCACATTGTCTTTGGTATGATGTAGAATACACGTAACAATAAATTGGCGATGGATTAGCCACCTATAACATGTCACGAAAATCAATATAATAGGTAAAAATAAATTTTATACATAATTAATACGAATATGAAACGTCAGTTTTCTAGAAGTTTAAGTTTAAATATTTTATGGGAATGACATGTTTCGCCCTTCTAAGGCATTATCAAATGTCATTTCTTTCAAATGTTGGCCACGAAGGTCATCGATATAAGCTGACCAACATAATGTTCAACAAACATTATGTTGGTCAGCTACGAGTAAGTAAAACACCATATTAAATAATTCATACAATTTTCTAGAAGTTATGTTATATTTTATGGGAATGACATGTTTCGCTCTTCTAAGGCATTATCAAATGTGACGAAACTTCAACTCGTTACAGTTTATTTACACTAGTAAATGGAGCAGAATATGGTAATTAATAAAAATTGATGTGACTTTATACATTTTTAACAAAGAATTATTTGGGTAGATCCAGAAATATTGGAAAGTGTTTCTTGGAACTTGTTAAGAAATTTTATGACGATGATTAGATAGTTAGGGAATACTAAATGATATTATATAAATAAAAAATAAGTTACTTTTGATTTATACAATATCATTTAGGTAGTATACCCTAACTAAGTAATCATTGCCATAAAATTTCTTAACGAGTTTCAATGAACACTTTCCAATATTTCTGAACCTACCCAAATAATTCTCTAAAACTTCTAGTTATTTAGAAATCTATTATTTGTTTAAATTGTATTCTCTAATTGGAACAAAATTGTAAAAGGATCGCTGCGTTGGTTCGGACATATGGAGCGCATGGATGGAGAAAGAATGGTTAAGAAAATATACGTTAATGATGTAAATGGAGTACGGAGTCGAGGCAGACCGAGGAAAACATGGCATGACCAAATTAATCAAATTTTATAGGTTGGTCATGTTAGAAGTCGGAAGAATCAACGTGCGTGTATGACTCGCTGTATGAATGTGGAGGATGGTAGAGAGGTGTGCCAGGATAGAGTACTGTGGCGGTCCATTCTCTCTGCCTATCCCTACGGGAAACGGCGTGACGGTTTGTTTGATTTAATTGAATTACTGTTATCTAATATCACAATTGATTTAATTACTTAACATCTTACTTAACTTCTTCCCGCCTCTCTCATACACCATCTTCTTCTTGTTTTAAAATTTAGTTTGTTATATATTTGTCCTATTGTGTATTGTGAATTAATGTGTGTTTTATATCATTTTAATGTGTTTTTTTTTTTTTTTACTAATTTAAGGTGTGCTTTATATAATATTTACTTCTGATTTTATTTCATAATAAAGAGATGTGAGGCCGCGCGGGAGATATATAAGGTTAAAAGAATAGATTAAATGTGGTCTGTCACCCTTTTGATTGATGACAAGAAAAGGCTAAATTAAATTAACGTAAGTCCCGGATGGACAAGGAACGGGCCTAGATAGTGCAGCGAGACTGACGAAAGGGCGTCGCTGCGTCCTATAACAGTCTCGGGTGGTGGTGGGAACCTTATATATTACATAACAGTGTTTTAATTAATCGGATAACATATTGTTTTATTCATAATAAAAAATTGATATAAAGGTCGGTACAAATACAAAATTTGTTAATTTAAATTCATCACGTGGTTTTATCGTTCGAATGTTTTCTGCAATATGAATTTAGCCGCACAAAAAATAAACGCATCACTCCGAAGCGCTGCCTTCGCGAGTGGAGATAATTCTTTCGTCATTATTACTTTTATCGTATTTATTTCTGAACCCTTTTCAAGTTCCGAACAGAATCAATTACAGTTTTTAACCCTCGGACGGAACATCACGCGGAAGTCGTTCGAATTTTCTTATAATGAAACGACGTTTTTTTCCCGCCAATTCGATTTCGGGTGTAATTTTGCTCCTCGTATCGCAACACGGGTTTGATTCAAGGTATATAGAATAATATGGTAAGATATTGCGCACGTAGCATGCTATCCCTTTCTAATAATTTGCTGTCAAGTGACGTCATGTGGTGAACTCGAAATCGAAACGAAACTATAAACAAACCTAAATAACTATAAACAAGCTAAATCAAATGGAGTTGATTTGCCATATCCAGTTAAAAATCTTTTTATCGATGTAAAATGTTTTTCAAAATAAGAACAATGAACTTAAAGCTCATTGAAGATGCTAACTCTAAAAAAAGAAAAATAAAAAAAACAATAACTTAAATAAAGAAAACGATTTGTCATAATTTATTTAATACAATTACAAAAACTTCTTTTAATTAGACGTAATAAATAAACAAAGAAAAATTCCATACCCAATGTATAAATATATACTCAACTCATACTACACAACCTAATGCTTGGGTCTCCACGTGACGTAGCTGCGCAGTAGATGTCAAAAATAAAACGCGGAATATCTTACCATATTTATTCTATATACCTTGGGTTTGATTGGCTTTCTCAGCAGAGAGTGCAACCAGCAAAAACTCACCGGGCAAACGATTAGTGTCAGTACCTAATTGGCGCCCAACGCAAGCTGTACTTATACAGCGTGATTGATAATATGACTTCAGGATGTAGTAAAAAGCTTTATCGTATGACATCGATTTACCAATTAAAGTGCATCTTCAATTAACTAACTAACCATCACGCCGTCTCCTCAGAGGGGTAGACAGAAAGAATAGACCGCCACACTGTTCTGTCCCGACATTATTATTATTATTTTGTTGAATAAAACTCCTTACATCAATACAGCGCGAGCCAAATCGATGTAAAGGGTGACAAAAAAAGAATATCAAATGAAATATACATAGAACCTTATAAATAGGAATATGCCAGTTATTTCCTTGCTGCCTTTATCGTAAGGGTATTCACGAATTGCCATAATTGCTTCCAAAGAGGTCTATCTCTTTTGCAACCTCATTTAAAAGACGAATCGCTTTCAATACAGGAGAACTTACTTCTTACATACTTCTCTCGCTTCCTCTACACTCTACATTCATAAATCTAGTCATGCCCGCACGTGGATTTCTCCGACTCCTCACGTGACCGACATTCAATATTTGATTGATTTGATCGTGCCACGTTTTCCTCGGCCTTCCTCTATTTCTAGCTCCGTTCACGTCATTTACCTTCTTCACCATTCTCTCTTCACTCATTCTTTCCATGTGTCCAAACCATCTTAACGACCCTTTCATTATTTTGTTTATAACACTTTCATTCGCACCGCATTCACTTCTTATACTTGAACTAACTAACTATCACGCCGTTTCGCCGGAGGGGTAGGCAGAGGGGCTCTATCCTCGCGCCTCTTCTATATTCACACATCGTGACATGCACGCATCGTTAAGATGGTTTAGACACATGGAAAGAATAAGTGAAGACAGAATGGTGAAGAAAGTATATGTAAACGACGTGAACGGAACTAGAAATAGAGGAAGACCGAGGAAAACGTGGTACGATCAAATCAATCAAATATTAAATGTCGGTCACGTGAGGAGTCGGAGAAATCGACGTGCGTGCATGACAAGATGTATGAATGTAGAGGAATCGAGAGAAGTATGTCGGGACAGAACAGTGTGGCGTTCCATTCTTTCTGTCTACCCCTCCGGGGAGACGGCGTGATGGCTAGTTAGTTAGTTATTTAGAAATCTGTTATTTGTTTAAATTGTATTCTCTTATTGGGTTCAATAAACCTGTTGTGTAGAATATTATGACAGGAGAATCTCCTTTTCTGCTTCCCTTATAATTTAAGTGTATTTTTTGTTGTTTCCAGTAGCATATGGCCCTGTTTTTTTTTATACCATGAGGGATTTCAGTGATTGAATACATTATATTCAAGATGCTCTCACATCCTGTCACCAAAAACTGTGAGAGATAGAAGAAATACACTTTTGATTTTAAATAGTCCAATTTTTTGGCCGAAACACTATGATACCTTAACATTTTAAACTGTAAAATTAAATAACTTTGTTTTTTGTATCACAATTGTATTTTATTTTATGCGACAGCTGTTTCATCAACCTATGTTGCCATCATCAGGTGTTACAATAATATATCAAATGTCAAATTTTCGTATTTTTCGAATCTTTATGTGTATTTGTTCCTATGTCAATTTGAATAATTTCTTTACATAAATATTTGTATTAAAAGAACGGTTAATTACTATTTATAGGAGAAAATATTAAAGGTGGAAAATGTAATAAAATAATAATGATAACAAAACAGTAATAAGAAGGAAAAATTACGCATAGTATAGAGTCAAAAACGATGAAACATAATAAATTAAAAACGATAAACAAACAGCAAGTAGATTACATTAATAGGAAAGGTGACAAAAGTTGAAGGTAGTATTATTATGTTTTAGCTAGATTATGAAGGGGAAAAGTTTTTAATGTACTATATACTAATGGAGAATAAGAAGGAATTTGGTTATTTATAACATTTAGGTTACATTTTTTGGCCTTTAATATTTCAACACGAATGATGATGTCAACATAGGTTGATGAAACAATTGTCGCGTAAAATAAAATACAAAGTTATTTAAAATAACAGTTTAATACTTTTAATTTTAAATATTTTCACAGCAGAACTTCCCGCAAATGCTTCTTATAAATGAATATATGGAACTATTGGAATAGCCTTAGCCTCCTTGATATTAAAAAGTAGCTTTATTGCTCAAACTACAGTAAAAACATAGTTAAATTTCAATAAATCACCACGATCTCGGAGGTCCGCCTATGAGTAATCGCTTCCGATTTGTAAGAAATTGAGGAAGTTGTCTTCTAGTAATGTTCGCCTAACTGTATTCCGCCGTGTATATTATGTGCCAGTGTGAGAAAACTGTAGGCTCTGGCTTCCGTAATAGGAATTAAATTTATAACCCCCTACATTCGCCGGTGGCCGTTAATTTAGATTTAACGAGGCTGACGATGGACCTGCTAATAATCACTTCAATGGCCCGTGTGGCGTCACAAGAACCAGAAAAGTTAATAGACTTTAGTGCAAATAGATCCCTAGGATTGAAACTGAACAACAACTTAATAATAATACCAATTAGGCTAATTTGTATTGCGCCGTTTTCGTGAACAACTCACCCCAAGGGCACTTTGACAATGTTTTGAGTCATAAGATCTGCATATGACACCCGCAATCAGTAAGTGAATAATCCATTTTAAACTTTTTAATTAATAAATAATTGGTTATATTTTAAATAATATTTTGCAAAAGTGGGTTTTTAGGTGAAATTTAAAATCAGTCTGATTGTCAATAATAATAATAATAATATGCTAACTTTTAAAGCGCCGTTTTTGTGATGTAATCACCTCAAGGGCGCATTAAGACGTGTTTTAAATCTAAAAATCTAAATGTGACCGCTTAAAAAGCGATCGGTTTAAAAGTATAGTAGAACAAAGTATAAATGTTTATGTTGGGTATGAAATATGAAAAAGATGGGTTTTCAATTTAGATCTGAAATCTGTCGGATCATTTATGCATCTAAGGTGTGAAGGGAGATTGTTCCAAGCTGAATGACCGGCTACCGCGAACGCTCGATCCCCGAAGTTTGTACTGGGGCAACGTTTCGGCTCAACTAATCTTCCTAAATGCATCTGTACTTATATTAAAACACTTTTATTAAAAAAATAATATTACATAGACATGTTTCGGACAACAAGTCCTTCTTCAGTGATACATATTATAAAGATAAATATTTAAAATATTATACAATTGTTTACATGATCTGACAGATGTTATAAAGATTTTAACATCTGTCAGATCATGTAAACAATTTTATAATATTTTAAATATGTATATTTATAATATGTATCACTGAAGAAGGACTGGTTGTCCGAAACGTGTCTATTTAATTTTATTTTTTTAAATATCTTCTTCTTCAAGTGCCCTGTCGGGTCCCCCCAACGTTGGCGATCACCTCGGCGAACCTATCCCTGTCCTGCGCCGCTCGGAACAGCTCCCCCACACTTTGGATGCCGGTCCACTCCCTCACGTTTCGCAGCCAGGACAGGAACTAACTAACTAACTAACCATCACGCCGTCTCCCCGAAAGGGTAGGCAGAAAGAATGGACTGTCACACTTTTACTGATGCTGCACTCCATCCTTCTATTTTCGCCCCGCGGGAGACGCGGTGTGATGGGTTGTGAACCTCATAGCCACCAATAGGCATCTCCTCCGCCAGGACAGGATATCTTTTTATATATAAGTGTTGTATATACAAAGTATATAAAAAAGAAAAAGAGAAATATAACTTTATATGTCTTTTAAATATTGAACATTTTATACTAAGAAACTGTTAAAAGTGTTTTAAAATACAATCAAAAATATTGAATCGGCCTTGTGAGGAGTCTGAGAAATCGACGCGCGTGCATGACACGCATGACACGATGTATGAATGTTGAGGAAGCGAGAGAAATATGTCAGGAAAGAAAAGTGTTGCAGTCCATTTATTCTGCCTACTCCTTCGGGGAAAGGGCGTGATGGTTAGTTAGTTAGTTAGTTAATAAAAAATCGTAATCTCTCTTTTTTTTATTATTTATATTTATTAGTTTTTGGATGTATCGAGAATTACGCTTGTTTTATAAAAGATACCGATCGATTTTTTCGCTAGCAGACAGATGCGTATATTTTTAGTATCATTGTTGTCTCCACTTGCCACATAGACTCAAACAATTGTGTTCGACCCCCTTTATAGACTGCGGCTCGAAGTAAATGGCGAACTCAATTATTACCATTGTAAAAATCTCGTGGCTTTTTACTATTTATTTATTTCACCCCCTAATCCGTGGTTAATTTTCCAAGTTTACCCCGTCGCGTGTTCGCGCAAGCGTCGCTCGAATTCTATGCGTTTTATTTTTTTGTCTCGTTTTGCATATGACGCGATTTTATCTCTTCAAATGCTGTTACTATTGTGAACCCTTAAGCCTGTTTGCGTATTTAAATATGGCGGTGAGCTATGGTTCTCTGTAGCGATCCTCGCCAGCGAAACAGATTCACGGGTATCGCAATAGATGTATCGGGTTTTTCATTAAGAGCGCTCGAACTTTGAAAATAAATAAAAACAACCTAAATAATAACGAAATAAACGATGTTTTTTTAAATTATTATTTAAAATGAACTTCCATCAAGAGATTTCAGTAAAATCATAAAAATCATCCTTATGTATGGAAACGAAGCATGGAACTGGCAAAAGAAGGATGAAAGTAGAATAAATGCAGTAGAAATGAGATCTCTTAGACGAATGTGTGGATACTCTGTGTATGATAGTGTCGAATGAAAATATAAAAAGTGAATGCGGTGCGAATGATGGTGTTATGAACAAAATAATGAAAGGATCATTAAGATGGTTTGGACATATAGAAAGAATGAATGAAGAAAGAATGGTAAAAAAATTATATATTAACGATGTAAATGGAACCAGAAATAGAGGAAGACCGAAGAAAACGTGGCACGATCAAATAAATCAAATATTAAATGTCGGCCATGTGAGGAGTCAGAGAAAATCGACGCGCGTGCATGACACAATGTATGAATGTTGAGGAAGCGAGAGAAATATGTCAGAAAAGAAAAGTTTGGCAGTCCATTCTTTCTGTCTACCCCTTCGGGGAGACGGCGTGATAGTTAGTTAGTTAGTTATCATAAAACAACCTGTCTAAGTGATGTTGCCATATTTTTTTTTAATTTTACAGGACATTCAATGAATTTATGAATGTCCTTCAATATTAAAAAAAAAAATTAATTATTTATATGGAATATAATTTCAATCAGATGGCCGAAGGTTCCGGGTTCGATTCCCGGCGAGGGCAGTGTGATTGTCACACTGTCAGTCAAGTTTTTAACAGTGTGGTTTATGTCAAGACATGATGATCATCAAACCGTCTTTGGTCTGGTGTAGAATTCAGAGTCAATAAAATGGCGATAGATTAGCTACCTATCACATGTCATGAGAATCACTATGATAGCTATAATATGCCCCTTTACATCGATTTGGCTCATGCTGTCATGATGTATAGAGCGATTCAACAAAATAATAATAATAATAAGAGTTTTAAGAATTTTTTGACGATACTTTTGGTCGGTATGCCCGAGAAGAAGCTCGATATGAAAACGAATAAATGTATGGAGAAAAATCATAAACTAAAAATGTCAACGAATGTTTCCTCGTTAAATCCGAGATCTCGCTGTTTCCTTGATCGTATTAACCCTTAACGTACCGTGTTCAAAACAAAACGCTCGCTCCCATGTGGTCAATTCAGTTTACCGCTAACTTTATCTAAATATCAAGCATATGACTCGATGAATCAAAATTTAATTTATGTCATCATTAGGAATAGATCGATATCTATAACATACATGGATTATTTGAAAAACATATCATTATTAATTTTTTTCTGGAACCATGCGTTTTCTGATATAGAATGCGACACAGCATAAGAGCAACTGACACCAAGTATGAACTTGTCTCGCCCCGCCGCGCGCCGTGGCGCTATAATTTTACGTATGATAAAGGCACCTAGGCAAAATGTATAGTACGTTCAAGACAAAGAGTATGTATTAATATTTGTCCCTTTTGGTAAAGTGTTAATATTTTCACAGTTCTGATATTATTAAGTTGCGTGCTGCGTTTCCGTCCACAGTCGGTATTATTACGTACCTATGAGAAAAGGCCAAACATATAATTTATAATACGTTCAAAACAGCGAGTAAGTATTTGTCACTTTTGATAAAGTTGTAAATATTAGCAAAACAAATTCTACCTTAACACGAATGAAGGTGAGGGCAGTCTTAAAAATATTTTTTTTTGGGATGAAGGAAGTAATTTTTTGCTTTTTTTTTATTACGAAATATTGAGAACACTTCAATGGAGGATTACAATTTTTTTTATAATATTAGGGTCCATAGGTTTTAAGAAAATCAACTTTAAATTGGCAGTGGAAACTCAATTGACCACATGGCAACGCGACGGTTAACCGAGTTTTACTCAATCAGTTTATTGTGCCCATCAACCAAAAACTTACACTGAATTAACGAATGCTTTTATCATCGTTCTTTCATTTGATTGATACCCTCTGGAAATTATAAAGACGCAAACGAATCTAACCCTTACAACCTTTACAAAAAAGTATATTTTCGCATGCACCAAGTGGCCATGCAAGTACCTACGTATCGATAACAATTGCCGTTAATTTTGTTTAACTCGTCCCCTTGCCTTTTTTATTGCCCATGCATCTGAACGCTTGCTATGCCAACGTGATCACTAATGCCTTTTGTATAACGACTATTTTAGTTTACCATTATTGATTAATCCACGTATTTTTTCCCAATCTAGGCTTTATTCACTTGTGTATAAAGCACAGTTTTGAATGATTAGTTATAGTTTTTTGCGTCACCTGCTTCATATTAAAATGCATTATTAACACTTGTGATATTTAATATTATCGCAGTATTTAATATTATTTGTTAAATTGTATTAAATGCTTAATTTGTATTATTATTAAAACAAGAACTAGGAATTCAGAAGTTATGAATTATGTAGTCATTTTTATATTGCTGAAAGCGGTCGGAAATACCACATAAGTCAAAATAGAATACATTTTTGAAACTATAAAGTTCAAAAATCAAAAGAAATCAATGTTATATATATTTTTTTATTATTAATACAGTTATCTTGAGTTTGCATTATTGCAAAATTTTCTAGAAATTATAATTTACGAAACTAATTATTCAATTCATGATTAAATTAAATACGAATGAAGTGTCTGTTTTCGAATTCTTCTGTTCGTCTGAATGGCAAAATCCCTTTCGAACTTGGGCGAAACAAATCATTTCATTAAATTTAAACAAAAACTAACAACTAACCACCATGCTCAATTCCAAGGGGTAGGCAGAAATAATGACTAAACAAAAATTCTATATTTGTATTAATTATTTAATATGGAATTTTATATCATTTCTTCTACTCGTATATTCGCCATCACTTTGTGTTGTGGATTCACATTTGAATAACTTTTTTAAAACATTGTATTATCAAAACACTTCTTTGCGCTTTTCACAAACATGTTTCGGGACACAAACATCCCTTCTTCAAGATTAGTTTAGTAATTCATTCATTAATTTGGTCTGCCTCGACTTCGTACCCCATTTACATCATTAACGTATACTTTCTCCATCCATGCGCTCCATATGTCCGAACCAACGCAGCGATCCTTTCATAATTTTGTTCATAATACCTTCTTCCGCTCTACATTCCTTTCTTATATCAGCATTTGAGATTCTGTCGTATATCGTTCTACCACACATACGTCTTACAATGTTTCCTAAAATTGAAAAATTTATTCAAATTTCACATCATTGTAAACAATAAATTAGATTAATAACACAAAAATCTTTCGATATCAAGAAGGCAGAATATACTAAAATGTCTAAGCTGGAAGCTCTTATGCTGTAAATGAAGTTGCTAGAAGAATGTGGTCCTCCGGGGAATCTGCATGATAGTAAATACTCGTATATGTATACTAATCTCATCTGTGTGATGAGCGTAGTCTTGTTTCGGGCCACGGAGCATAGAGCATGCCGGGGACACACATCTGATTGGATTAATAGGAGGGTGTGACTAATGTGTGACGCGCCCTGCTGTGCGATCGTGCATGCATAAACAGCTTAAACATTTACCAAACCTTTTATATATAACGATAGATACGTATTTACTTGTACTTAACCACACATAAGTTATTAGATTCATTTAGAAAACTTGCCGAACCTTTTTACAAAGGACTCCCTTCACATCCTAACCCTACAATAAAAGACCTCTCAAATTACGACCCAAACACCTCCAGCCGCCACAAGCGCCCAAAATTGATCCTCATTCAGAGGAACCAACCAAAAGGACATCTCCAGACTCCAAAAACAACAAAATAAAATAATAAAATCAGCATATAACATTGACTACCTTACCCCAACCATACAAGTTTACAGACAAACAAAACAAATGGACATATCAGACCTGACCAAATATGAGACCTTAAAAATTGTACACAGAGTGACCATGGAAAAGACAACAGACAGCACCTACAAATTAACTAAAAATTCAGACATACACAGACACTGGACCAGGAATTGTGACAGATATCACATACCGATTGCACGAACTAAGACAGGACAATCAAGGATATTGAACAATGCACTGAAACTTTACAATGAACTACCAAAAGACACAAGGAATCTCACTACAACTCAATATAAAAAATATCTGAAACAATACATAATCAATAGTAAGATCTAAAAATGTAACCATATAACCCAATTGTGTTTTAAAAAAAATAAAATTATAAAAATTGAAAAAAAAACACTCCGGGCCACACAAATCATGCCCCCGTATAAACTAACAAACCACCAAATCACCTTCCAACAATGTTCCCATCAGACGTAAGAGGAATAGCCACATGAGCTGAACCTCTGTTAGCCAGAAGATCCAAGTCCAAGTTATTAGAATATCTAGTTTTTTGAACTACAAGTCAAATTTCTATAGCGAAATTTTGGGTATCGAAATAATCATTTCGTTAAGCTGAAATTTTGTTAAAGCAAAATAGATTAAAACCTTAACTAACTAACCATCACGCTGTCTCCCCGAAAGGGTAGGCAGAAAGAATGGACTGCCACACTTTTCTTACCTGACATATGTCTCTCGCTTCCTCAACATTCATACATCGTGTCATGTACGCGCGTCTATTGGTCTCACTCCTCATGTGGCCGTCATTCAATATTTGATTCATTTTATCGTGCCACGTTGTCCTCGGCCTTCTTCTATTTCTAGTTCCATTTACATCGTTAACATATATTTTTTTACCATTCTTTCTACATTCATTCTTTCCATGTGTCCAAAACATCTTAATAATTCTTTCATCATTTTGTTCATAACATACCACATGAGCTGAACCTCTTTAAGCCAGAAGATCCAAGGCCAAGTACATAAAATACACATTAATACACAATAGGACAAATATACAGATCATACAGATCAGGGCTATTAACAAGATTCTGTACAAAAATAATAATATTACAATTATTTAATTTTTGCGCATTTCTTATGAGCCGCAAAATAGAACGCAACGCGCCACGTTGGACACACGCTGTGGATCAGTTTGTGGGATCTTTACGAGTAGCGGTCTCGGAGATATACCAGTGGATGTTGGTGACAGATATCATCTCAAACCTGTTCCATTAGTACCGGGATCAATTATGCGACCCGCTTAGTTGTTGATACAAGACAAGTTTGGGCTTTATTTTTATAATAAAAGTTTTTAATGCACCAACTTATAACGTTTATATTATACAAGATTTATTATATTTTATGGCAGTGACATGTTTCGCTTTTATTTATTTGTTATAAACATTTTTATTTAATTTATTTTTGAAAAAACCCAATTGGGTTATATGGATACATCGCACGCTTAATAGTAAACTGACCGATTATGATTTAGGTCATAATTGAGTTAACATTAGACAGAGGCTTGTGTTAACGCTATCCATCTATTTTTCACAATGTTAACGCTATCTATTCGTACGTGTTTTTCGACTGTTTTTGTTAAAACACCAACTCATGGCAGATTGAGCAAAACTTGCCTTTTTGAGTTAAGCCAGTGTTCTATTAAGCATGCGACATTTTTAGATCTTACTTGTAATTATATAATGTTTCAGGTATATTTTAAATTGATTTGTAGTGAGACTGCTTGTGTCTTTTGGTAGTTCATAGTAAAGTTTCAGTCGATTGTTCAATATCCTTGATTTTCCTGTTTTATTTAGTGCATTCGGTAAGTGATATCTGTCACAGTTCCTGGTTCAGTGTCTGTGTACGTCTGAATTTTGGTTAATTTGTAGCTGCTGTCTGTTGTCTCTTCCATGGTCACTCTGTGTACAATTTTAAAGGTCTCGAATTTGGTCAGGTCTGATATGTCCATTTGTTTTGTTTGTCTGTATACTTGTATGGTGGTCTGTATACTTGTATTGTCTAACTAACCATATTTCATGCGTAACTAGTATTTTACTTGTTCTCAAATAGATTCCTTAAACTGTACATAAATATATCGACCTTCATGGCCGACTGGTAAGCGCATTGACTGCCACCCCGAAAGTTCCGGGTTCGATTCCCGGCGAGGGCAGTGTGATTGTCACACTGTCTTTGGTCTGGTGTAGAATTCACGTGACAATAAAATGGCGATAGATTAGCTACCTATCACATGTCACGAGAATCACTATGATAGCTGTAATACCCTTTACATCGATTTGGCTCATGCCGTCATGATGTAAAGAGCGATTCATCAAAATAATTATAATAGTATGTAATGTCTTTTGAGAAAAAAATATCAAATATGATTGTTTTTTTTAAACTGTATGCCTTAAGTTTATCAAAAAATGAAATATATTATTGAATTATTATATTTAATTCCTAAATTCTCATCCAACTGTGATTTTCATAACACATAATATGATATTTTTATTTTTTATATAAATATCCAAAATGGCGGACATCCCATATGCCGCTAAAATGAAAGGGGTATATAGCGACGCATTGAAACGATCGCCTTATTGTAATAACTACTCCGCTACACACACATAGCACTCAAATCTAAACATCTATGCTCGACAGTAACAAAACAGCCCTTCATATAATTTATCGTCATCGTAACGTTTTTTCTGTGGGGAGAAAGGGTGAATGTTGTGGTTTAATTTTGCGAAAGGGCTCTATCAAGTGCTGGCTTATTGTAATGATGATCCCTTGTGCATAAATTAAACACGGTTTTATTTATCTCTTAGAGGGGTGGATTTTTATCATATTCGATATTATAAACAACCGATTTTGGGAGTCATCGTTTATGGATCTCTGCTGTGTATTATTGATCTTCTTCTGCTTCATTTAGGACTTTGTCCTGTTATTTCTCGGAGCCTGTTCCTGGGATACAGATGTCCAACTGTCTCGCCATCTTTTAGGTGGTCTTCCTGCAGGTCGATTTCCTGTTGGTACTTTATTTGCGGCTATATTGATCACTCTTTCAGAACATGCTCTTTCCACACGATCTCTCCAGTAGCGTCTTCTCAGTCTTCCCCATCGCACGACATCTTCTACATCGCAGATCTTTCTTAATTCAGAATTTCTTATTCTGTTTCGCAGTGTCGTTCCCGCAACGGATCGGAGAGTCTTCATTTCTGTGGTTCTTGGGAGACTTTTTGTTCTGATGGTGTCAGCTCTCTTTTCTATTCCATATGTCATTATAGGACATTAATATGATTGAAAAATAATGTAAATAAAAATAAAACAATAAAAATTCCCTTATAATACAAGATATATTTAGTTGTGTTTCACTTGATTTTAGCTTTGACCGGTTTCGGCAGCTTACTGCCATCTTCTGGTTTTTAAAGTCGCCAGAAGAGCCGGTCGAAGCTAAAAGTCAAGTTTATTAAACCAAATATGTACTAACTAACTAACCATCACGCTATCTCGCTTTCTTAACATTCATACATCATGTCATGCACGCGCGTCGATTTCTCTGACTCCTCACGTGTGGAATATGTAATCAAGTTATAAAGTTTTTATTGTATTAAATGGAAATGACATGTTGTTGCCATTTGCAAGGCTTATCATTTTCATAAAATATACCTTTTTTTTTTTAGAAAATGTTTTATTTATTTGGCGTTCTCATTCTTATTAATTATTAATTATGATGTTTGATATTTCGCCCTTCTAAGGCATTATTAAATGTTTGATAATGCCTTAGAAGGGCGAAACATGTCATACATAAATAGTATAATAACTCCTTGAATACTATCGTTTTTCATACATATTTAATAATTTAATATGGAGTTTTACATCATTGTTCAAGAAACAATAAATACGTAAGGATTCTTCTTGTTTTTTTTTAAATAATTTTTAAATGGAACGCAATTTTATACTATGTTAGTTTTGAAAAAAATATAATTATTATGTAATAAATACATACAAATAAAAATATAATTATTATTTAAAAAATATAATTATTATGTAATAAATGACGACCTTTGTGACAGAGTGGTTAGAAACTCTGACTTCCATACCGAAGGTCCCGGGTTCGATTCCCGGCGATGGCAGTGTGATTGTCACATTGTCTTCGGTCTGGTGTGTAGAATTCACGTGACAATAAAATGGCGATAGATTGTCTACCTATCACATGTCATGTGGATCATCAATATAATAGCTAAAAATAATGTGTATACAGTAATTGGGTTTAAGCAACATGTTGTATACAAGAAAAAAATATTATTTAAAAGTAATTAAAATAAAACATCGGCCTGGAACACAAAACTAATCATGTATTTGTATGTTTGAACGCTAATGCCTAAATAAGGGTAATACAGCGTGGATGAAATCGTTATTAAATAAATAATGATCGGATCACTGAGATGATTTTGACTTGATTTAAAAAATGGTTGATGATGGGAATGAATTACGAAATCAGTGCCGAGAGTGGTAATCAACGTGCTTATACATATAACGCGTTGTATGAATGCCTTGCTTGTATAACGGACGATTGTGGTGGTCCATTTTCATTTATTAATTACCTAGTAAACTGGTAGGTGTCTCTCAAAAACTGAGGCAGTTTGATTGGTTGAGTTTTTTTTAGCTGCGCATGCATTCACTTGTTTATGCGCCATGAAATTGCAAGCTTGCGAGAAATGAATGACGCATCCGCTCAAAACAATTTTCATGTGAACATTTGCTGTAATGTGACACTGAGCTATCTGAGAGGCCACTCTATCATAATGATTTCTCAGTAATTCATAGATGTTTTGAAATTTGAGCGATTTATTAAATAACATCTACGTTTTTGGTATAATAATAATTAATTAATTTGTGGATACTGGAATGAAAATATAATAAGTGAATGCGGTGCGAATGATAGTGTTATGAACAAAATAATGAAAGTATCATTAAGATGGTTTGGACATACGGACAGAATGAATGAAAAAATAATGGTTAAAAAATTATGTGTTAACGATGTTAATGGAACTAGAAATAGAGGAAGACCGAGGAAAACTTGGCACGATCAAATAATTATAACTAACTAACCATCATGCCTTCTGCATGATGGTTAGTTAGTTATGTATATATTTTTTATTACAGCTTTATAAGAAAGTATTTTTTTAACCTGTATTTTAATATGTATAATACGAGTATGCGAAGTTTTATATTAATAAACTAGGAGGTCCGTTAATTTAATCCGCCCGACGCTGATTGAACAAGTCTATTGATCATTATAAGTTATCCAGACGATTTCTTATAATTTATAGTGAATCTCGCCAAAGTTCAGAATGTCTCATCAATGGGTGGATTCTTCAGTTCCTTTGTTGAATTCCTCTATATAAATCCTCGTACGAGGCCGTTCTCATCAATAGCTCTCAAACTTAAAAGTTTTAAATAACATTGTATTTAAAAAAATACTTTTTTGTGTCTACTACCAACAAGTCTTCATCAAATTTGCTAACAACCAATAATTCATAATAAGTGCGTTATAGACAGCTATTTGTGTTCTTTTCTATTTATCTGGACAGAAAAAGAAGGACAAAAATTAAACTCAAATATGTTTCTTCTATATTATAACTTACTAACTACGCTTCCTCAACATTCATACATCGTGTCATGCACGCTCGTCGATTTCTCCGACTCCTCACGTGGCCGACATTCAATATTTGATTTATTTGATCGTGCCACGTTTTCCTCGGTCTTTCTCTATTTCTAGTTCCATTTACATCGTTAATATATAATTTTTTTACCATTCTTTCTTCACTCATTCTTTCCATGTGTCCAAACCATCTTAACGACGATTTAATTTTTTTGTTCATAACAATTTCATTCACACCGCATTCACTTCTTATACTTGCATTTGACACTCTGTCATATACAGATTGACCACAAATTCGTCTTAGAGATCTCATTTCTACTGCATTTATTCTGTTTTCATCTTACTTTTGCCAGTTCCACGCTTTACTTCCAATTATTTAAATTAGAAATGTATTGTAATAATAAATGAGGAAAACGTGGCACGATCAAATTTATCAATTATTGAATGTCGGCCACGTGAGGAGTCGAAGATATCGACGTTCGTGGAAGACACGATATATGAATTTTGAGCAAACGAGATAAATATGTCAGAAAATAAAATGTGGCAGTCCATTATTTCTGCCACCCCTTCTGGGAGACGGCGCGATGGTTAGTTAGTTAGAAATATATTTAAAATGCGTGTGCAAAAAAACCCACTTTTTGAGAACCAGTTACTCTCAAATCGGCGCATCTCTGCGGACTTGTTCCTCCTGAGACAATAGGGTCCACTTAGTTCTTAGATGCCTTTTTCCCTTTTTAGGTCCCGTGTTCTCCGCTTCTCATTCTTTTCACGAGCACAAAGGGCGGGAGGGTTTGCCCATTGCATGCGGGCTACGGGCGAGGTGTGCGCATTGAAATAGCAACCAATGTCGATTTACCATAATCTTAGATGCTATAAAATATATTGAAAAAAGAAAAAGAAAATAATATTGAATGCCGACCACGTGAGGAGTCAAAGAAATACGTGCATTTCATGTATGAATGTGAGGAAGCGAGAGAAGTAAGTCAGGAATGAACAGCGTGGCAGTTCATTCTTTCTGTCTACCCCTTCTGCGAAACGGCGTGATGGTTAGTTAGTTAGGAAGAAGAAAGAATCGTTTTTATGTTATTTTAAAAGAACGAGTTTTGATTAATTTAAGGCGTGTACACTGGAATTCCATAAATTATTTTATCAACTGAAAAGCTTTTGTTCCTTTTTGGGATTATTTTTCTCGACATGTTTCGTAGGTTCTACACAATTTTTATTATCAGGGTAAATGATATAGAAAGTTTATATTGTCCTCCTTATAATGGTGTCAAACCTTCTAAACATGTCGAAAAAATAAACTCAAAAGTAAAAAAAGAAGTGTTATATGGTATTTCATACAATAATTCTAATTGAACAATGATAATAAAATTATTTATATTGATGTATATATTATTAAATCATTTTTTGCAGCGTTGAGTATAATTTTTATCAGCATGTTTAAAAGATATTAAACTTCATCATCATCATCAGCATTTAGTCGTCCAGTGCTTGACATAGGCCACCCTTCCCAACCTCCACAACACTCTATCTCTCGCCGCTTTATGCCATTGACCTCCTGCCACTCTCTTGATGTCATCAGACTGTATATTATCTTGTGGTCTGCCTGGATTTCTATGGCCGGGTTTCGGTCGCCACTCCAGAGTGCGTCTTGTCCACCGATCATCCTCGCTATATGACATTTTCAGTGTCAGTGAGGCAGTATTCAAAAAAAAAAAATGCAAATTCTGGAAAGAGCACTGCCTCACTGACGTCGACATATTTGGATTCCTTCTGACACCATGACACTAACTTTTCTTGTCCATGGCCCCCACTGAAGTATTCTGGGTGTCCATTGGGTATTGCCCTGTCTTGCTATATGTTCAGCCCATTGCCACTTTAAATTAGCTCTGTACCTTCCATGATTTCAGCAACTTTGATTCGGCGTCTTATTTATTTCAAATAAGTATAATTTTATACAAAAAGTTCTGCATTATGTTTTTACATGAATTTGACTGGCGATTAAAGTGTTCGTAATTAATTATAAACTTTATTTTTATTTTACAGAACATGTGTATGTAATATCTTTGAATAGTCGCAAATTCGATTCGCGTAAAAAGTTGGCAAAACACTCCAAGGAGAATACGATCAGACCTCTAGTGTATGTGTGTGTATGCGCATGTGTATGTGTGCATTTATAGCCATTAGTGGATTGGCCGTCCTCGGTAATCCGGACCTTAATAGCTGGTCCATTTGGGAGCGGACAAAAAGTGGACTCTGGGTGCCATTAGACCAGCCGATACTTAGGGCCCCATTAGCTGCCCGCGGGAGGGGTCAGAGTTTCCGTGAATCTCGGTGGACTAAAAAATCGTATGCGCTTGCCTCTTACCTTTTCACGGGTAATTTTTTAACCCTAGTGTGACGCCCACTTTTTGAGCGTACCCCGAAATTAGTTGAATTTAATAAAAAAGATAATTATTTTTCAATTAATTTTTTTTGTGAGGCTTTCATCCCCTCAGCATTCTCTTCTTATTTCAAAATCTAATCTACCACATTTATAACAATTTTTTTTCCATTTATTCATTAATTCATTCATTTCTCGGCGCTACATCCCGGTGTGGGACTTGGCATCCTCCACAACGGTCCTCCACTGACTTCTGTCTCTGGCCATCTCTCTCCATTCCACAGCTCCTTCCATTTTCTCCCAATCTTCTTCCACGCAAATATGCCCATCCTTTCCTCGGTCTGCCTCTTGGTCTCTTTTCGCGGGGCACCCATCTGGGTATAATTTGTGGTGTTCTACCCTCTGGCATTCTTTCCACATGGCCAGCCCACCGTAGGCGTTGAGACTTACAGAATCTCACTACTCTTTCCTGGTTAATTAGTTATTCAAGTTCAAGATTTTCCATTTATTATATTCTATAATACGAGTATTAAGGTCCATTTACACAGTGACCGTAACGGCACCGTAACATCACCGACGTATCATTGAATCTCACCGACTCGTTATTCGGATGGTGGTCCAGGGTACAGAACACTTATCTCCTGATCCAGAGGATTTGGGTTCAAGCCTGGAAACAACTAGATTCCTTCTTCATAATAATGAGCTATTTCTGCTCATATTGAAGATTGTATAATAAATTTGAATACCATTGATTTTAGTCTTTAAAAAATCAAATGCTATAAAAAAATCACTGTCGGGAGAGTTGAAAAGTGTCAGTTTTAAGTCTGCGCGTCTCTTATCAACTCTCCCGATGGCGATTTTATTATAGCATGTTCTAATATATGGCTGCGAAACCTGGACTCTGAAAGCGAATGTAATGAACCGGTTGGAAGCGTTCAAGATGTGGATATACCGCAGAATGCTCATTATACCGTGGACCGATAGGGTCAGTAATGCAGACGTACTGCAGAGAGCAAGAGCCAATAGAGAGCTGTTGTCAAGTGTGAAAATTAGAAAGGTCTCATATTTGGGTCATGTACTAAGGGGAGAAAAATACCACCTCCTTCGACTGATATTAATGGGTAAAGTGGAGGGACGTCGGGGAGTTGGTAGAAGGCAGCTGTCCTGGCTGCAGAACATCAAAGAGTGGACAGGAATAACAAGAGTTTAGAACCTGTTCTAAGTGGCGCAGGATAGAGATGCCTTTGCTGTAGTAGAGTCGGTGAGTTTTAAGGCTACGTCGGTGACGTTACGGTGCCGTTACGCTCACTGTCGACGTTATTTTTCTTAAAAATTTCAACACAACGTGCCAGGAGCACATGAGTTATGAATGGTCTCTACTCGCAGTATCAAGAGCAGTTGACTCTTGTACATTGTTACATCGATATGTATTTACAATGCCGCGGGATAGCGCAAGAGCCTGGTTCATTGGCGCGTCATATTGTTATTAATTTAAATAAATCCGTCGGACTGTGTCGGCTCGGTTCCCAGCTGGGAGCTTTGCTCAATTTAAAGTAAAAAAGTGCCTCCAGTATCTGTACTCTCATACCCTGGGTAAATAAGCTATCGTTA
Organism: Lepidostoma basale; assembly: GCA_022606425.2. Classification (NCBI taxonomy): domain Eukaryota; kingdom Metazoa; phylum Arthropoda; class Insecta; order Trichoptera; family Lepidostomatidae; genus Lepidostoma; species Lepidostoma basale. Next base: position 20,151 of record JAHDVF020000596.1, on the reverse strand, counting down.
TCGAATCGTTCGTTCCACTCGAGACACTTGTAATTTATTTAAATGTACCGAAAAACCAACATTGCCCCAGCTCTTATTGTAACGCCGCCACTCTCTCTGAAGCCACTCCCGCTATCCATCGTGAAACGAAGGCACCATATTAAAAAATACCAACAATCTCTTCACACAATTATTTTACAGGTACACACGATTGTGCACCCTTTACACCGGCTTACTTGCTCGTTTGTTACCTTTTGTGCTTCGATCCGTGCCTGAGAGCAAGTTTTTTGCTGAATCACATCGGCCGTGGAAACAAACAGTCATCATTCACATCCATTTGGAACGGTAAAGGCCTAATGTCAAAAGTGTCCATGCGTCTCGCTCTCGTTCAGAGCGCATCAGCTTGTAATTTGTCCCCGTTTGCGCGCTGCCTCGTCTGAATGCCAAAAGAATGGTAAAATTGTTCCTCAGACCTTAGACCCGAGTAGAATAACGAAACCACAACGTCGAATCGATTGACAGAGACGCGGAGCTTCGTTGTAATTGTGGCAGCGTGTTCAGATCCGAGATTCGTCTTGTGATTCTGTCTCGTGTCTGCACCGCTCAAGTCTTTTTGTTAAGGCTGGGCACTTATTGAAAACGTCCATGCCATTGTCTGGGATTGATGCGAGATGATTGACGCTTTCTCCCCGCGGGCCTGCGGACGCCACGACGGCTCCTGTGAACTCTTGCACCGGCCCCATCCGGGATCAGCGGTTCACATGACGTCCTCATCTGAATAATTTATTCGAGGATAGCGCGAGGAAGATGGAGCCATCTCGTCGGGCTTCGCCTTCTATACATGGGAAATATTATTCTCGAGTCATACCGTGCATAATTTTACCTAGTTCATTTAAAGTAAACGACAAAATGTGATGAGTTTTAAGTTTATTGTTTCTTGAACAATGATGTCAAACTCCATATTAAATAATTAATATAAATGAAAACGTCTGTCTTTCGTCCTTCTAAGGCATTATGAAATATCTTAGAAGGCATTTGATAATGCCATAGAAGGGCGAAACATGTCAATCCATTTAAAATATAATAAAACTCTTAAAAGACTGACGTTTTCATTCATATTAATTAGTTATAATTTTATTAAAATCCGCATTTTCAGATAGCTAAATTTTTATTTTTACTTTTGGGTTTATTTATTAAGGCTTAAATGACATTATAACCCTATAATTACTATCCATTGTTTTGGCCGAAACACTGTGATACGAGTACTTCAACATTATTACTGTTAAAATTTAAAACATTGTTATAATTTCACAATTTCTTTTTATTCACTGAGAGTGTCGCGACAGCTGTTTCGCCAACCGCTGTTGGCATCATCGTTTATTGTAACATCTGCTGATGCCAACATCGATTGGCGAAACAGCTGTCGTGACTCCCTCAGTGTAAAAAATAAATTGTGATAATATAACAGTGTTTTAATTTTTAACAGTAACCCTATAAACTGTTAAATTATAAAACGTTGTTTTTATGTATCACAATTTAATTTTAATTTTTCGCCACAGCTGTTTCGTCAACCTATGTTGATATCATCAGATGTTACAATATATCAACTGTTCAATTTTCGTGATTTTTCGAACCTTTATGTGTATTTGTTCCTATGTTAATTTGAATAATTTCTTTGATATAATTTTGATGTCAACATAGGTTGACGAAACAGCTTGCGCGAAAAAGAAAAAGAAAATGTGATATACCTATATAAAACAAAGTTTTATAATTTAAGGTATTATGAACAAAATTATGAAAGGATCGCTGCGTTGGTTCGGACATATGGAGCGCATGGATGGAGGAAGAATGGTTAAGAAAGTATATGTTAATGATGTAAATGGGGTACGAAGTCGAGGCAGACCGAGGAAAACATGGCATGACCAAATTAATCAAATTTTAAAGGTTGGTCATGTTAGAAGTCGGAGGAATCGACGTGCGTGTATGACTCGTTGTATGAATGTGGAGGAAGCTAGAGAGGTTTGCCAGGATAAATTAATGTGTGGCGGTCCATTCTCTCTGCCTACCCCTGCGGGGAAACGGCGTGATGGTTTGTTTGTTTGTTTGTATAAATAAATAATATGAATGAAATTCGGGGGGATATTAATATAAAATAAGGTGACAATTCATTCATTCTATAAACGGTGTGATGTTTAGTTAGTTCGCTAGTTACGTCACGCTAAACACCTAGATTCGGCTACCAGAAATGTGAGGATTGTGTAAGCACACCAAATGTTATGAACCTTTCAATCTGTAATAATTAACCTTTCCTCGCGCTAATCTAATTCTCAGCGCGAACCGGCGGATTCCTGACCGGCTGAATGTTCCCCGGGCCGATTTGAACAATGATGTGGCATCACCTTTCCGATAATTTAATGGTCTCGTGCCCAAACCATCATCGCCGAGCCTTGGCCCGCTAAACATGTTTATTGTCGATCAGATAGAGCCATAATCCGCTGCCAGTTGTTATTCCCTATTGTTGTAACAACCTCCTTCGACTGTTGATCCCCTATTTAACAAAGAGTAATAAGTTTATTTATATAATAAGTAAATCGAAGGAAGAATTACAATTGCCAACAAAACATTATTCTCTCTACTACCAGTGCTCAAATCAAGAAACGTACACAGGAAAACCAAAATCACCCGTATAAAACTCAGTCTCAAACATCCTGTAGAATTCCGCAGAGCGACTGGATACTACCTTCTTCCGCTCTACGTTCCTTTCTTATATCAGCATTTGAGATTATTTCGTTATAGTGTATGTTTCCTCAGGATGCAATATCAATGTTGTCATCATCATCATCATCATCAGCCGTCTGTCATCCACTGCTGAATGTAGGCCTCTCCCAAAGCCCTCCACCGCCCCCTATCCATTGCCGCTTCCATCCATCCATGTCCAGCAATCCTCTTCAGATCGTCGGTCCAGCGGGCAGGGGGACGTCCAACTCTACGGAATCCTGAATCAATGTTGTGATTCTTTCTAATTATTAAGCTTATTTTTTTTTTATGGTTTAATGAATTCTTATAATGTCATTGCAAACTATCTGGAATTATATGTCTGTAATGTTTGTGATTTTTATTAAAATATCATGTTCAGCAGTTTGATTGCTCTCCCCACCGGGATCACCAGAGGCAGGTTGTTTTTGCATGCTGGGCGATAAGATAACGGAATTGGGATAGGATTGGGACACAATGGCCTGTCCTGGCATACCTCTCGGGCTTCGTCTACATTCATACATCGTACCATGCACGCACGTCAATTATTCCGACTTCGAATGTGGCCGCCTTTTAGTAATTGATTAATTTGGTCATGCCATGTTTTCCTCGGTCGTCCTTGGCTTATTTTCACACTCACGTTGCTTGTGTACAACTTTTTAACCATTCTATTCTCATCCATTCGTTCCATATGTCCAAACCATCTCAGGGATCCTTTTTTAATTTTATTCATGATGCAGTCATCTGTCTTACATTTCTTTCTTATTTCATTGTTCGGTATTCTATCATACATCGTTTTTCCGCACATTCTTCTTAGTGATCTCATTTCTACGGCGTTTATCCTGCTTTCATCCTTCTTTTGCCAGCTCCAAGCTTCACTTCCATACATGAGGGTTGGCACTAGAACTCCATTGTGTACTGCCATCTTTGCTTCTGTGGATATATTTCTATTTGCAGTAATGACTTTGAGTGCGCCATTTATTTTATGTTTCCAATAACTATTTTTAAAGCTCCATTCAATTTGTTACCCGCACTAACCCTCCTTTCGACGTCACTATCCGTTCGGCCATCTGCTGTGAACATCCTACCTAAATACACAAATTCCCTCACCTGTTCCAAGTTCTCTTCGTTCACACTTATATTACAAACTGTCATTTGCTCTTCCCTTTCGAAAACCATCACCTTGGACTTTCCGACATTATTTATTAATAATAATAATAATAATATGCTTTAATAATATTATCCATGATGCAGTCATCTGCCTTACATTTCTTTCTTATTTCATCGTTCGGTATTCTATCATACAACGTTTTCCCTCACATTCTTCTTAGTGATCTCATTTCTACGGCGTTTATCCTGCTTTCATCCTTATTTTGCCAGCTCCAAGCTTTACTTCCATATATGACGTATAGCTTCCAAGATGACGGAATTGGGAATAGGATTTTGTTTGGAATGACAACCTTAAGTGCACCATTCACTTTATTTAATTCATTCTTAAATATCACTTGAGACGTTATGGCTGTCTGTTTCAGATTTTTATAACTAACTAACTAACCATCACGCCGTCTCCCCGAAGGGGTAGGCAGAAAGAATGGACTGCCACACCTTTCTTTCCTGACATATTTCTCTCGCTTCCTCAACATTCATGCATCGTGTCATGCACGCGCGTCGATTTCTCTGACTCCTCACATGGCCGACATTCAATATTTGATTTATTTGATCGTGCCACGTTTTCCTCGGTCTTCCTCTATTTCTGGTTCCATTTACATCATTAACATATAATTTTTTTACCATTCTTTCTTCATTCATTCTTTCCATATGTCCAACCATCTTAATGATCCTTTCATTATTTTGTTCATGACACCATCATTCGCACTGCATTCACTTCTTATATTTTCATTCGACACTCTATCATACACAGAGTATCCACACATTCGTCTAAGAGATCTCATTTCTACTGCATTTATTCTACTTTCATCCTTCCTTTGCCAGTTCCATGCTTCGCTTCCATACATAAGGGTCGGTAGAAGAACACCATTGTGCACTGCCAGTCTAGCTCTATTCAGATTTTTATTCTTCATCGAAATTCTATAAAACTTTACCCGTTGCGGTACATTTCATTATGTTCTCTATTGCCGAAGAATTTCCCGCGCTGATAATTTTCCCTCCGAAATAAAGCGCGGGATACACAACCCACTTGGCCCGTGTAACCGTGGCGGCCGGGAGTGGGGGCGGGGCCGGCGTGCGCCCCCGAGGCCGCTCATGCGCGCGCTCCACGACCCGCCATGCTCCCACACTCGGAATAGGGCTGGGAATGCGACTGGTGAAGAATCGAACAACCATCTATTTTAAATTTAAAAATCCGGCTCGAAGGTCCCTCGTTAATACAACAATGTTTTTAAGATAATCAAATGATGGCGCTAGTGTAGATTGAACAAAAATATGTGAAGTGTTCCTCAGCATAGTAGCATATACGAGTATACATCTTTCAAAAAATTGTCAGACGTGGTGGTCGTAAGAAGGGCGGAATGGGGAATGTTGTATTACATAAAGCGATCGCTTAACCCAACAAAGGACAGGTCTTAAGTCCTGTTAACGCCTCGACCAGCATATACTGTTTCCAAAACAATTTACATCTTCGTCTCTATTGAGATAAAATTAATCCAGTATTTGTATACATTCAAAATGTTGTATAATCAAATGATTTTACTGAAATCTCTTGATAGAAGTTCATTTTAAATAATAATCAAATAAAACGATGTTTTTTAACTACTTCCACTTTTGTCTTTATTTCGACAGCGACCGGTTTCGCCAGGCTCGCTGGCATCGACAGACTGGTGACACGAAATTGAAATTGAAGGATTTAAAAACTTTAACGTTTTTTTCTCTCTTTGATAGTTTTCAAAATAAACTACCATGCAATGTTTATTTAATTCAATTGGTTCGTTTGTAAGAAATGTAATAATTCCCATTCAATTTATTCCTCCAATTAATTTTTTTTTTCCATATTTAAAATCAGCAAATTCGTTACAAATTTGGAATTATTTTCAATCGAATAACCAAAGATATATAATTTTTTAAATATTTATTATTATTATTATTTTTTTGAGTCGCTCTTTACATCATTACAGCGCGAGCCAAATCGATTAAAATTGATTGATTGATTATTGATTCTCGTGACATGTGATAGGTAGCTAATCTATCGTCATTTTATTGTCACAACGACAGTGTGACAATCGCCGGGAATCGAACCCGGGACCTTTGGGGTGGCAGTACCACTCGGCCACGAAGGTCGTCATTTACTTACAAGACAAAAAAAATATTGTATTCATATTTGGACAACGCCAAGTATCGCGATTAACTCGATTGTCAAACGGATTAGAATCCGCCCATCACTATTACAAAGGAATTATCTCCTCTCCAGCATGCCCTCCTGGTACTTGCTGCCGGGCCTCGGCGGTTCAGGAATGGCCGGCTTATGAATTTCCCTCGGCAATCGGAATAACAAGCCGAGAGATTCTTGGAAGGCTAGAGGATTCCTGTGACAGGGCAAATTCATCTCCTCTTTTTTAAACTACCAAATACAGTGGCCATTGAAATTGGAGTATAGCGAAATTAATTACTATCAGTCATGTACTCCTGGTGTTAGATACACGTGAAATTGTGACGAATGTTAAATAATTTCGCATACACACGAATTGGAATATGTTCTTCTGTTATGATTTATGATTTCCTGGTAATAAGTATCCGAAAATCAGATGTTCGCCCCCTTTTTTCAACATTTTTATCGGATGATTTGGCAGAAGTTTTTTTTATTAAATAACAAATTTGCATAACGCTTTGCACCAATAAAAATCGATTAAATTAGCACGCCAACTTTTTTATATTTCACGGATATAGATACCCGTTCAGTTGCAAATTAAATAGATTTTTAATAGCACGATTATGTAATCATTTTCTACACAGATAAGCGGCTAGTATTTTGATGTTATACTATGAAAGTATAAATTCCGCTTGCTGTGATGAAGTCAGCTCTGTCAAGGATTCTAGAAAGAAATTCGCATCACTCCCCTTGAAGCTTCTGTACTTCTGGTATGCGATGAAAATTTTGGGACGAATCGGGATTATATAGGAAAAGGCGAGAATACTTCCCCCAGTCTTATTTAGAAAACGTATCGTTTGTTTCACTCGCACGCGGCGCTCTCTTTCTTTCGAAGGGGTAGGGGTGATAATGGAAAACTCCCCAACGCTGTTCCCGGGAAATCGTTAGCTCAACCTATCGTTTTATGCGCTCCTGGTAGCAGAATTTTCTTTCCCTGAAAACCTTCGCCTGAAATTTCCATGAAAAAGAAATTACCAATTTTTACTGCTTTTTCTCCCGCGATAGCTATATATTAGCAATCTTTTTCTACATTTTTCACACTTTCACATTTAGAAAAATATGTCTGATTTTCATATACGAGTACACTTTTTTCATATATATACACTTTAAAACAATATACATGTTTATTGTTAGATTTTAGATTAGATTATTTTAAAGTAAATATAAATCATATCCACGAATTTACACACTATCAACTTGATACTGATTTCGATCAAAACATTTTTTTTATAACCTTTTTTTGTATTTGTAATATTTCCCCACAGTCGTGGGATTAAGCGTTCTAAATCCGAGTTATCCCCGATTAAGTTCACCTCCCGGCCGAGGGTGCTAGGAGAGCAGCGGGCCTAGAAGTAGGCGGGCGGGCGTGAGAATGGAGAGTACCGAGTAATTGGGCGGCACCAGTGCGCGTGCGCGGCTACCGTGCTGCTCGCCCATACCCCATGCGCCGGCCGCGTTCATCGCCCGCCCTAGACGGCACACCGACTCAACCTTCTGATGCCCGGATAACTCCGCGGCGTGCGTCAATCTACTTTCACCTACTAAACGGAGATTTGACGGCAGTTTCTTAATTCAAATTATTTTTGAATGTAGATTTTTTAACTGTGGGTTATTTTAATCTTTATACAGCGTAAATTTTTCGTTAGATTGATTTTTTCAAGTAACATCGTCAAAGCATTACCAATTATTATTTTAACTAACCATCACGTCATGTTTCTAAGAGGTAATAATTCCTAACCTATATTCAAATAGCTTGTCACGTTATAAACGTCGTTTTTTATAACTCCAGACTTAAAATTTTATTGTTTCAATCATGCCATGTTGTCCCAAGTTTTTTTCGATTTCGATCTTCATTCGCATCGTAATATCTCTATCAGTGCGCTACTCCCATAAAAGCCCAGAAGCCCGACTTGCGTAAGAAATTTTAAATCAAAACCTCTTCTGTTGAAGTGTTACTGGAGTGGTTTCCGTTGCTCCAGAGATTTTCTGTAGGCGTTACCTTCCAATGGCTGTTGTTCTCGATTTTGTTGTGGCGAAGATACGCTATATTCCTCTTTGATATAATCCTGATTGTAAGGTCAGTGGATTATATTGCCCAAGACTCGTGGGATCACGAGGACCACTCTACACCAGGGAGTCGGACATCTTCTTCCTCAGCCTATTATTATTACTATTATCCTCAGACAAATGCCTCCTCCATTCGCTTCCATGTCACTCTGTCTTGTGCAGACTGTATCCAGGTTCGACGTGCCTGTTCAGATCATCCTTCCACCGTAGTTGCGGTCGCCCTGCACTTCTCTTTGCCGTCCACAGTCTCCAAGTCAGCAGTCTTCTTATCCATTTTTCATCTGAGCTTCTGGCTACGTGACCTGCCCATTGCCATTTTAGAGTCTCCACCCGGTGGATGATGTCGGTGACCTTTGATTTTGTCTCACCGTATCGTTTCTGACTCTGTCTTTTAGGCTTATTTCTAACATGGTTCTTTCCGTGGCTCTTTGGGTCACTCGTAGTTTCTCGGCACTTTGTTTGGACAATGTAACAGTTTCAAGACCATGCGTACCGACTGGCAGAATGCAGGCTTCATAGACTTTTCGTTTCAGGTTGATCGGTATTTTCCGTTTTTTTAAGGATGTAACCTATGTTTTTGAAAGCTGCCCAGCTTAGTCCAATTCTTCTTTTTAGCTCTGCGGTTTGGTTATCTCGGCCCAATATTGAATTGGGCCAAGTCGGAAATACTGGAAATCTTTCTGTTGTTATGTACGGTGGAGTTTTACGGTATTTAATAGGTAACCTTCCAGTAGGGTGTGTCCTACTATGGCACTTCCATTAATTCAAGTCACAATTTCATCAATGGATTCCTTTTTTTCATATTTCTTCGTTTCCTCATTACTGAGAGTCGTGGTCTATGGAGCTGGCCGTATCTCAAACAAAACACCTCCAATTCTATCTGTTCTCCGCAACCCGTCAACTCCTTAATCTGGTCACGCAGGAGTTCTACCTTTACTTCTTTTGCCTGGAACACTTCCCGTCACAATTACTGGCAATGTGACAAAACAAACTCAATACTCGTCGACTGCATATTACAGAGAGTATTCCTGTTATTTTGAGCTCATTAAGGACAGATTGATTCCCTTATCCTCACTTAATCCACAATAATAATGCAGGTATATAATTTTCGCATATCGCCTGCATAACTTTCATTTTCGTCTGCATTAAATTATAATATTGAGGTCATATTTAATTATAGCAGAATAGCCATATCTCATAGTCTATTTTTTCGTACTGACGAAAGGCCATTCTTTCCATTCGAGCTTAAATTACCGCGCCACATTATACTACGGAGTGATTATGTCCGTGAAATCAGAGTGGCTATTAGAGATCTGTAGTCTTAGCTCTGTGGCGCTCTGATTATATAATTACAATCCTATGCGCTGTAAATAACTACCTACGATATGTTATACAACTAATGTTGCTTAGATGAGTGAACGTTTGAATCAATAATTAAAAATATTATTTCTTGAAAAAACATTTATTAGATTCAGTCATACGAGTATATAACTTCCGATTTTTTATAACACTATTAAATAAAATCATCTCCCATATTATTGGCAACTTATTGATCCCCTCATAAAATTTGATGGGTTTAAACTGAAAGAAAGTATCATAGTTTTAGAACAGAAAAGGTGGTAGTCGTTAGGAGCAAGATCTGGGGAGTAGGGTGAATATGACAAAACAGGCCAGCTGAGCTTCAGAATATTTACTTGAGTAGCTTTTGCCGTGTGTGGCCCGAAGTTCCAAAAAGCGAGTCCTGTCCCTTAGGTTGTGGAGCTAAGAGATTTGCCTCCCGCCAACACCTCGACGACCCTCTATTTTCCCCTTAATGATTAGGTGCAGCAATTCACATTTTCCTCCCCTAATTACAAGACCAAAATATGCCACCTTAGGAGATTTAATGTTGGCCAACAATTCAATTTTTTTAAATGACATAATTTTTAGTTTTTTCACCGTCACTTTAATCCTGGCATATCTGCTTCTCCTTAAAATTATTCTCATTGGCTTATTCTGGAGAATGGTTAATCTTCGTATATCTTCTTCATTAGTGATTTTTCTATCTCTGTTCATTCTTATGCTGCCACAGTAATTTATATGGTATGAGGGAGAATGATTGCGTTATATACAGTCTTGCATGTTTCGTTTAATCCTGTCCAGAAGTGATATTTTTTTTAACCATCTTCTTAGTAACATATTTTGTATTTTGTGAAAAAGATATTATTTTATCTATTAGGAAACCTATTGTTCTTCTTCTTCTTCTTCTTCTTCTTCGATGGCCCTACAGCCCATATCGAGCCTTAGTCTCCAGTATTCTTCGCCTCCAACTCCTCCTGTCCTCCGCTTCGACCCTCCAATCTGACACTCGTAACAGTTTCGCCCCATCTCTCCCAACTTCATCCTCCCATCGCAGCCTTGGTCGTCCAATTGGGCTTCTACCACCTGGGTGCCACTCCAGCAATCTTTTTGGGATTCGCGATGACGGCATCCTCTGCACGTGACCGGCCCATCTCAGTATATTCAGTCTGACCTGTGTGGAGAGACTGGAAGCCTTGTAAATATGGATTGAAATATTGTTAAGATCCCCAGTCAATTTATTCACAATTGATTGGTTGTTTTCCCCTGATATGTATACCAATGCATCGTCGGCAAACAGTCTTATTTTACAATGTTCAATGTTTTTAACTATAATATCATCCATCGGTTCAAGGGATGTGCAACATTTTTTGATGCAGCCACATTTCTTATGCCTCCAGCCACATTTCTAATGCCTCCAGCCAGTTCATTACGCCAACCACATACATACATGTGGTAGTTTATCTTCTCCAACTATCCCTTAGCGAAATGGTGTGTTTGTTACTCGGGTATGATGATTGTGATTAAATCAGACTCATCACTCGAGTATTGTCACCTGCGCTATAGAGCGGTACGTATTATATGGGAGCATTGAATCTGTGTTGGTGCAGAGAGTGTCCGGCGAGAGAGTGCGGGTGTGTGTGTGTGTGTGGTGTCCTCAGAGCGGCGTGTGTGTGTGTGCGTGCGGTAACGTGGGAACCGAGCGCCTGCAGCCAGAGTGCGCTTGCGCTCGAATAGCCAAGCACGCCTTCTTATTTTAAAATATCTTGTTTTTTTTTTTCATTAATACGTATACTTTCACGGCGGTGAAAGTGCATTATCAATACATTTCGATATAAATATAATAAAATAAAATATTCAAAATAATAAAGTTGTTTATTGTGATGATGAAAATAAAAAAGTATTTATTATTTCTTAAACATTGTGTAAAACTCCATATTAAATAGTTAATAGGAATAAAATCTCTTCTATATTCGCCATTACTTTGTATTGTGGATTCACATTTGAATAAAACTAACTAACTAACCATCACGCCATTTCCCCGGAGGGGTAGGCAGAGAGGATGGATTGCCACAATGCTCTGTCCTGGCATACCTCTCGGGCTTCTACATTCATACATCATACCATGCACGCACGTCGATTATTCCGACTTCGAATGTGGCCGCCTTTTAGTAATTGATTAATTTGATCATGCCAGGTTTTCCTCGGTCGTCCTCGGCTTCTTTTTCCACTCACGCTGCTTGTGTACAACTTTTTGACCATTCTTCTCTCATCCATTCGTTTCATATGTCCAAACCATTTGAATAACTTTTTGAAAACATTGTATTTTTACACACATTTTTTTGCACCTTTCACAAACATGTTTCGGGACACAGAATTCCTTTCTTCTGTGTCCCGAAACATTTTTGCGTGGTTGGTACCACCTTGGTTGGGAAGTCAACGAAGATGTTGAGTGTTTCTGTGTTGCGCAGGATGGCTGGGAAGTCACTGATAATTATGCACCGTCTCTGGCATTCCTGCTGGGTCACTCGGAGTTTCTGAATTGTTCTTCTTGTGAACCTTTCTGTTTCCAGCCCGTATGTCAGTACTGAGAGGATGCACAGTTTTTTAAGGTTATGTTTTGGCTTCGGTATTACCACGATGCTGCTTTCCATGTGCATACCTAATAGACAGATTTCAGAACTAAATTGAAAACCCATCTTTTTCATATTTCATACCCAATTTAAACATTTATACTTTGTTCCACTATACTTTTAAACCAATCGTTTTTTAAGCGCTCACATTTAGATTTTTAGATTTAAAACACGTCTTAATGCGCCCTTGAGGTGATTTCATCACAAAAACGGCGCTTTAAAAGTTAGCATATTATTATTATTATTTATGGTAATAATGATCATGTTACCAATGTATGAATTTTAACTTGTTTAATTTCTTAACCATTTTTCTTAACCAACCATCCTTCTCCACTCTCTCATCCTTTGTAAACATACTTCCTAAATAAACAAATTCATCCATTCAATCTTATATTGTACTGTCACTAATACAAAGGCCATATATCGATTTTCAAGAGCTAACAGACAATATTTCTATCTTCCCTTAAAGACCACTTCAAAACATTTTTATTAATTTTCTCAAATTTAATGTCGAGCACTGCGCGGGCCGCGCCCGAGCCACGAGTGCGAGCGAGACACCAACACCTCCCAAAGGTCCCACAGACAGCACGTATGGTGCCGTGAAAGAGAAAGAGATAATGTTATTATTGACAGAACGATGCTCAATGGGTATATAAATTATTGCCCGTCTTGAACCCCGCGAAACTACAAACAAATCAAAGGCACTCTGTCAGCGAGTCCGATCATTACTATAATACCATTAATGCTTTAATGCAATTTTTGAACTCATTCTCGTGTTGATGTTTTTTTTTGTATTTTTACAAGGGGAACGTAATAGAATAGAGTGAGATGTGAATACGGTTTGACGGTCGGAGCGAAGGGGACAAAAGTTCTCGTTTGTTCCGGTTCACGGAGAAAGAATCGTGCCCGTAACACGGTAGACGGGGAATTAGAAAGAGATGGATTGATGCGACTTGCCTTTGAATGAGAGAGTAGAAATTATCACCTCACACTTTAAATGGTATAGTCTTATTTGACTTGTCCAATACAATGTGTAATTTTATTATTGTTCATAATTGGCGCTCTTTGCAAAAAGGTGTTTGCATTTCATACGTCGAGTGTTAAAATTAAGTGGTTTTATTACAAAGTGGCATATATATTTTTTTAAAGATTTTATTACTCCGAGTAAACAAAAGTAAAAAAAGAAATGTATTTACTTGTTCAATTAGAGTTTATAGAGCAATTAAATAACGCCTTATTTCATAATGCCTCTATTTAACTAACTGACTATCATCAAACCATATACAAAAGATGCTGTAGGAGAGAGAATACGAGTATATTGCTTTTTTTTTGAGTTGTCACCGCAAAAAAAATATGATAAGGTTATATAAAACTCCTCATCAAACATATCACTCCAAAAAAATGTTTCTTTGGTTTTACAGAATAAATGGTGCACTTAAAGTTGTCATCGCAAACAAAAGCCTATCCAAAAAAGTCAAGATGGCAGTGCACAATGGTGTTCTTGTGCCGACCCTTTTGTATGGAAGTGAAGCAAGGAACTGGCAAAAGAAGGATGAATATAGAATAAATGCAGTTAAAATGAGATCTCTAAGAAGAATGTATGACAAATCTGTATATGATAGAGTGACAAATGCAAGTATAAGAAGTGAATGTGGTGCGAATGAAAGTGCTATGAACAAAATAAGGAAAGGGTCATTAAGATGGTTTGGACACATGGAAAGAATGAGTGAAGACAGAATGGTAATAAAGGTGTAAACGGCGTGAACGGAACTAAAAATAGAGGAATGCCGTGGAAAACGTGGCACGATCAAATCAATCAAATATTGAATGTCGGTCAAGTGAGGAGTCAGAGAAATCGACGTGCGTGCATGACAAGAAGTATGAATGTAGAGGAAGCGAGAGAAGTATGTCAGGACAGAACAGTGTGGCGTTCCATTCTTTCTGCCTACCTCTCCGGGGAGACGGCGTGATGGTTAGTTAGTTAGTAAAATTAAAACTAGTTTTGATGCTCGTACGAGTATATTGATTATGCAGGTTCTTTTCATTAAGAGCGCTCGAACTTTAAAATAAAATAAAATAACCTGTCTATGTTATATTGCCACAATTATTCTTCAATTTTAAAGGTTATTCAATGACATTATGTATGGAATATAATTTCGGCCAAATGGCCACCGTGGCTTCGGTGCTGATGGAGTATCCTGGTGGTCAAAGGGTTTTCCAATAGGGACGCTTGAACTTTGTCAGCGTATAGCGGCCATTTTGGTAAAGCGATAGCTGTTAAATTTGTCAAGAAAATTTATTCAGTCTTGACATTTCTCTTAGACGAATGTGTGGATACTCTGTGTATGATAGAGTGTCGAATGAAAATATAAGAAGTAAATGCGGTGCGAATGATGGTGTCATGAACAAAATAATGAAAGGATCATCAAGATGGTTTGGACATATGGAAATAATGAATGAAGATAGAATAGTATAAAAAATGTATGTTAACGATGTAAATGGAACCAGAAATAGAAGAAGACCGAGGAAAACGTGGCACGATCAAATAAATCAAATATTGAATGTCGGCCATGTGAGGAGTCAGAGAAATCGACGCACGTGCATGACACGATATATGAATGTTGAGGAAGCGAGAGAAATATGTCAGGAAAGAAAAGTGTGGCAGTCTATTCTTTCTGCCTACCCCTTCGGGGAGACGGCGTGATGGTTAGTTAGTTAGTTTTTTAGACATTTCACCATGGTGCTACACGCTTTAACAACGCGTTGAAATTACTAAAATGTATTATCAAAAACAGTGCTCTTTTCCCCAATTTGTGGCATTCATGGCCGTCCTGCAGAGTCCACAATACGTCGTTTAATGCATACATTTGACTCTTGTGGCTTAAACTGAATGATATGGATACCGACAACATATGGTTACAACAGGACGGCGCTATGTAGCACACAGCGCACGCCATGATGGACATTCTGCACGAGCGTCCCTATTTAAAAACCCTGTACTAATGGATACTTAATATTAATGAAAACAAGAGAAATATCGGGAATGAACGTTGTGGCTATTAGATGTAGAATGTGTTTATACAGTGAAGGGTAATTGAAGAAGTTTCCTTGTTAGCGTACTCTTCAATAAAGTCATGTTCTGTAATGGCATAAGAGAGCCTTCTAGATTAATTGTATGAAATCAGCTTTTATTTCTTGTTACGGCCGATATTTTCCAAGGTCCAGATAGCCATGGTGGTCACAAACCATACTGCCGAAGATGCGCAAGCGAGATAACGCATCTCAATCGGCGTATACTCCTATGTGTAAGAAGAAGATAAAGGCAATAATGCCAAGAACGGATTTGGGCGCGGTTGTACGTAATTTCCGTCGCATTGTTTAGCGAGTATGACCCCAATAGCTTCTGCGAATAGGGGCTATTATGCTATGCGTTATACACTCACCGCAAAGCAATTTTGTAAAGATAATGCTCTTTAGTACTAAGAATTGATGCTTTATGTATGGAAATAAAAAAAGTTTATATATAACTGTACAATGCTCATAGTATGTACAATATAATAGCGTATTATATAAATGTAGCATAGAGCACATAAAAATGTAGATAGCATGTTTACGGGGATGAAGCATGGAACTGGTAAAAGAAGGATGAAAGCAGAATAAATGCAGTAGAAATGAGATATCTTAGACGAGTGTGTGGATACTCAGGAGTGTCGAATGAAAATATAAGAAGTGGATGCGGTGCGAATGATGGTGTTATGAACAAAATAATGAAAGGATCATTAAGATGATTTGGACACAAGGAAAGAATAAATTAAGAAAGAATAGTAAAAAAAAGATATGCTTACGATGTAAATGGAACTAGAAATAAAGGAAGACCGAGGAAAAGGTGCCACGATCAAATACATCAAATATTGAATGTCGGCCACGTGAGGAGTCAGAGAAATCGACGCACGTGCATGGCACGATGTATGAATGTTGAGGAAGCGAGAGAAATATGTCAGAAAAGAAAAGTTTGTCAGTTCATTATTTCTGCCTACGTCTTCGGGGAGACGGCGTGATGGTTAGTTAGTTAGTTAGTTTATAAGGAACACAAAAATAATTAGGTCTTCCTTCTGTGCCACCTGATGTGGCCATATAGTCATATTTTAAATAGACCAACTGTCACACTCAGAACGAGGATATTATGCCCTTGAAGGAAGTAAGATTACCAAAATTTTGAAAGGATCATTTAGAAGAAATAATGGTATCAACAAATTGATCAAATTTTAATGTTTGGACAGATTAGGTATCGAAAGAACCGCAACCGTCGCGATTTTGCTTTAAAATTAGGTTTCTTTCTTTTCCACTCGTTCATGTTGTATCGGACTCTAATTAAACTAACTAACAAACTAACTAACCATCACGCCGTCTCCCCGAAAGGGTAGGCAGAAAGAATGGACTGCCACACTTTAATCGATGCGGCACTCCATCCTTCTCTTTTCGCCATCGCGAGAGACGCGGTGTGATGGGTTGCGAACCTCATCGCCACCAAAAGGCATCTCCCGCACACACTTCGATCGTTCAACGTCTACTTTGGTAATCATACATTTGATAATGCCTAAGCAAGGTGAAAGAAAACATATAATTTCATTTGTATTAATTATTTAATATGGAGTTTTACATCTTTATTCAAGAAACAATAAAAAATTCTAGAGGCCTTGATTTGGTAATTTTTATTAATAAAAAAATCCTCAATTCAGGCGAGATTTCAAGAAAAATATGATTAAGAAGTTTTATTTTATTTTTATATCCAATGACATAATGGAATATCTTGACAATGTAGGTAAGTAAAATTGTTTTAAAAGGCACATAATATTATTTTGTGAGTGGGTGGCGAGTGGCATCGGGTCATTCCTTCTTCCATAGTATGTGATGAGCAAGTTGGTTCCGAGGAAGGGATTTTCTAACCCTTTTTATTATCACAATTTAGTTTTATTATGTGTTATAGTCTTATTATTTAAATACAAATAAGACTAAAATAATACTAAAAAAATTCAATACAAATAATTATCATTATGAATCCATATTATCATTTACAAACAAACATAGACCATTGTTTAAAATTTCCGTAGTTATTTATATAAAAAAAAAATTACACTCGCAATACAAATGATCGAGTGCAAAGTTATATAAACACAACAATGAATTATTACTAATTGTTTCGACTCAGATTAACAATAACAATTTGGAATAATTTGAAAGCATGAAATAACTTGAATCAACAAGTTAAGTTTCTTTTATGAACTATTTTACTTAATACTAAAGAAAACATTTCTTTTCTAGAAGTTTTATTATGGGAATGGCTTGTTTCGGCTTTCTAAGGGATTATCAAATGTACTACTTTAAATTGATTTGATAATGCTTTAATAAGGTGAAAAATATTTCCATAAAATATATAAAACTTCTAGAAGATAGACTCTAATTATATTCCGATAATTAGAGAAGTAGGCAGCGAGGTGGGACCAACACACTTTTATTTACAGACACATCTCTCAATAATTCTTATACATAAATCGTGTCGAGAGTACTCGTCGTACTTAAGGGTTGACACTAGATCATCATTATGGGGCAGCACTAGTGTGACCGCTTAAAAAAATGTGATTTTTGGGATTTTTTTAAAAAGAAAACTGCCGCACGGAATGTTTTATTATTTTAAGAATATATTTATAGATACTCGTATATAAAAAATATATGATAAAATTTTTGGATTTGGATTTTGGAAAAAATTCAGCGAGTTATTCGCGATCTCCCAAGGCTCTAAAAAAGTCCCCCCACCGCTGCAGTGATAGCGTCTTTCACAGTGCCTGAAATAATAATAATAATAAAAAGGTTTATGCGAAAAGAGAAGGATGGAGTGTCGCATCAGTAAAAGTGTGACAGTCCATTCTTTCTGCCTACCCTTTCGGGGAGACGGCGTGATGGTTAGTTAGTTAGTTAGTTAGTTAGGTTTATTAAACTAGAAGGTATTTCCCGTATCGGGAATCGAAAAAAAAAGAAATTGAACAAAATGACCCGTGAAAAAATCCAAGACCTACAGTGGGAGGTTAATCCTCACCCTCCATATTCACCAGACCTTGTTCCGTCTGACTATAATTTATTTCGGTTCACGGAGCACTCCTTCAAAGATAAAAAAAATCATATGTTGTCGATGTTGAAAATGACCTAATCCGATATTTTATTTCAAAATCCCCAAGTTTTCATAAAAGGAGTATTGAAAATTTATAAAAATAGATGGAAAGAGGTTATTAATAATTATGGCATTTATATTTGGTAACCTAAGCAACACATTTTTTTAAATAAATTTTAATGCGACACTGGTAAATAATGGGTTAATTCCCGGTCCACCTACTTTACAGTTATACTAGTAAGTAACCTGGTCACATCAATATTTAGTAGAAGACCACCCCTCAAATTGTATACAAAAATTTGCATATTTAAAATGACCCTCTCTTAAAGTTATTTAATATGTAGGTATTAAGGCAGAAACATACTATTAACACGCGACGTGGCGTGTTTACTCCCACCATCGGCAACACGTCGATCTAGCTTGTCTGGATCGGGTGGCGTGTGCGCGCATGGCGTCGCGTCGGGTGTTCATAGTGTGATTCTGTCCATAGGAAACAATACAATTTGATTCGACTCAACACGCATCACGTGGCATTGGGTGGCGCGGCGTGTTAGTAGTATGTTTCTGCCTTAAGTCATGTCTCTGACGTCACGGTTCGACTTGCAGCCATTTCCGTTTTCACGTGTTTTTTTTCGTCCCGCGGAATGCCACTACAGGACTTGGCATATTCCAAACGTCGAGGTACCACAATACAATTATGTGTGTCATGCCGGCGTCCGATCCGTGCATGGCCTCACAGTTTTTTGTACCGACATTCGTAATCTGGCACTGGCGTGTTTGGTTGCTTAAAATTTCTTCGAATTTGATTCATAATGGGTAATGATCGTGGGAACAAGTCAGCGTACTTATCTTTACATATATCTAGAACAAACTCCATATTAAATATTGATGAAAAGTATCTACAAGTTTTATTATAAACTAGCGGAACCGACAGACGTTGTCCTGCCCGAGCGTTGGCTTGCTAGCTATTAGCTGGTTCAGCAAACGTTTTTTCGATATTCGTATTTTCGATAAACTGTATTGCGATGGTTTGGCTTCGTCACGCGTCGAGAATAAGGCCACATTATAAAGTATGCTCTCTGAATCCCAACGGTTCCATGCTTCACTCTCATACATACGGGTCGGCACAAGAACACCATTATGCACTGCTATCTTAGCTTTTTGGATAGGCTTTTGTTTGCGATGACAACTTTAAGTGCACCATCATTATCAGCCGTCTGTCATCCACTGCTGAATGTAGGCCTCTCCCAAAACCCGCCACCGCCCCCTATCCATTGCCGCTCCCATCCATCCATGTCCAGCAATCCTCTTCAGATCGTCGGTCCAGCGGGCAGGGGGACGTTCAACTCTACGGAATCCTGTACGCGGTCTCCACTCCAGAACCCGTCTTCCCCATCGGCTGTCGGTTCTCCGACAGATATGGCCAGCCCACCGCCACTTCAGCCCGCCTATCCGTAGAGCCACCTCAGTCACCTTAGTTTGTTGTCGAATAAATTCGTTTCTAAATCTATCCTTCAAGGTTATTCCAAGCATGGCTCTTTCCATGGCGCGCTGGGCAACCTTGAATCTGTAGATTAGACCTTTTGTCAATGTCCACGTCTCGGCTCCGCACGTCATGACTGGCAAAACGCACTGGTTGAAGACTTGAAGTCTTGAGGCATTGTGGTATTTTGGAAGTGAGAACATGACGTAATTTCCCAAAGGCCGCCCAACCCAACTGAATTCTTCGGTCGGCTTCTTTCTCGAAATTGTTTCGTCCTAATTTTAAGTGCACCATGAACATCTATAATATAAAAATCGTATTATATATTATTTTAAATATGTTGTCGCAT